>JAPXFQ010000357.1:0-33891 GCA_028564705.1 Apricaphanius iberus | reverse complement strand
CTAAGGGCAAGTGTCCCAAATGTACACGAAAAATGAATCGAACTTATGGCAAACGGACGGGGCTCGTCCCCAGTGTCACCGGGGCCGTCCATTTGCCATAAGCCAAAGTTAAACGGAGGGGGCCCAGAGGGACACGTCGTGTCCGTCAAGCATAAGGCGTGCGCCGACGCCGCTTGGACCTTTGGAGGTGCTGTCGGTCCACCGAAACCTTTGGCATAGGCTCCGTTGCCGTTTGGGAGCCGTCCCTTACTTCGGCCCTTTGCCATAGGGTTACGTGGACATTTGGGACGAGCCGATTCTGAGGGGGCCGTGTCGGGGTCTGAGCGCGACCTTTTATGGGTTATAAACGCCCCGGGGCCCTTCCGGTACCCCTCGGCCTGCCCGGATGTGACGGCGGAGGTCCGGGAGGCCGTTTTGCGCCACCGGCATCCCAGGAAGCTTCGAATGGGCAGGCCGAAGCCCCTCGGCCCCCGGGTCGACGTCCGAAAATTTGAACGTTCTGACCACCTCGGGACAAAAAGTTGGAATTTTCACCAAACGACGACGTATTTCTACTTCGGGCCCCCCCGGCCCCCCGCCCTGCGTAAACGGTGGCCGCGCGACCTTTGGTTGGCCGGAAAACGCGATGGGCGTCCGAAAGGCGAGAAAAGACTGACCGCGTCCACGGGGGACATATTTCGTCCCTTCGTCATAGGACCTGCAGCGGAGTTCGGATTTAGGGGTCAAAGGTCGTCAGACCCGCGTGAGTCGTGAGCCGTCCGCGGGTCTCGGTACAAGCGTCCCGCCTCCAAAGTTTCAAGACCCTATGTCGAGCGGAAGCCGAGATACAAGCGTTAACGAGTTTGATCTTTGTCCCAGTTACAAAGCTGAAGCGGGGGATGGGCTGCATGATTTAATGTTTCGGCCACTCGCCCAATGGACATTTGGGTATCGGTCGGCCTCCGTGGAACCCTATGATCGGGGGACCGAAATAAGGAGGCCCCGGTTTTCCGTCCCCTCCTCATAGGATTGCATGGTGGGAACCCGTTGCCAAAAGTACACGCCGCCCTTATTTTGGTCCCCTCCTCATAGGATTTTATGGTGGGAACCCGATGTCAAAAGTACACGGCGCCCTTATTTTGGTCCCCTCCTCATAGGATTGCATTTTTACTCCTTCACAACTTTTGAACCAGAGGTCCGACGACAACCAAATTACACGCGTAGTAGGCCCCCGTATAGGACTACATAAAACCGTGGCTCAAAGGTCAAATGTCAGTGGTATAGGCCCCTGGACCTCCGGTGAACTCAGGACCAACTCTACCCAGGCCCCGGGCCTCCTTTCTGGGCTTAAAATCCACTGTCTGGGGCCTGGTTCTCTGGTACAGTACAGGGACACCTCTGGCTTCATGTACCCAGGGAACAGGCCCCCATCTTGGGCTTAAAATCCAGCCTCAGGGGCCCTGGATGTATGTCCCAGTGAAGAAAAAATCTAAGTGTCACCATGGACATTTGCCTTATTTTTCCCACAATGGGACCCTATGAGGAGGGGACGAAAATAAGGCCGGCGCCCTACTTTTCAGCCCCTCCTCATAAGATTGCATTATGGAAGTGCTGGGGGCAAAGGGACGAGCCCTTCCCCAGGAACGTGACACCGCTGGCAATTAACGACTAATTGAGCTCATATCTCGGCCTACGTTCCAGGTAGATGCATGAAACTTTCAGGGTGGCGCCCTGGGGTCTGGGGCCACACAATACGTCGAATATACGCCGCTCTGACGTCGCCTGGGGTCGTGAGGTCGCCCCGAACGTCCTACCGTTTGGATGTCGCATGCACTATGTTACTCGGAGTTGAGAAGGATCGAACTTTGTTACGCGTTTTATTTTTTTAAAAAGCATTGCGAGGAAAAGGCCCGGCACAGATCCCATTGTACGCCTAATACCCAAATGTCCACACGCTGTTTTTTTCTTGGGTAAAATTCAAAGGGTTAAAAATGTCCAATCTTCCCCTGCTCTGGATATGTTAAACTGGGGAAGTGGAAGAATACTAAACCGTTGGAGCCGTGCTTCTACGTGGCTCCTGTGAGGAGTTAGCTTCAGGAGGTGTGTGGAGGCCTGTGCTTTGGTACACTGATACAGTGGGAGATTCCAAACGCATCCGTCCAGGTTGCGTCCAAATCGGCCTCCAAACGTAGAAAACACGAGGCCTGGAAGTTGGCCGACGGCCGGAAAGGGGAGGGCTGTATCTCCGCCCCCGGGGGGTCTACGGGTCCGGAACCAAGTCAGGATCGTGTGTCCCCCTCCCAGGACCAACATATTAAAATTTCATAACTCTAGCATATGTAGAAATTTTTCATTCCCACAGACACTATTTTTCACTTGATGTGGTCTTGGGGTCCATGGACCCTACCCCCATTCGTAGGGTCTAGGCTAGGGTCAGGCTATTTTTTCCAGAGGTAGCTGGGGGGAAAGTGACACTGGATATCAATACTATGTCCCGCTGGGAGTGTACCCTGTGAATTTGGTTGCCCTGTGGCCTTTCACCTTTGAATTATGAAGATATGAAAATGATATTTTTTAGGGACAGAAAGGCCTCTCCGTCCACACCTCATAGGGTCCTATTCATTTGGGCTTATGGCAAATGTCCACAGGCTGATTTTTGCAAGTGCTTTTTTATAAGATAAAATACCTAACAATGTCCAATCCTCTTCAACTTTGAATATGTTTTAAAGGAGACCTTATTATTCTCTATTAACGTTATCCCTGGTTCCTAGGTGGCTCCTGTGAGGAGTTCTGTTTGTAAAGTGCTTGGAGACATGTGCTTTGGTGCATGGACAGAGTAGAGGATTTTTAGCGCATTTGTACAATTTTCATGTCAAAATTCCCAAAAACATAGCCCCTGCAGCATGAAAGGGGTTGGACGGTTTGAGTGACCTCACGACCCCAGGCAACGTTGGGCCAGCGTATATTCGACGTATTGTGTGGCCCCAGACCCCAGGGCAATACCCTGAAAGTTTCATGCGTGTAGGTGTAACGTATGCGGAGATATGAGCTTAATAAGTCGTTAATTGGCAGCAGTGTCACGTTCCTGGGGTAAGGCTCGTCCCTTTGCCCTCAGCCTTCCACAATGCAATCTTATGAGGAGGGGAAAAAAAGTAGGGAGTCGTCCTTATTTTCGTCCCCTCCTCATAGGATTGCATTGGGGGAAACATATGGCAAATGTCCATGGTGACACTTAGGTTTTTTCTTCACTGGGACATACATCCAGGGCCCCTGAGGGTGGATTTTTTTGCCCAAAATGGAGGCCCATAGCCCGGGTACATGAAGCCAGAGGTGTCCCTGAACTGATCCAGAGAACCAGGGGCCCTGACAGTGGATCTTTAGCTCAGAATGGAGGCCCAAAGCAGGGGTACATGTAGCCAGTAGTGGCCCTGCACTGACCCAGAGAACCAGGGGCCCAGACAGTGGCTCTTTAGCCCAGAATGGAGGCCCATATCCTGGGTACGCGGAGCCAGAGGTGTCTCTGTACTGATCCAGGGCTGCAGGCAGGGGGTCTCTAGCCCAGAACGGAAGCCCATGGCCTGGGTACATGTAGCCAGATGTGGCCCTGTACTGACCCAGAGAACCAGGGGCCCAGACAGTGGGTCTCTACCCCAGGATGGAGGCCCATATCCTGGGGTAAGGCTCGTCCCTTTGCCCTCAGCCTTCCACAATGCAATCTTATGAGGAGGGGACGAAAAGTAGGGAGTCGTCCTTATTTTCATCCCCTCCTCATAGGATTGCATTGGGGGAAACATATGGCAAATGTCCATGGTGGACTTTGGTTTTTTCTTCACTGGGACATACATCCAGGGCCCCTGAGGGTGGATTTTTAGCCCAGAATGGAGGCACGTAGCCTGGGTACATATAGCCAGATGTGGCCCTGACCTCTACCAGAGAACCAGGGGCCCAGACAGTGGGTCTCTAGCCCAGAATGGAGGCCCATAGCCTGGGTACGCGGAGCCAGAGGTGTCCCTGTACTGATCCAGGGCTGCAGGCAGGGGGTCTCTAGCCCAGAACGGAGGCCCATGGCCTGGGTACATGTAGCCAGATGTGGCCCTGTACTGACCCAGAGAACCAGGACCCAGACAGTGGGTGTCTAGCCCAGGATGGAGGCCCATGGCCTGGGTACATGTAGCCAGATTTGGCCCTGTACTGACCCGGAGAACCAGGGGCCAAGACATTGGGTCTCTAGCCCAGAATGGAGGCCCATATCCTGGGTAACTTTTCGTACCTTTTCCCCCAGTCTTCCACAATGCAATCTTATGAGGAGGGGACAAAAAGTAGGGAGTCGTCCTTATTTTCGTCCCCTCCTCATAGGATTGCATTGGGGGAAACATATGGCAAATGTCCATGGTGACACTTAGGTTTTTTCTTCACTGGGACATACATCCAGGGCCCCTGAGGGTGGATTTTTAGCCCAGAATGGAGGCCCATAGCCCGGGTACATGAAGCCAGAGGTGTCCCTGAACTGATCCAGAGAACCAGGGGCCCTGACAGTGGATCTTTAGCCCAGAATGGAGGCCCATAGCCTGGGTACATGTAGCCAGATTTGGCCCTGTACTGACCCGGAGAACCAGGGGCCCAGACAGTGGATCTTTAGCCCAGGATGGGGGCCCATATCCTGGGTAACGTTTCGTCCTTTTGCCCCCAGGCTTCCACTATGCAATCTTATGAGCAGGGGAGGAAAAATAGGGAGTCGTCCTTATTTTCGTCCCCTGCTCATAGGATTGCATTGTGGAAAGCTGAGGGCAAAGGGACGAGGCCTTACCCGGGCTACAGTCACCCATCCTGGGGTAAAGATTCACCATCGGGGTCCCCGGATGACTTTGATTATTTGACATCCAGGGACCCTGACAAAAGTGTTGTGCCTCTGGTAAGGTAGAATGACTTTTTCTACACTAATTCTATCTCTGAATCATATATGATGCTTTGTTAAAAAGTGTGCTGTTTTTACACTCATTCTATCTCTGAATCATATATGATGCTTGGTATAAAACTGACTTATTCTACACCCGTTCTATCTCGGAATCATATATGATGCTTGGTCAAAATCTAACCTTAATATACAATCATTCCATTAAAGTCTCACATATGAGTCACCCATCCTGGGGTAAAGATTCACCATCGGGGTCCCCGGATGACTTTGGTTATTTGACATCTAGGGGCCCAGACAGTGGATCGTCAGCCCAGGATGGAGGCCCATGGCCTGGGTACATGTAGCCAGATGTAGCCCTGTTCTGACCCAGAGAACCAAGGGCCCAGACAGTGGGTCTCTAGCCCAGGATGGAGGCCCATATCCTGGGTAACGTTCCGGCCCTTTGCCCCCAGCCTTCCACAATGCAATCTTATGAGCAGGGGACGAAAAGTAGGGAGTCGTCCTTATTTTCGTCCCCTCCTCATAGGATTGCATTGTGGAAAGCTGGGGGCAAAGGGACGAGGCCTTACCTGGGCTACAGTAACCCATCCTGGGGTAAACCATCACCATCGGGGTCCCCCGATGACTGGTTATTTGACATCCATGGACCCTTACGGTGGATTTTCAGGCCAGAATGGGGGCCCATAGCCTGGGTAATGTTTCGGCCCTTTGCCCCCAGCCTCCCATCATGCAATCCTATGAGGAGGGGACGAAAAGTTTTTTTTGCCCCCTGAATCCAGACCCCCATTACTCCCCCATCCAGGCACCCCTGGCCCACTGCTGGACTCGAACTGTTCGAACAGAACTCATCTTACCAGGCAGACCATGGCCCCCACTTTTAAGCCCAGGATGGGGGCCTTCTGAATGGGATAAGTGACGTCCATTTAGCCTAAGGTTTCCATAATGCAATCCTATGAGGCGGGGACGGAAAAAACACTTTGTGAAAAATCCTGCCTTACCAGAGGCACGAGCCATCCAGGGACCCTGACGGTGGATTTTAAGCCCAGGATGGGGGCCTTCTGACTGGGATAAGTGACGTCCATTTGCCCTAAGGTTTCCATAATGCAATCCTATGAGGCGGGGACGAAAAGTAGGGTGTCAAAGGTCTATGGGGACACTGTGGTTCTTGGGCACTGGGACAGGCATCCAGGGACCCTGACGGTGGATTTTTTAGCCCAGGATGGGGGCCTGCTGACTGGGATAAGTGACGTCCTTTTGCCCTAAGCTTTCCATAATGCAATCCTATGAGGCGGGGACGGAAAGTAGGGTACTTTGGTAGGTAAAAAGTAGGTACTTTGGCCATGGGACAGACATCCAGGGACCCTCTTTATCCCAGGGTCAGGGGCCCGCGGACTGTCCCGGGATCGGGGCCCGTATCCTGGGTAAGGCCTCGTCCCTTTGCCCCCAGGTTTCCACAATGCAGTCCTATGAGGAGGGGACGAAAAGTAGGGTGTCAAAGGTCCATGAGGAGGCTGCGGTACTTTGACCCCGGGACAGACATCCGGGGATCCTGACTGTGGGTTTTTGTCCCAGGGTTGGGGCCCGCGGACCCTCCCAGGATCGGGGCCCCTATCCTGGGTAAGGCCTCGTCCCTTTGCCCCCAGGCTTCCACAATGCAATCCTATGAGGAGGGGACGAAAAGTAGGATCGGGGGCCCGAGAAGGACCATCGCGTCCGTTTGGGACAGTTTCGGTCCCCTCCCCATCAAGGCCTTAAAGGCCTATGAGCCGGGGCCGGAAAATGTGCCAAAAGGACGCCAGGAAGAAGGCCCGCGGGCCCCGGTCGATGTCCGTTTGGGACAGTTTCGGTCCCCTCCACATAAAGGCCTATGAGCCGGGGTCGGAATATGTGCCGAATGGACACGTCCGTTTGGGACACGTTCCGGCCCTGGCCCATCAAGGTTCGCATCCCCATGCAAACCTATGAGCGGGGGCCGAAAAATGTCCCCAGTGGACGCGTCCGTTTGGGACATGTTTGAGCCCCGGACGACCGAATTTGCTCCACCTGGTGGCCGTTTCGCGCCGACGTCCTTTCGGCATAGTATTGCATTGGACTTTGAAAAATCGCAGCGCGGACACCGTGCGACCCAGGGGGCCGGGAAAAATCATGAAGGTGTAGTGGGGGCCTGGCTAATTTACCAGGGGGGACCCGGGCCCCGGGGACCCACGGCGTGGCCGGGGGCATTGTTGGCAAATGTGGCCCACCGTCCCTAATTTGTTACATTGGGCCTATGCCAAGTGGACGTAAGTGCCCTAGGTGTGCAACATCCAATGTACCTTTTGCCGCCGGTCTATAATTGGCGTTTTCTCTGCATCAAAACGTGTTTTTAAAATTCACGGACATCATATGTTCGAACCATGGCGAATTTCAAACTGGATATGAGGATAACTTTTATCGCTTCATTGACTCTCATTTGATGCGATGGACTGTCGACCTGTCCAGTGTGTACCCCGCCTCTCGCCCGTTGACAGCTGGAGACCCCTTAAGGATTAAACGGTTCAGAAAATGGATGGATGGATGACTCTCATTTGGGTTTTTTAGGCAATGGGGGAGCCATGGTCCAGAAGTAGAAGGGTGTGACTTTGGCTCTCCATTACATTCAACAAGCTTGCTCTGCTTCAGCGTATACAAATGAACATGTAGCATGAATTCTGGCTAGCTCGGGCGGTGTAGCACGAGCCTCTTAATCTCAGAGTCCTGTGTTAAAGCCCCACAACGGGAGAAGATATTTTCACTTATTTCACAAGTTTGATTTGGTAAGCAAACCACTGCTTCTTGAGATACATGCTTTACCTTCCTTGTTTGCCTTACTTCTGCGTAAAAATCTGCATTGATGAATGATCTGGTGGAACTAACCCGGGCTTTCCATTGGAAGTGTCAGCAGCATGTTACAGGAGCAGCACGTTTTACTCGCGTATTCTGCTGCTTGGCCTTTTCCACAGGGGGCTTCAGCAGCACGTAGCAGCAGGGAAGCAGCTGTCACAGAGAGAGCCCGAAATCATGCGAGATCAGCAAATTCACGGCTGGTTTCGTCAGTAAACGCAACAATAAGCAGGAAAAAGACTACAACATGGCTCCAAAAGGTATGTGTTTTATGTTCTGTCCGTTTTACATTCGCCAATAATTTTATGTTATGTCAGGGAATATACAAAATCCCTCGAAGTGCAAAAGAATAATGTTAGTAGCGAACCGAGGTAGAGTACACCCTGACGCGATCTACTGACTTCTCACGGGGCTGCAGAGGTAGTAAAGTAAAGCTACCGGAAAGAAGCACCTTTTTTCAATTTCTAAAATTTCCAGATGCCGAGCCGTCTGATTTCCTGTCTTCCCTTATCCAAAATATCGAAATTTACCCGTTTCACAGGCGTAGCTCATAGAAAATAGGACTGCCGCGTATATTTAGAAAAGTGCTGCGAAATGACGCTCCTGTGACGGGGCAAACTCGTGCTGCTTTCACCTCCAATGGAAAGGATTATATTGATTACAGCGGTGGCTAACAGCCGCGTATGACGTGCTGCTGCTGTAACATGCTGCTGACGCGTCCGGGGGAAAGGAGGGGTAAATATGTCCTGCTGAAACCCTGCCTGCTAATTTCAACCGCTCTTGATAGAACCCTAAATATGATGACACAATGTTGGTTGAACAGAATACAAGGCATTCTTTTAGTTCTGCAACTGCCCTATGCTCAAACACACTTAAGTCAGCGTAATGATCAGAGACGGTCTCTATATATCTTCCAAGATTAAGCTAAGGAAATTACACATATGTCGACGGTACTTGGCTCAAGAGTTTAATACTTACCTTTAAAGAGGTTTCTGGTGTCCGAACGGAAGCATGTGTCGAATTCACTCTCCTCAAGCAATTTAACTCATGTATGCTGTTCATCTACAGCCAGCCTTTTGTGGTCATAGGTGATTTTTAAAATTAGGTCTATGGTATGCAAAGTTAATGTTTCTTTATCTTTTGATACAAAATTCCTTTTAAGAAACGCTGAATCACTTGACTCCACAATGTTCTTCTGGATGCGAGAAAGTACGCAGAAACATGTGCTGTGCGGCCCGGCTAGCTCAGTCGGTAAAGCATGAGCCACGCCCCTTCCTGCCATCACTGAGCAGCTGTGAGAGTGAGTGCAGGAACAGAGCTTGTTTGTTTGCTTGCTTCTTTGTTTGCAATTTTTTTTTTATCCTGAGTTAGTTTATCGATTTTTTGTTAGAATAGTGGAAGGCTTTATCCCTCCCCTGTAGAGTTATCTCTCAGGGGAGGCGCTTTAAGTTTATTAGTGATGGAATTTCAGCAAAAAGACCTTGGCATGGAAGCAGGACAAAGAAACAGTATTATGAACCAGGAAGAAGAGTTGAGAGTGAATACAGACACATGACTACGGAAAGAGCGTGAAGAACTAAGACAAAGAGAGATACCTAAGATAAGTATCTCTTTTAATAAGAATTTAATGGTGAATGTGACAGTAGAAGGGCCTGAAAAGATACCAATCATGCAGCTTATCCGCTCAATTAGAACAATGTGTGGAGGCATTTTGGGCTGCAGGCAGACCTCCCCTCAGACATATGAGGTTGCAATGTCTAGTGAGGCAGCAAAAAATAAATTAATGGATGGTTTTAAGATCAATGATACGCAGGTGGTAGCATCCCCAATCATATCAGATGAAATGATGGTTTCCTTTTTGAATTTGCCTCTCCATACGGAGGATGCAGAAATATTAGAGAAGCTGGAAGCATGGGGAGTCAGTCCAGTTTCTACGATAAGACGTAGAAACTGGCCAGGAACAAATGTGGCAGATGGTACTAGTTTTTTTTTTTAATACTGTTTATTTTGTGTTTTGCAGACATTAAAAAAACAACAACCGCAAGAACAAAAACAAAGACAGTTTCAAAGTAAAACTATACAAGCCAAAAAAAATAAAAATAAAAAATAAATAAATTTAAATAACAAAATAAATATATATATATATTTTTTTTTTAACAAAAGCTAGGTGTTTGGGGGGTGTCATTCAACTGAGTGGGAATTGTCCCTGTCTATGAAAATAATCCATTTGTTCCAGTTTTGTTTGAAGTCTTCTGCTTTGAGTTGCAGGTAAAAGGTGATTTTCTCCATTGCATAGATCTCTTCCATAATGACCATCCACTGTCCTGTTGTTGGAGCGTCACTTTTTAACCATTTCCTGGTGATGGCCTTGGTGCTGGCAACAGTCATTATATTAAAGAGATACCTGTCCTCTTTCTTTATCAGTCCTTCTGGGATCAGTCCCAGATACAAAGTTCGGGGGTCTGTGGGGACCCTATAATTCAAGACACCTTCCAGAAGTATGCTAATACCGTCCCAGAATGGTTTAACACTAGAACTACCAGAGAGCAGCCATTTGGCTTTTCTACCTATAAAGCCCACAGGTAAGCCGAAAGGCTGGATGGCCCCCTGTGAACCTTCCTTTTGTTATGTAAACGGGGCAATCACTGGGACACCACAGGGGGGGGGATATGCTGAGCCACTTCACTCAAAACACCTTGACATAAAATGGGGGAGGGGGAGAATCAGGTAGGAGCAGGATTGCTAACTGACTGTCTGAGCAGAATATATGAGCTGAATCAAAATGTAATATATGTAGAAGGATGTAGACGTTATCAGAACCCTACAACACTGGGCTTCCAACATCCCCACCAGACACATAAGAAAAGTAATAGAATAGAACCACATCAAATAAAGCACTCAAAATCTGGGGTTATCCCAACTGGGCCTTCATGATATTTACTAATAATAATAATAATAAAAAAGTATTATCAGGATACAGTGTTAGAGAGTGGAAGTGAGTGAGACTTAGAACTTAGGCTTAAAACTTTATTGATCCCTTTGGGGTGACTCCCTCAGGGAAATTTGAGTTTTCAAGCACACAGAGAAAACTAAACAGTATGTAACAATGAGTTTCTTCCGTTTGGGCGCATACACCGTTAGCGTGGCACCAGTGGTTGAAAATACCTGAGTGGTGAATTCATCACGGTCCCTCTGTCTTGTTGATTGTGGAATTTCTCGCCGAATCCTGTTGACTGTGCCGAGGATGGTGGTTTTCCGGCTAAGCAGTCGTTGTGCCAGTGACAGCGATGTAAAGAAATTGTCCGTGGTAACATTTCTGCCCTTGTCCAGGAATGGTTCCATCAGCCTCATCACTACATTTTCGGACAGTCTCTCTCCACTGGAACGACTGGGGTCCTTGCCAAGATATGGGAGGACATTGCAGATGTATTTGGATTTCAAGTCACAAGCCACCCAAAACTTGATCCCAAACTTGTCAGGTTTTGTTGAAATGTATTGCAGGAAACAGCAGCGAGTCTTTGACGGGAAAAGCTGTTCATCAATGGTGATGTGTCGACCAGGGTTGTAGGATGTGATGCAGTTGGTGACAAACGAACCCCACACACCGGAAATTGCAGCAAACTTATCCGTCTTTGCTCGCTCACTGCGGGTGTCCTTGTCGTCAAAGCGTAGGTGTTGCATGATTTCTTGGAAGCGATTTCGGGACATAGTTGCCATGATCTGGGGGTTTCCCAGGTTTGCTGACCAGCAGTCATGCAGTGATGGAACCTTGGTCAGCCCCCGCAAGATAACAATAGCAATAAATGCCATTAGTTCAGGGAGGGCCATGAACCAGTCCACATGCTCCATTTGCCGTGCATGTTCAACAGTACAGTGTCGAATGGAACTTAGCATTTCCAGAGTATTTCCACTGCTCAAATACATAACTGATATTTTGAAATCAGACATATAATATCATATCTTTGACATAACATAACATCACAGTGTGGGCAAACAGCAACAGTCAGTCTGGTTTTTATGAGTTGAGACAGGGAGAGACAGGAAAAGAGAAAATAGAGGGAAAGAGCAAAACAGACAAAAACAATGTACAAATTCTTAAATATAACAAATCAAATGTGTTTCGGGTGTATCTCAGTTTGAAAAAAACGTTACATAAAATAAATCTTGTACAGATATCAACTTGATGAGCAATTCTGTAAATGACTAGTGGGGCTACCACAGATTTTGAGTGCTTTATTTGATGTGGTTCTGTTCTATTACTTTTCTTATGTGTCTGGTGGGGATGTTGGAAGCCCAGTGTTGTAGGGTTCTGATAACGTCTACATCCTTCTACATATATTACATTTTGATTCAGCTCATATGTTCTGCTCAGACAGTCAGTTAGCAATCCTGCTCCTACCTGATTGTCCCCCTCCCCCATTTTATGTCAAGGTGTTTTGAGTGAAGTGGCTCTGCATATCCCCCCTCCTGTGGTGTCCCAGTGATTGCCCCGTTTACATAACAAAAGGAGGGTTCACAGGGGGCCATCCAGCCTTTCGGCTTACCTGTGGGCTTTATAGGTAGAGCAAAAAATCCTGGGTCTTCTAGTGTTAAGTTTAACACAAAACCAGAATACATGACTGTGATTGGCATTAACTTGTCCACACTGTCTCCAGCATTGTTGTTGGGTACCGGTCTGTTTACTTGAAATTTGTGGAGTAATGAAGAAACGCATTAGATTTTTCCAGCCAAATTCTCTCCATCGTCTGGAGCTAGTAGAGCTGTGTCGAATTTTACACAATAAATGCCAATCACACTCTGACAATTCAGTCTGTAATTCTTCTTCCCATTTAAGCTTGACATATAATGAAGTGTTACTGTTACAGTCCTGTAGGCATGCATACAGTTTAGACACAGTCTTGGAAGGGAGCTGCTTGTGGGCATCCAACAACATCTTAATCAGTACATTGCTTTCTTTTGATAAATGTGTTTTTACCTGTGTATCATAAAAATGTCGTAGTTGTAAATAACGAAACAAGTCTTTGTTTACTAAATGAAATTCTTTTTTAACTTTTTCGAATGATTTGAAGATATTCCCCTCTGTCAGCGTGCTCATATTTGTTATACCTTTATCTATCCATTTTGTAAAAGTTTTGTCTGTTAGGCCTGGTTTGAAGAGAGATGTCTGAGAAGGCCACAGCAGCAACAGACAGTCCCCCTCCAATTTATATTTCCTAACTACTTCTGTCCATGTCTTCAGTGTTTCAGTTACAGTAAAATTATCGTCGTCCTGATGTCTGTGATGCTTGTCTCCCAGCCTAGCCTGGGGCAGGTATCTGCTCCGAGTAAGCTCACCTGCTTCCATTTGGCCCAATAGTCTGGAGAACACCAACACATCATATATTTCAGCTGAGCAGCGTAAAAATAATCTCTTAAATTAGGTAATGAGAGGCCACCCCTGCTTTTATCCAGAATAAGTGTTTTGAACTTAATTCTGGGTTTTTTGCCTGCCCAAATGAACCTAGATATCCGTTTGTTCCATGCTGAGAACTGGGAGTCTGGGATTTGAACTGGTAGAGAGAGGAATAGGTACAGTAATCTCGGTAGAATGTTCATTTTTATTGCTTCAATTCTTGAGCTAAAGTCTAAAATTAATGTTGACCATTTTGAAAGGTCCTTCTTTACATTATCATTAATTTTACCATAATTTATTTCATACAATTTTTGCAGGTCTGGTGTAATGAAAATTCCAAGATATTTTATACTTAATGAATCCCACTTTAGTTTATACTTTTGTCTAATAGAGCTGTTTGGTATGTTGTTCAAACCAAGAGCCTGTGTTTTATGAATATTAAGTTTGTAACCAGACATCTGGCCAAATTCTTCTATAACCGTCAGAAGTTTAGGAGGGTAATGTCAGGATTTCTTATGTATGTGATGATGTCATCCGCGAATAGTCCTATTTTATGTTCTTCATGTGCTACTGTAATTCCTTCAATTGCTTCATTTTGTCTAATGTCCTGGGCTAAAGGCTCAATGAACAGAGCAAAAAGGGAAGGGCTCAGACAGCATCCCTGTCGGGTCCCCCTACAAAGTCTAAAACTGTCTGTTAAAGTGCCATTGATCTTGATTCTGGCAGTTGGCTCTTTGTAAAGGGATTGGATACAATTAATGAATCGACTGTTGAAACCCATCCTCTCCATGACCGGGAAGAGAAAAGACCAGCTTACCCGATCGAAAGCCTTCTCAGCGTCAAGGCTAATTAGGGCTGCATTTGTTTTTTGCTTATTTATTTTGTCTATTATCTGTATGGTCCTTCTAATGTTGTCTTGAGTTTGTCGACCTTTAATGAAGCCTGTCTGGTCCTCATCAATCAATTCAGGCAATAAGTGTTCCATTCTTTTGGATATTATTGACGAAAATAGTTTGTAGTCAACATTAAGAATTGAAATTGGGCGATATGATTCACAGTACTCTTTATTTTTTCCTTCTTTTGGAATTACCGCTATAACTGCTTCCTTCCAAGAGGGAGGAATTTCAGCTTTTTCTAACGTCCAGTTAAAGGATTCCAGCAGTAAAGGGGAGATTTCCTCCCTAAAAATCTTATACCACTCATTTGGAAATCCGTCACTCCCAGGGCTTTTGCTAGCCTTTAATCTGCTGATAGCTTTGTCCAACTCCTCCTTTGTTATTGGTGAGGTTAAATTCTTGTTTTGACTACTGCCAATGGATGGGAGGTCCAGTTTCTACAAATATTTTTTAATCTCAAGGTCATTTGTGTCCTCTGGTTGTGAGTAGAGTTTCTTATAGTAATTTTCAAAGGTTTTTTTAATCATCTCTGGTTCATATATTATTCTATTGCTGGTTGATTCCCTGATTTTATGTATTGAATGTTTAATTTTCTGTGTTCTTAGACGCCTTGCTAGAATCTTTGTGGCTTTATGTCCAGATTCATAGAAAATTTGTTTTGTGAATCTTAATTTTTTTTTCTAATTCTTCAGATGCCAATTTGTCTATATCTTTTCTTATTTTCCTTGTTTGTTCTGTTAGTCCCTTACTGTGATCTGTTTGTTGTTGTTTTTCGAGGTTCCTTAATTGTTGCTGTAATTTATTCCATTTTTGCATTTTCATTTTATTCATATGTGATGTTCTAGAGATCAAATTGCCTCTCATTACTGCTTTAACAGTGTCCCAGACTATTGTTGGTTTAATCTCACTGTCCTTATTATTAGTAATGATATCTTTTATTTCTTTCTTTATTTCTTTCACAGTTGTAGTTTTATTTAGAATCCCTACATTCAGTCTCCATAAAGTGGATTTTTTCATGTCATCCAGATTTATGGTTAAATATATTGCGTTATGGTCTGATATGTCTGCTGTCCCAATAGAACATTCCTTAACCCTGTGTCTGTCTGTGATGTTCATCAGAAAATAGTCTATTCTGGAGTGGACTTTATGAGTTGCCGAATAGTGTGTAAAATCTTTCTCACGTGGATGTAAGTCCCTCCACACATCAAATAAGCCGGTCTCCCTGATAAACATCTTCAGTTTGTTGGATAAGTTGTATTTGTGTTTTTTATTACTTGTTGTATCCATATTGTAATTTTGAATAATGTCCCAATCCCCTGCACATATTACAATTCCCTCACTCAGTGATTCTATTTTGTCAAAGACATATTTTATGAATTTTATGTCACTCTCTGGAGGAGTATATACATTAATCAGAGTAACCAGTACATTATCTATCCTTCCTTTGATAATCACATATCTGCCTTCGTGGTCGGTTTCCACTTTTAATAATTCAAAATTGACAAAGTTAGATATGAGTGTAATTACACCTCTTCTTCTACTATTCTTACATGAGCTGTAAAAAGAATTAACATAGCCCAGTTTTTTTAACTTATCATGTTCTTTTTTGGACAAATGGGTTTCTTGCAGAAATGCTACCCTTGATTTATCCCTTTTTAACTTTGCAATAACCTTACTTCGTTTTACAGGGTTGCCAAGGCCATTCACGTTCAAGGATACTATACTTACATTATGTAACCGCATATTTATAATGAAGAGATATATAATAACCCCCATACACAAAGAAAAAGAACACTGACAACAACCAAACAACACTGTCAGTGGAACGTCTAACAGGAAAAGAAAAGAATAACTAAAATACAAAAAATACCTGAGACTCCAAATTGGGAGGAGATCTCTTCTCCTCCGTGACCCCGTTGGGGGGTCTAGGGTGAAGCCTGTCATAAAGAAAGGGCCCTATAAAGGCGTTAAGTGGTGACACTAATACTACCTTATGTGTCCAACGGTTTCAGTCCAGTCTCATGAGCCGCTCCCAGCTCCGGTGTATTAATACAGGAGGCAATTTAGCTTCCAGCGGTCGATTTACTGTTCACTTCACTTAGAGCTGCTTCGCTGGAATCCCCGAAGTTTCTCCTTAGCTCTTTCAGTTGTAGAGGAACGGGAACCTTCCGAGTTTTGGCCCTTGCGCTGCCAGGTCAGCATCTCCTTTAGCCGTGTCATAGCAGGATCCTGCTCGTCCCTCGCATCCGGCACCTCCACGCTGTAACCCCGTTTCTGCAGCTCCAATCCTGCGTCGTGTGCGCTGCTGTATGTTCGGACTCCGCTGTCCCAGTGGATTCTCAATTTGGTGAGGGGAGTCCGGAAGCGTATTCCCTTCTCCTTCAGACATTTCTTTATGACCTTGTATTCCCTGCGTTGTTGTACGACCTCTGCAGCATAATCGTGGTCGAAGAAAATAGGTCGGTTGCCGAGCTGAATCTTACCCTTTTTCCAGGCTTCTTTTAACACCATTTCTTTGGTCGTGAATTCCTGGAAGTTGATAAGGGGTCTCGGGTGGGCTTCGGGCCTTGGTATAGGTGCAAGTGAACGATGAGCCCGCTGTATTTTCAGGTCGAGGTCTCCAGGCAGTGGAAGTTCACGTTTCAGAAGATCTGAGATGAAGCGTATCACAGAGTTTCCCTCTTCACCTTCTGCTAGCCCGAAAATGCGGATATTATTTCTTCTTGATCTAGATTCTAGATCCGTTAGCTTTTGCTGCAGAATTTTTTGCTGTTTCATAGCTGTTACCAGCACTTCGGTCATCTCCGTTGTCACGTCCTCCATCTGACCCACACGTGTCTCTGTTTCCTCCACCCGCTCCTTTAGCCCCATCATTTCTTCGGTTAGGTTGTCGAGTTTACTGCTCATCTCTAGGTGGAGGGAGTTGATGTCCTTGCTCATTCTGTCGTTGTCCACTTTCATTTCGGTTTTGAGCTCTTTTATCGCTTCCAGCAGATCGCTAGGTGTGATGCCCGGTGCGGGTCCCTCCGCAGCTCCACGTGAAGCACCGCTAGCTTGTGGTGCTACTTTACCATCTTTCGCAGCGGAGCTGGTTTTTTCTTGGTTTTTAGGCATTTTAACTTTAATTTATTGCCTCCCTATGTTAAAGTTCACTTTAACAATTCGCTATTAAAGGAATAGTGAATTTGTATACCGCTTTTCGAAACTGAGCTGAGGAGCGTCTTCACATGCGTCTTCCTACTCCATATCCACCGGAAGTCCCCTCGGTACTAGGTTTTTAACAGTTAAATTTACTGAAGAAGTTAAATCATTGCCATACTCTACAAAGTTTCAAACAATTAATGGAGCCCAATATTTTAGAGTGATCCACGACAGACAGGTTAGGGTATGCAGAATATGTTTGAGGCCAGGTCATATACTTCGAGAGTGTCCTGACTTTTTATGTTATAAGTGCGGGGACCAAGGGCATTTTTCCCGAGAGTGTGACAGGAGCGGCAACAGATGCGTGATATGCAGACAAAAGATGGAAGAGTGCATTTGTAATGAAGTTAGCCCGGAGCAGTCTGATGAGGAGCAGGAGGTAGAGCCCATGCAGGAGGCAGAGGAACAGAAAGAGACGATTTCGGTTGATGAGCAGGAGGTGGAACAAACACCTGACGCAGATCCTCTTGGGGGGGAGGCTGTAGAGCTGGCTTCTGCCCCCAATACAGAGAGGACTTCTGGAGAAGCACAGGGACGGACAAAAGGGGGTGAACTTCACAAAGACGCTACCCTGGAATCCGCAGGGAGGGTGGTGAACATGCCAACTGCCCTGGGTAAGTCTGGCCAACAGGCTCCTTTAAGGGAAGGAGGGCCTGTCTCGTGCAGACAGAAGCCTATGGCAGCCAGAGCCCAATTAAGCTCTTCCAAGGAAAGATTGACCCTGAGAGGGGATCTGGAAAACTCTGGTAGGGACAGAAGTCCCATAAAAGAATCTGACCAGAGATTCCTGGTGGAGGAGGGGGATGGTTTTGCTAAACCTTCCATGCCGAACTTGCACCCTGAAGCTAGTAGCTCATTTGCAAGAGATGAATCAACTGGGGAGTCAGAACTGGAGATGGATGGGACTCCTGGGAGGAAAGGACGTGCTCCGGGCAAACCAATAGGTAGAGGAAGAGCCAAACGAAATTCAAAAGTATTGAGATGATGAAAGTGGGTCGTGTGTCTGTTGGTTGCTCCTGGAATGTGCCAAGAGACAGTGTTTTGTTGGTAAAGAGAGATATGCCTCCACAGGGTCATAGTTATATTGGTATGGGAATCGTGGTCGAGGTGGAGAGGATGTATGATTGGTATCTTATTATATGTCACACTAGTCAGAAGATCTTAATATTAAATGACTATGTACAAATGTATAATGTGTTTTTTCTTTATTATTATTATTTTTTGTACAGAATGGGTGAATAACTGGACCAGGATAAAGCGCTGTGCGGTATAAAAAGAAGAGCAGAGGTGAAGGAGGCAGCGCTTTATAGAACCAAGAGACTGATAATATGGACTCAAGTTAAAAGCAGTAAAGGGACTCTGCTTGGACGTATGAGAAGGACAGAAATGGAAGGGACAGGTGGAAAATAACAAAGCTTCATCAATAGAATTCCGTTGTAATGGGAATATTTAATCGTGAGTTATGTATTTTTTCCTTGAAATGTAATGGACTGAGAGACATGGAAAAAGCAAAAACGTTGGGGGATATGATGAAAGGGGACATTGTGTGTTTACAAGAAACACACTGGACAATGGAAACTGAAAGAGATTTTGTCAGGCCTCTGAAAGGAAGATTGGTAGTAAGCAATGGGACGATGAACTCATGTGGAGTAGCAGTGTGGATTCGTACTGATGATATTATTTTGCTACAGACACGTGGATGAGGTGGGAAGAGTAGTGGTGATCGATTTAATTTACCTGCAAGAACAATTAAGATTGATTATTGTTTATGCTCCTAATGTTGAGAAAGAGAGAAAAACTTTCTTTGATGGATTGCAGAAATGGATAAGAGGGAGGGCAATATTGATCGGTGATTTTAATGTTAAATTGTCACATTTGGATTTTGGTACACATAACTTGGTGAAATATGATGCCTCAGCTGTGAAAATGGAGGGTTTGATGGACAAGAATAATCTGATAGATGTATGGCGGCAACGGAATCCAAGTAAGAAAATATATTCATGGAGACAATTAGTAAAATGGAATGTTGCAACAAAAGCCGCATTGATTTATGTTTAGTTTAATTGGATATCTTGCAGAAAGTGTTAGATGTTAAAAAATGAGTTTGTGGGAATTGGTGACCATGCATGGGTGAAATGTAATTTGGGGGGAGAAGATTAGGAGAACGACGGGTGGAACTTGGTGTTTGAATACTTCTTTGCTGAAGGACGTGAAATATAAGGAGATGATAATTCAAATTTTTCTGGAGGAAGGAAAAAGCCATAGGTGATAGGAATACATGTGAGTGGTGGGGGATATATAACAAAATTAAATAAAAGTAAAAACAATAAGGTTGGCAAAAAATTAGGAATTTTTGTAGAAAGGAAAAGTATAATAGTCTGTGTAGAGAATTAGAACAGGAGATAATACAGTTGGAAAAAGATAAAGATAGAGACAAATCTTACTATGTGCAGCTAAAGAATGAACTAGAAATGCATAATAGGGAAAAAATGGAAGGGGGGAAAGGATTAGAAGTAG
Source organism: Apricaphanius iberus (assembly GCA_028564705.1). Classification (NCBI taxonomy): domain Eukaryota; kingdom Metazoa; phylum Chordata; class Actinopteri; order Cyprinodontiformes; family Aphaniidae; genus Apricaphanius; species Apricaphanius iberus. The sequence goes on along the minus strand of JAPXFQ010000357.1, from coordinate 14,129 downwards.
GGCAAAAAATGTTGACAGAAGGAGAAAGATGTACAAAATTATTTTTTTTGATCTGGAGAGAAATAAACAAGATCGACAATTTCTGATAGAGTTAGAGAATGATGAAGGGGGAAAGACTGACAGATTATGTAGATATAGTGACTGAGGTACAGGGGTTCTATCAACGTTTATTTAAGAAAGAAGATACTTGTGATAGAGCCATGAATATTGTGACTCAAGCATTGCACAGAAAATTGAATGAGAGTCAGAGTAGAGATTGTGATCTAGATATAACGGAAGGAGAAATAGAATGGGCAATTACACAAATGTCAGAAAATAAAAAGCCCTGGTATGGATGGGATACCAGCCGAATTTTTACAAGATATTTAAAACACTCTTAGCCAGTATTTTATTAAGGGTCTATAATAAGATGGAACAGGATGGGGGAAATACAAGAGCAAATGGCAACTGGAATAATAATCTTGATTTATAAGAATAGAGGTAGTGAAAAAACGTCTGGTAAATTATAGACCAATAACACTTTTAAATACTGACTACAAAATTTTAACCAAGGTTTTAGCAAATAGAATAAAATAAGTTATAGGTGATATAGTGGAGACACCACAGGCATATGCTGTGCCTAAAAGTGAAATAGCAGACATATTATGTTCACTGAGAGATATAATACAAGAAAAGGTGAGTAAGAAAGAAGAAATTATACTAATGAATATTGACCTAGAGAAAGCGTTTGATAGAGTAGATCATGGATATTTAGAAAGGGTGTTGACTGAGTTTGGTTTTGGAAATAGATTGAGAAAGTGGGTAAGTTTGTTGTCAAAAAAATGCTAGAAGCAGTGTTAAAGTGAATGGCATTTTAACAGACCCGTTTAGACTCGAAAGATGGGTGAGGCAGGGTTGTCCGCTGTCTGCCATTTTGTACACACTGGCAGCGGAGCCCCTGGCCTCACTAATAAGGAAAGATAAGGACATCTGTGGAGTTAAAGTGCCAAATGGGTCACAGGCTAAAATTTTTCCAGTATGCGGATGACATCACTTTGACGGTTAGTGATATGGCAAGTGTAATGAAGGTTATTGATGGGCTAAAAGTATATGAAAGGGCATCTGGGGGCTAAAGTTAATTTAAACAAGACAGAAATAATGATTTTTGGTAGAAAAGGACTACAAATACAGAATTTGCCTCTGAAAATAAATGATTCCTTTATTAAGGTACTCAGTATTTATTTTGGGAAAGATCCCATAGTGGCTGGAAATATGACATGTGTATTAAATAAAATCGAAGCAACTTTGAATACCCGGAGAAAAAGATCGTTAACGTTAAGAGGCAAGGTAGTGGTTTTGAATGTTTTATTGTTGTCCAAATTAGAGTACATTATAAAAGTTTTGGATGTGCCAAATTGGGTAAAAAGTAAAATAAGTCGACTGATTTATGTTTTTTTGTGGAAGGGGCGAAAGGTGGAAATTGCCCATTCCACACTAATTGCAGATAGAAAACAGGGTGGATTAAGGTTGTTGGATGTGGAGACGAGAATTAAAGCCTGTAGGGTGAAGACGGTTATAAAATCTTTGATGCATAAAACGGATCATATTTGGATACAATACATGCTAAAGTATTTGGATGTAGTATCAGGTTGTGGGGTGGTAGGGTTACTAATGTGCTTTGGAAAGCAATTTAGACTTTTAGAAAATATTCCAATGTTTTATAGAGAAGTGTTGGTAGCATGGTCAAGTTTAAGGAAACATTTAATTTGTGAAATAGCTAGCTGGATAGCAATTGCAAACCAGCCATTATTTTTGAATCCAGAGATTACGTTTGAAGAAAATATGTTATTTAATGATGTTTTAAGAAGAACAGGGATCAACAAAAGAACAGATATCTATGAATTTATTCCGGGATTTCTATCAGATGAAGCTATAATTGAACAGGTCCAACTGAGTGAACCAGAAGTATCGACTTCTAAAATCAGATGTTGTTTGAGGAAACTGAGAGAAAGCATTCCGCTCTAGTGGAAGACAGTTTTATTGACAGAAAGTAGGAAGAAGGAAGACAAGTGGGAGCTAGCATTTTGGATAATGAAAGGCGAAGAGAAGGTGGAACTGAGATTATTGAAGTTGAGAGATGTATATAATAAACTGGTAGGAGATAATATCAAAAGACCGGCAGCTCTCTCAATGTGGGTAATAGAACTTGGTGAGGAAAAGGCGGGAAGGTTGTGGAAACATTGTAATTTAAAATATAACCATTTGGAATGGGCGGACTTAGATTTTTTGAATTAGCCATAATGTGATTTATTCCAAGTGTGTTCTTCATAAGATTGATAATGAGGTAGACAAAGTTTGTGCTGTATGTAAACAAGAGGATGAAACACTAATGCATTAATTTTTCAACTGTATAGAATTGAGAAAGATGTTTGAACTACTTGGGAATTTATTTCATAGGAAATGGGGAACTAAGGTGAAGTGGAGGGATTGGAAATGGGTGTATTTTGTGGGATTAAATAAAGAGCAGTCTGGATCACATGCAGATGTACACTTAATGAGCATATTAATGTGTGCTGCAAAATATGCGACTTGGCTGAGAAGAAATTTGGCTTTATTTGAAAAGAAGACTGTGAATGTAATTATGATTTTCAAGAATATATTTGAAATATATGTGAAGACATTATCATACTACTTGGAAGATGATATCTTTAAAAGAGTTTTTATTAAGGATGGAGCAATGATACAGAAGGTGAAGGAGCAGATTATATTTTTTTATTGAAACCTTTTTTTTCTACTGCAATGTACTATGCATAAATGTCTGCATATTGACCTTGTGCTGATTATGTAATCATGTAAGTGTTGTAATGTCGGTTTGATATTTTCATAATAAAATCAAAGAAAGGTAGAGCATGAGACTCTTAATTTCAGGGTCGTGGGTTCGAGCCCCACGTTGGGCGGTAGTATTTCCAATCGTTTGCTACTTTGATTGGGTAGGATGACCAAGTACCAATTACACTTCCTTGTTTGCAACTTTGATTGGGTAGGATGACCAAGTACCAATTATCCTTCCTTGTTTGGTTACCTCTGGATAGAATTCTACCTGGATACCTAAGCTGTTGAAAACAGATCTGTCTCACTGAGGCCCTTCCTGCTAAGTTGAGACGCTCCAAATACAGACCCACATATATTCATGGCACTTTTGTCATCAGACATTGACATATTAGTTCTTCGACTGGCCTAGGTCAAACGTGCTTATTGTAGAATAGTCATCAGAGCCAGTCTCTCTATATCTATGAAGGTACAGCATTCACGCGCCAGGATGGCCGAGCAGTCAAAGGCGCCAGACTTAAGGATCTGCTCCTTACTATCTGAAGAGGTTTCTGGTCTCTGTATGGAGGCGTGGGTTCAAATCCCACTCCTGACAAAATTCAGTTCTGCCTCTCAAGCAATTCTTTCATTTTAAAGAAATCATTTGGAAAATGTCATTTTAGCGCTTTCAAACTTAATCGTCCTTTTCTCATAAGTTGAGCATGCTTTTAACACACAATGGCTCATGGGGAGCCTAAATCTCCTCCCTTTCCTGTTGGCCCTTGGGTCCCCTGGCCGAATAAATCATAAATGAAAGTCAATGGAGCTATCAAAGTTATTTTCTGGTCTGCCTTTGTCTTACGTCCTGTATCACGCATATGATGTACCTCCATTTAAATGATAACTGATGATGTGCATTTCTACTGTGTTTGTCAGGTGATTCATGTAATTGTCAAATTTAGCAGTTAAAATGCCTACAAATAAGAAGTGGCATATTTGATGGCACGGCGCTAACGGTAAGCTAGCACTTAAAACACTCACAGAGAGCTCTTCTAGAGCTTTTCCAGCATGCTTGCTCTCACTTGACCGACTATTTTTCCCCAGCACAGCTGCCACTTTCCATTTGGTCAGATTTGTAGAGGTTTCTCCGTGTTTGATGCTCCTTCCTTCGTGCAGGAGGCTACGGTGCGTTGTGTCCTTCTTCTTAAGTGTTTTTACACAACATCCAATGTAGCTTTTGCCGGCGGTCTATAATCCGCGTTTTCTCTGCATCAAAACGTGTTTTTCAAATTCACGGACATCATATGTTCGAACCACGGCGAATTTCAAACTGGATATGAAGATAACTTTTATCGCTTCATTGACTCTCATTTGATGCGATGGACTGGCGACCTGTCCAGTGTGTACCCCGCCTCTCGCCTGTTGACAGCTGGAGATAGGCAAAAGCCCCTCAATGACCCCTTAAGGATTAAACGTTTCAGAAAATGGATGGATGGATGACTCTCATTTCTGTTTTTTAGGCAATGGGGGAGCCATGGTCCAGAAGTAGAAGGGTGTGACTTTGGCTCTCCATTACACTCAACAAGCTTGCTCTGCTTCAGCGTATACAAATGAACATGTAGCATGAATTCTGGCTAGCTCGGCCGTTGTAGCACGAGCCTCTTAATCTCAGAGTCCTGTGTTAAAGCCCCACAACGGGAGAAGATATTTTCACTTATTTCACAAGTTTGATTTGGCAAGCAAACCACTGCTTCTTGAGATACATGCTTTACCTTCCTTGTTTGCCTTACTTCTGCGTAAAAATCTGCATTGATGAATTATATGGTGGAACTAACCTGGGATTTCTACTGGAAGTGTCAGCAGCATGTTACAGGAGCAGCACGTTTTACTCGCGGATTCTGCTGCTTGGACCTTTCCACGGGGGGCGTCAGCAGCACTTAGCAGCAGGGAAGCAGCTGTCACCGAGAGAGCCCGAAATCATGCGACATCAGCAAAATCACGCGTGATTTTGTCAGTAAACGCAACAATAAGAATGAAAAAGACTACAACATGGCTCCAAAAGGTCTGTGTTTTATGTTCTGTCCGTTTTACATTTGCCAATAACTTTATGTTATCTCAGGGAATATACAAAATCCCTCGAAGTGCAAAAGAATAATGTTAGTGGCGAACCGAGGTAGAGTAGACCCTGACGCGATCTACTGACTTCTCACGGGGCTGCACAGGTAGTAAAGTAAAGCTACCGGAAAGAAGCACCTTTGTTTTATTTTGATAATTTTCGGATGCCGAGCCGTCTGATTTCCTGTCTTCCCATATCTAAAATGTCGAAATTTACCCGTTTCACAGGCGTAGCTCGTAGAAAATAGGACTGCCGCGTATATTTAGAAAATTGCTGCGAAATGACGCTCCTGTGACGGGACGAACTTGTGCTGCTTTCACCTCCCATGGAAAGGATTATATTAATTACAGCAGTGGCTAACAGCCGCGTATGACGTGCTGCTGCTGTAACATGCTAATGACGCGTCCGGGGGAAAGGAGGGGTAAATATGTCCTGCTGAAACCCTGCTTGCCAACTTCAAACGCTCTTGATAGAACCCTAAATATGATGACACAATGTTGGTCGAACAGAATACAAGGCATTCTATTTGGTTCTGCAACTGCCCCATGCTGAAACACACTTAAGTCAGCGTAATGATCAGAGACGGTCTCTATATATCTTCCAAGAATACCTACTAGCGATAGACTTAAAGGACTTTGCCTATACTCATAGAATCTGGGGTTACAATACGTAACGAACGGCTGTTGTCTGGTCATGTCGAAGGAGCTGCTGAGCCCGTCTCCTCCTACGTCCGCAGCTGACATATAAAACATGAGACTCTGCTGCTCACAGCCACATTCAAAAAATGTGTGGCAGAGGAAAGGGAGGAAAGGGACTCGGCAAAGGAGGCGCCAAGCGCCAACGTGAAGTCCTCCGTGATAACATCCAGGGAATGACCGAGCCCGCTATCTGCCGTCTAGCTCGCCGCGGGGGAGTTAAGCACATCTCAGGCCTCATATACGAGGAGATCCGCAGTGTGTTGAAGGTCTTCCTGGAGAACGTGACCCATGATGCCGTCAATTCAATTCAGTTTATTTATATAGCTCCGTTTCACATCAGATGTCATCTCAAGGCACTTCACAAGAAGAGTTAATACAATACAATGTTTAATGTAGAAATTAGAGAACCACAGAAGATTGCGTCATGTAATTCTCAGCAATCCCTCACACTGAGCAAGCTTGAAGCGACAGTGGAAAGGAAAAACTCACTTTTAACAGGAAGAAACCTCCGGCAGAACCAGGCTCAGCACAAGCGGTCATCTGCCGAGACCGTCTGGGGTTTGGAGAATAAAGAACAGAGATACAGAACAGAAACACAGAAAGAGCAACAGAACTGATGCAGAAGTTTGTTGCAGGACGTGGAGAACTTTCCGACTGCAATGCCATCTTAGTCAGGGTCGTCAAGCAGCGTGGGTCAGGAGCACCTACTATAAGAAGAGACTAAGAGAAAACAGGTTGGCGCTTGAACTGACAGCACATCATGCAGTTGGGGAGAAGTAGGAGAGAAAGTAGGAACAGACTCTAATAATGTCCTCCAACAACCTAGCTTAAAGCAGCATAGCTACTAACATTAATCTGTCTCCTAGCTACAAGGAGACATAGCTACTAACACTCTCTACCTGGCTTTCATTAATCTATCTCTACCTAGCTACTCTACCTCTTCATATCCCTTCCTAGCTTTTGACACTCTACTTGACTACTAACATTAACCTGTCTCTTCCCAGCTACCTTGTCTAACCTGTCTCTAACTGCCTATCAACATATCTCTAACTGTGAGCTTTGTCAAAGAGGAAAGTTTTAAGCCTAGTTTTAAAGATATACAAAATGTCTGCTTCACGAACCAACCCTGGGAGCTAGTTCCATGGGATGGGAGCCTGATAGCTGAAAGATCTGCCACCTATTCTATTTTTAGAAATCCTAGGAAATAAGAGGACAGTTGACTAAGTAGTTTCTTTTTCAGAGATTCTGGTCCAAAGACGACAACTTCTGTTTTATCAGAATTCAGAAGCAAGAAGTTTAGAGTCATCCAAATTTTTATGTCTTCCAGACATGCCCGTAGTCTACCTAACTAATTGGATTCATCAGCATTTATGGATAGATATAGCTGTGTATCATCTGTGTAACTATGGAAATTTATCCCATGCTGCCAAATTATTTTACCAATAGGAAGCATATATATAGTAAAAAGAATCTGCCCAAGCACTGAACCCTGTGGTACTCTGCAAGTAACTATTGAGGTTGAGGAAGATTTATCATTTACCTGAACAAACTGAAATCTGTTAGACAAATAAGATTTAAACCAGTCTAGTGCTGTTCTATTATACCGACACTTTGAAGCCTTTCAATGAGAATATTGTGATCAACAGTGTCAAAGGCAGCACTGAGATCTTAAAGGACCAGAATGGTCACCAGTCCATTGTCTGAGGCTATGAGAATATAATTAGTAACCTTCACCAGAGCTGTTTCAGTGCTATGATGAGCTCTAAAGCCTGACTGAAACTTCTCAAACAGCTCATTATTGTTTAAATGCTCACATATCTGTTGTGCCACTATTTTCTAAAGAATTTTAGACAAGAAGGGAAGATTAGATATCGGTCTATAGTTAATTAAGTCGTTTTGATCAAGAGATGGTTTCTTAAGTAGAGTTTTAATTACAGCAATCTTAAACTCCTGTGGTACATATACATTGACTAAGGATAGATTCATTATATCTAAAATTGGAGCAGCGATCAGAGGGAAAAACGTTCTTTTAAGAGTTTAGTTGGGATTCGGTCTAAAATGCAAGTTGAAGGTTTAGATGTAGCTAATAGTTTTAGTACATCAGAAAGGTCGGCTGCATCAAAGCAGTTTAAGCATATATTAGGTTCAACCATTTTTGATGCTGCCTCATTAACTAAGGAGGAAGCAAGCATATTGAGAAGGTTCCCAATTATCTTATTTTTTATAGAGTCTATTTTATTTATAAAGAATTGCATGAAGTCGTCACTACTAAGAGCTTGGGGAATGGTTGGCTCGATAGAGCTATGATCCTGTGTGAGTTTGGCAAATGTATTAAAAAGAAACCTAGGATTATTTTTATTCTCCTCGATTAAAGATGAATAATATTCTGTTCTGGCTGTTCGAAGGCTCTTTTTATATAGCAATAGACTATTCTTCCACACTAAATAGGAATCCTGTAAATGCGTGGAGCGCCATTTTCTCTCTAGTTTTCTTATGTTCTTCTTTAGGGTATGTAGCTCTGAATTAAACCAGGGAGCTAATCTCCTATGGCTAGCTACCTTCCTTTTTAAGGGGGCAACTTTGTCTATTGCCAGACGCAGGGAGGAATTAACGCTATGAACTAGAATGTCAAGTTGTGAGGGGTCACGAGTTAAATCACTGTTTTCTATTGTACTTTTATGTACTGAGGAAATTAAAGTTGGAAGAGCTTCTTTAAAATTTGCTACAGCATTGTCTGATAACGTTCTGGTATAATTAATTTTTCTTTCAGGTTTGATATGATCCGTTAGAGTAAGTTTAAAAGTGATGAGAAATGATCAGACAGGATAGGGTTATGTGGAAAGACTGTTACTGTATTTCTTCACAGTCAATGCCATAAGTCAGCACAAGATCTAAGGTGTGGTGACCACGATGGGTTGGTCCCTGCACATTTTGAGTAAAGCCTATTGAGTCTAAGATAATGTTAAAAGCTATATTTAGACTATCACTTTCACTATCAACATGAATATTGAAGTCTCCGAATATAATGACTTTATCAGTGTTTAAAACTAAGTCAGATAGAAAATCTGAGATCTGATCTAAAAATTGAGAATAAGGGCCTGGTGGACGATATAAGACCATGAATAAATGGCTTTACTGCTTTGTTCTGTGTATGAGGAAGTCTAAAAATTAAATGCTCGAAGGACCTGTAACTATTATTTGTTTGAGGATTCATTAGTAAATCTGAATGAAAGATGGCGGCTACTCCACCTCCTCGACCAGTACTTCGAGGGACACTACAGTTTAAGTAGCTAGGGGGAGTTGTCTCATTTATTGTGACATGGTCCTCTTCCTGCAACCATGTCTCTGCAAGACAAAACAAATCAATATTATTTTCACAAATTAAGTCATTTACCAAGAGTGTTTTTGAGGGAAGAGATCTTATATTTAGTAAACCAAATTTAATTGATTTATTTTTCTGTTCAGTCGGAGTTGTATTTATCTTTATGAGATTTTTATACTTTGTTCTAGTAGCATTAACTTTTAATCCATTTGTTTTGGGTAGTGGACGGGAAACTGTCTCTATAGGGTAGTGGGTGGGAGGCAGTCCCTGTTCCCTGAGCTGGACTCTGGGTTGTCACGGCTTTGGGGAACTAGAGATAGCCCCATCGTTTTCTGGACATCACCTTGACAACCAAAGGTGAAACGACAGCATACGGCTGTACATGTCATCGCTAGTACAATCAGAAAGGGGGCCAGAAAAAATGATGGAGTCAGACATCTTTTTGGCAGCCCTGCAAAATAAATAATATTGATTTTGTGACAAGTATATAGAACAAACACTGAACTAACTTAAATGGTTTGATGGTTTTGTTACTTTTATTTTCTCATTCTTCTGGAGGACGTTGAAGGTTTCCTTTCTTTCTTATCTTTCTGACTGAGCGCAACATTTGAAAACGTTGGTTACGTATTGTAACCCCAGATTCTATGAGTATAGGAGCCGCCCTTTAAGGCTATCACTAGTGGGTATTTCCCTTGCGCGGCAGCGTAGCACTGAAGCATTTTTAGTCCACGCCCACCTGCTGTGTGGGCCCCACCCTGGTCCAGTATAAATTACGGTGAGACCAGGCAATCGGCTCCCAAATAGCAGTTTTTCTTCAGCCATTTAGGAACCAGTGAGGCCAAGCGCATAAAGGGCTGCGCCTATACTCATAGAATCTGGGAATAACCTCTGTCCACAAGGGGGCGTAACGAAACGCAGCTGAAGTCACAACTGGGACTGATAAATATAATCTCATCCTGTCTCTGCCTGCAGGAAGGAATGAGAGAAGAAATAAACCCATCATTCTGTCAGAACACTGAGAACAGAATGAGTCATGGAGAAAGTGGAAACGTCTCTCAGATAGAAACGAATAAATGAACACGGGGATGACCAGGAAGCTGCAGCGCAGATCTCATCCACCCTCATCCCTCCATGCAGAGTTGTGGAGGATGAAATCCCTCTGGTGGAGTGAGCTCTGAGAGTCTGTGGAGGATCGATCCCAGAGGAAATATAAGCTTGTGAAATCGCCTCACATAACCAGTGAGAGAGGTGCTGAACGGACAGAGGACGTCCTTCAGAGCTTCCTCTGTAATGCACAAACAGGCGCTGGGAGCAGCGCAGTGCAGCCGTGCGCGCCACGTAACACGAGAGCGCGCGCACGGGACAGAGTAGATGAGACATGGCTTCCTCCTCAGAGTTATGAGGAGGAAGATAAAAGCCATCCAGAGTTATCACTCTGGACCTGAACGAGCTTGTGTTGCTTTTAGGTGTAAAAGCATCGTCTCTCCACGGCAGCTGCCACAGGCGGCCTGAGAGCAGCTACTGCACATTCGGGAACCACGGTGCACTTTTGAGTTGTGGTGCTACGAGGATTAGTGACAGCTGTTCCTCTCTGACTCAATCCAGGAGTCGCGGAATCAGCGGAACCGAAGGGAAAGCATAAAGGAGCTATTTGGGCCACGGGCTGTGAGCAAAGGCGTCCACGCCTAGCGGTGGATCGTCCCGTGGGCTCAGAGAGAACCGCAGCTGGCCCTGTGCGTTCTCCTGTGAGGCGAACAGATCCACTTCTGCCCTGCCGAATCTGCTCCAGACCTGAGCGATTAGTTCGGCGTGGAGGCTCTAGTCTCCGTGACGTGGACCTCCTCTGGAGATGATGCCCGCTCCTCTGTTCACAACTCCGGTAGCTAATAGCTGCTCCGTAGTCTGCTGTCCCCCTCTGCTTGCGGGGAAGCTCTTCAAAGCCTGGGACTAACGTAAAGACTTCAGTCATTTGGTGTTTCTGAACTCCACTATCAGTTGGACAAATTAATGGACACTCAGCCTTCCATACTTGAAGCATGGAGGAGATTAATCTGTAAGGTGGCCAAGAGGAATGCTTTTCTGGTCGGAGCTTTTATCTCTTTCTACACACGAGTTGGAGCTGGCGACCCGGTCGGGTAGCGGCAAAGTCGGCAGGACCGAGAAGCCATGGCATCGAAACTGAATTATTTTGTGAACGGCAAAGTAACCCTTTGCAAATTGGTCTCCCTTTTATGTTACGAATTTGTATCACTTCACTATCAGAATTTGTTCTACTTCAAACGTATTACGTTCTGCTATTTTAGTTCTTAATGTCCTATCCCCTTGGCTTATTCTTGTGTGTTTTCTTGTATTTCAGTTTTCTGAATATTTGAATCACATCTACAATATGTAGTTTCTTATATTATTGCTTAAAATGTCTTGCCATACCCGTTAATGAGTCTGGAGTTTCAGTTTCGCATTAAATGTGTTTCCCTTCGGTAAATAAGTCCAGTTTATTTTCCTCTCCTTGTAGTGTTCCTGTAGTCACCTTCAATCTGTAGCTATGGCCTTCATGTGTGCTGCTGATCCCTCAGGTATTTCGCCGGATCGGTGTTCACTTTCCATATTTGCAGCTTGTTTCCGATAAGGAGAGAGAGTACTTAGAAAAAATTTTTTCATTCAGTTGCAATCCTTTTTTACTGATTATATTTTTCCTGAGAGGTTTCAGTGTGGTTTCAAAGGTCTTCATGACACCGAAACTGCACTTTTAAAAGTTTTTATTGATTTGCATGAAGTTGGGAAAATTTTACTTTGGGGCAGCCAATGCGGGGGGAGGGGATGATGGGGGATGAGCCCGTGCACTGTAGTTATACTCAACAAGCAGGGTCTCTGCGGGGATCAGAGGGGAGTCGGCTAGATCGAGCAGGAAATCTGGGGAGTTGGAGACTCAGGAAAAAATATGACTTTATTTGGTGGGAGATTGGGGCTGTCAATTTAGTCTTAGGTTGCATTTCTGTCTATTGACATTTTATAAACACTGTACAGCACTGTGGTCAACGTTGTCGTAATTAAATGTGCTATATAAATAAATAGAATGTGAACAGAGACATTAAAGGATAAACCAAAATGCACAGAGGAAAGAACAATAATTAAGATAATAAACACAAAGGAATATGCAACATGGAAATACCTAAATGATTATGATAAAGAACTGAAAATGGCCACATATTACTGACTATAATAACAAATTCAGAAATCATCAGCAAACAGAGATAAGAAAACCAAATACAAACAACTCTAGATCATTACAAAAACGTTTTTTCCCCATTTATAACAGAGCCCTATACCACCACCACATTGTTTAAGACGCTCAAACTCACAGATTAACTACAGATTGTGTTCACATCATTTGGAGATTTTTCACACGGTTACAATAATTGATTTTAAAGCATTCAGTGTTTATACATTCGTCTTCTTTTCCTTTTTAAAGACGTTTCCATCAGATTGTTCTCTCCACTTCAGGGTAACTCCACTCACTCTGGTCTCCTGCAGTCTGTTGTGGAGCTGTGAGACAAAATTAGAAGCCATTTTAAAAATGAGAAATTCAAAATTTTTTGATATTTTATTTTCCCCCAACTTCTCAGATTATGCTTTTTCCTCATCTGAGAACAGTCATCCAACTGAGACAGTTTTTGAGTCAAATTTACCTGTGTCAGGATGAGTCCTCTCAAAACAGCATCATTCAGATCCACTGATTCGTCCATTTGAAGTCTGATCTTCACTACCTGTTTTTTTTTCTGACATAAAATAAGAATTATATAACTTGAATCTACATTTTAGTAACAGGTTCTCACAAAAAAGAATAAAATACTTTGACATGTATATAAATTTAACATTAGTGATTCTGATTTGTTATGTTCCAATCTAATCCCAAATTCTTGTCATCAGTTTCCTGATAAGATTCCGAATGGAATATGTATCATTTGTCTCTGACCTTGGAACCTGTTATTTGGGGTTAATCATTACCAATCACAGTCAAATTTCATGTGTTAAGCAAGCAAACCTGTAAATTCTATGCACATTACTGGTGTTTTTTTTTTTTTAGCAAATACATCATTTTCACCCAATGCTCCTTTTGAGCAAAATCGGCTCCCATCTTTGGCTGCTACCCATCAAACATTGCACCTGGTCTTACCATTCCTCTCTACAGGTGAAAGACCCACAAGAGAGATTAAGGACCCATTATGTGTCAAATTTTAATCGAAGTTTGATGGATTAAAAGTGGGCGGGGCGATTAAAGAGGGCGGGACAGTCAAAGGTCAACACCTGGGGCTAAACAGGTGGTTGGGGGGGTAGAGGTCACTCTAAAGGTCAAATATGTGGTTAGGGAGGGGATAGGCCCTGCAGGGAAAATACTTTCTGTTAAACGCGCGTCTAATTGGCGCCGGTTAGGGGAGAGGTGGGGTTCACCCGCGGGGGAAAAACTTTATGTCAAACTCACTCGTCAAACTGGCATTGAGGCGTGGTTTTTGTAGGAAAGGAGGAGTCGGGGTTTCTTTCACCAAAACCTTGGAACAACCTGATGCATTTTTCTTCCGAAAAGTGCTGGAGCAGGTCGTGTACAAGCAGAAGGGCAGCGTGGTAATTCTCCTATCCAGGGCCGAAAAAAGGTGACAACCTTTGTCTTTAAATAAAACTCTATAACTAACCTCTATAACCAAGCACTCCATATAGTGTGTTTATTTTATAATTACACCTCAAACCTATCTCTCCAAAGCATGACAAGTAAAATCCCTGATTAAACTCTAAACTTTAAACACATTTCCCCAATGCATGATAATTAAACTATTAATCCCTATAATTTAACTTTAAAAACATCTGTTTAGGGTTTTTAAAATAAAACAATTACTCTCTGCATGTGTGTTTGAGTTAACCAGCTTAACTACGGTGGAAAACCATTTCAATGCGACAACTTCCTGTGCTGCTTTTGTATTGAAAGGCACACTTCCTGCGCATTTGTGTACGATCCTCTACTTGACTACAATGAATAGAGATCGCTGTGATGGAAAGCTTGTTTAAATTATAGAAAAACACAGAATTAGACTTTCTCTAACCTCAAAAATGGTTTGCTACGAAGAAAAGATAGAATTCTAGAGAAAAGATAGAATTGTAGAGAACTTGTATCACATAGTCAGGAACTTATGTTGGTCGCAAAAGGAAGGATAAA
>JAPXFQ010000355.1:0-341060 GCA_028564705.1 Apricaphanius iberus | reverse complement strand
AGGGCTGTCAAACGAATAATTTTTTTAATCGCAATTAATCGCAGGAGCTTCACAGTTAACTGCGATTAATCGCGGTTGGAATTACACGTGTAGAATTCTGTTATTTTTTTCATATCAAGGCAATTGTAAGCCCATAATGTAGTATATTTTAACAGAGTTTTCATTGGGAATCAAAAGAACACATATTTCCTTTTTGACCTTTTTTTAATTAAAAAAAAGTGCAATGTAGACCAACTTCCAAATATTAGGAGGAATAAAGTAACGCAGTGCTTACTTTTAGAGATTACATCTATCAGGCCACTCTCATAAGATACTTAAAAAATAAACAATAACATCATTAGCAAAACAATCATAAAATTCTTAGCTGGAAATAACAGCAATCAAGTGATATGCAACACTGGTATGAACTTTCCAACTCACTTATGACAAACAGAACAGTCTAAAACATTGATGGCCACAGCGGGATATTTGTAACATTTTCTAGTTTTAAATGAAGGATGTTATCTTTGTAATTAACCTGTGCTGCACATGGATGAAAAAAGTCCAAATGACAGTAAGATGAAATGAAAAATATTACACTCATTGGACATGAGATTCAGAACTGTCTGAGTTCTAAGTTGTCTCTCCTATTTCTTTTCTTTAACCCAATTGCTAACACACACCAGTCTGGTGACATTAGCAGTGGACAGTGCGGCTCTCTTTTTTTGCAAGATGTGGCCAGAGAGTGAGAACAGTCTTTCACACGGTACCGTTGTTGCAGGTGTAGCCAGATATTTTTGTGCCAGAGGTGCCAAGGTTGGGTAGGCCCTTGCGTGTCCAGACCACCATTCCAATGGACAGTCATCGATGGAGATGCAGGGCTCACCTCTGTACCGATCCACAGATGTGTCAGATGCTGGGTCTTCGTCATCTGAATCTGATGCAGCAGCTAACAGAAAGTGCATCTTCTTTTTAGGTGGACCTGGCTCAGGTTCTCTACGAGGCTCAGGTTGCTGGGCACTCTCCTCTTTAATCAACTTCCAAACTTCCTCCCTTTCAGATCTGGGAAGGCATTTCAGATCCTTAAATCTGGGGTCAAGCGCTGTTGCCACTTTCAACCACTGGAGATTGCTGCTTTGTTTTCGCTTTGACAGGTCAGACGTGAAGGCCGCTTAAAACCGGAGCACATAACCTGGATCATCGTCAGAACCAGTCATCAACCGGAACAAATGACACAGTGCAGGCAGGACCACGGAGCAGGATATGAACTGTTCTCCTCCCAAGCTCAGCTCAGTCACATACCTGCCAAGAAACATAAAGTGCAATCAATTACCAGTTATTTTAAAAAAGAAAAGAAAAAAGGATGAAGTCCTGCACACTGTTAAGCTCCAGTTAAATAAAATTCGAAAAACTCAATTTTTAGAGCATGTGTGTAGGCCTTCTTCCTTTTCATCTTACAGTGTTTTTCATATTCATACAATGTTTAACGCTACAAAAGCAGCAACATCTAATTTTAGCAATAACTAAACGATTAAAGAGAGAATAATAAATAAGTGTCATTTTAAGTTTCAACAAAACAAAATCAAAATATTTACCTGCATGGTTCAAGTAGTGTTTCAAGCTTTTCGATCTTCTCCAGTTCTGTATTAGTCAGCATGGCTGGTGTGCCTCTTTGTTGATGAAGTTCAAGTGTAGCCTTGACAACGTCCTTGTTTCTCAAAGCCGGGTGATCATGCTGAGAGTGGAGTTCCACTTGGTGGAAACATCTTGGACGAGGGGCTCCTGTGGCTGGCCCAACTCCTTTTGTTGTGCTCGCAATTCAGCTGCATTTGCTGGACTATGCTTAAAATGTCCAACTAATTTACGGCATTTTGCCAAGACATTCTCAAGACCACTGTCACGGAGTGACATTGTGATCGATCTCTGTAAACTGTGCGCAACGCACAGCATGTGCTGGTATGGCAGGAGTCTTGCTGCTGCTGTCATATTACGGGCACTGTCGGTGCCAATTGTTGTCACCTTCCCCGCAATTTCCCACTGCTGTACAACTTCAGAAAATTGTTCGGCACATGTTTCTGCAAAGTGCCGTTCTTCTGAGTGTTTAACCGTTAAAGCAAACGAATGCAACTTCCAGTCAGCGTCTATGTGGTGTGCAGTAACTCCAAGATAATTCTGGTTGCTTACTGACGTCCAATGATCCCCTGTTAATGCCACGGCATTTGCATTTCGCAGTAGATTGATTTTAGATTGTTTCTCATCTTCATAAAGCTCCTCTATGCGAGCAACAATTGTTCCCCGCGACGGTAACATGTAAGCCGGGTCAGAACTTGCCAACCTGATTACATCCCTGAGACCCGAATCTTCAACAATGTTGACTGGTCTGCAATCAGTTGCCACCCATCTGGCGATTGCTGTGGTTAACTTCTTTTCATCCAAGGGTCTGCCGTGACGGCCGCACTCTGGAATAGTTCTTTGGCGGGGCTGCAGCTCGCTCAGCGGGGAAGCGTCAGGTGAAATCCCGGGGTGTTTAGCCTGGAGGTGGTAACTTAGACTTGACGTGCTCCGATGGTAGCTGAACTCCTTGAAACAAATGCTGCATTGTACCTTAGTGCTGTCAACGGAACCGTCAGATTTTTTTTAAAAGTTAAACAGGCCGTTTAAAACTCCGGTCGTACTTTTTGTATCCATCACCTTTTACCGCTTCACAAACCAAAGGGGCTGACTACGGGCTAGTCAAAGGGACAAAACGGCTTACCTGAAATGCGATTAAAAAAAATAACGCGTTATGGATTGTTTTTAACTAATCGCGATTAATGCATTAACGCTGACAGCCCTAATAAAAACATATATCTGTATATATTTAAAAGTACAAGCTAAATATGTTATTGCAGAGTGCAATCTCAAAGTGCAATTTATGGGAAACAATTACAGCTTATACAGAAAAGGCCTTTGACATTCCCTGCATCCAAATCCTTAGTATTTACTATGTGCTACGTAGCAACTATTAGCCACCTGTTAATGTACTACTGCATAGCAAACGATCGCGTAATAGGCATGAAATCAGACATACTGCTCCACCATTTTGCATGTCCTTTGACCCATATGACTTCTGTTGATCCGGATGTTTACGTTACGTTTGCCTGTGGTCCCGCCATCCTCTAGCCGTTATTTTGTCTGGTATGACTTAACAACTTAAATGTTTAATCAGTCAAAAAACAACAACAGTAATCAGTAGCATCGCTACACGTACATTCATCTGCCAAAACTGTGGCGGTGTCAATGGTTGACAGTTCGTCTGTAGCCATTTTTAGCTAGGTCCTTCTTCTTCTATGATTTCGGGGCGTCCGGTGCATTGTTGGATAGCGTAGCATCCACCGGCTGCTTACTGTGGCAGTAGTACACTTTCAGGAACTTTCTGTTTACTAGTCAGATCCATAATGGAGATTTGGATCTACTACATTTCTCAAATACTCCTTTTCACCTGCTACGTCGCAAGCGTAGTGCAGCCATTATCAGTGCTGAGTGGTATGTGCGCGGTTTTTATTTGGGCAGCTTAATGAAGCTTTAGCCATGCGTTTGCCCCCTGGTGGTTGGCAGACTATTGGTTGAGGCAGTGTATGATGAAGAGGCACGCAGTGAAGTTCGCATTTTGAATGTAAATATCGTTCACGATCAGGTTAATTTAATTGTGGCCACCGAAATCGTGATCATGATCAAAATCCGATTAATTGTGCAGCCCTACTACATCACATATAGAAGTGCAACCCTATGCCATCACCGGTCAGTCATCAAATACTTTATTCACAAGTGATAAAGCAAAAGCTCCATAGATGAGATGGGACCTCGATAGAAGGATTAAGGCACTGCTTTGGTTTGTTGGGGTGGAAAAACCAATCTGAGCTGAAAGGAAAAGCCAAACCCATGCTAGGGTCATGAGAACTTAGAAACAACTCTATGCTTCTCATCATAGAAAGGAGTCAGTTGAAGTGCTTCAGGAATCTTTGGAAGTTCTCCTACTGGGAGGATACCCTGGGGCAGAGCTGCATCCCGTTGTATTGAGAATACGAATGGCCCAAGAAGGTTTCTTTATCTGCAGCAAACTCCTGGACTACTGAAAAGATGCTGAAATACTGAGTTGGTTTAAATCAAAGCTAAAAACCCTTCTGTTTTGAGCTGCCTTTGAGTAGACAATGAATAATAGCTGGAAAGTCATATGTTTTAATGCGTCACATGTTTCTAATGTTGTGTTTTATGCTTCTATTGCTACCTTTTTTTTATTTTACACCCTAATTATGTAAAGTACCTTGAACTGCCTTGACTAAGATAAGCCTGGAGAGTGTCCTTAGGGGGAGGAAAGTCATGCATGATGGATAGAGAGATGCATTGATAAGGGGATGGATTAACTTTTAAAGCCTGAATATGGAACAATTTTATAAAAAGGTTTATGTAAAAAAAAACAAAAAAACTCAGTGGGACGTTTAGAAGGGTGCAGAATGAAAGTACAACATCTTCTTAAAAAATTATATTTGAACTAAAATATAATAAATGGTCAATTTTGACACGTGCGACAATTATGTTTTATTTACATCTACCAGCCAGTAGCGGCTGCAGGTTGACAAATACGGTCTCTATGATCCAACTATATGTGTGGCGGAGCTCGGCTGGCACTGGGAAAAATGGTGGAGTCCGCAAGTCAAGCAGCTGCTTCAGAGCCCCAAAGATATCATTATCCGTCTCAGGAGAGAAGTGACCACAGAAGAAACAGAAACTAGAGCAGTTTGATGTGAAGCATATACTAGATGGACCCACACAAAACATTTCCACGGCCTCAAACACACATCAAACAGCAACTTTACTCCTGGATCGGTAAGCTAACTCACTTGCTAACTTGGCTAACGTTAGCTGTCCTTCATTTTCTAAAAACGCGTACTGAATTCAAAATTAAAGCTGTTCTTTAACAATTTTGAGTAGAGACATGGCTGAGGTCTTTTTGGACAGCAAAGACTGTACAATTTCTCAGTGAACTGTGATTATATGTCTGAGTGCTATTATTACTAAGACATATTAATTTTAACACATGGAAAAAGATCAGATTTTGTGTCCGCCTATTTATTTTCTAAGAATGATCGTGTGTTTAGAAAGAAGTTGTGACTTAAACCCACTTTGGTTCTCAACCTGAGTTATTACCTTTATCCACACCGAATTTGACAGTAAACTCCCCCCCAAAAATGAATATTCTACAAATATTTTTCAAACGACAAGTGGAAAGTGGCCAAAAGTGTGTCGTACGTGTCATCTCCTAGCTAAAGTGTAAAGTAGCTAATGTGTTATTATTCACTGATTAATAAAAAAACATCAGAATTATTACTTTATCTTCTCAAACTAAGCTTTTTAACTTACTGTGATTTAGTTTGACAATAAAGTGTATTAGGACACATTTTCTGAACCATGCATAATTAGCTTTGTTTGGATACCATATTTCATGCTTAAGTCACCCGTCGTGTGAGATATCTGCGTCTACAGCATTCCATTAGCTATTTAATGTGTCAATAATCAGAAATCTGTGAAGTGATTGGTTCGAGTGACATTGAGCAACAACAAGAGACATATACGAACGTGTATTTCCATCCATCAGATATTGGCCGTAGATGGGTCACATGATAGGGGTAAACCGGATCAAGGAAGGTTTCTTTCAAAGGCTAATACTTTTAAGGCATGCACAGTGAAATTTTGGGGGTTTTATTAGCAAATGAGAGAACGTGACGTGCAGTTTGAAGCAGAAGGTTGGAGACTACAACTGTCAGAGCTCTTTAAGAGATTTATTTTAGCTGTTTATTTACTTTTTTATGGGCTTTATTATTGTCGTGGACAAACTACGTGATTGGAGGACTTTAATCGGACCCATACGGACGTAAAAACACAGTTTTTGTTCGAGATGGGTTGTTATCGTCACGTTTATTGGACTATGAATGGACTGGTTCACATTTTATTTCCTTGGAGTTGTGTGGGGAGGTGAGTGTCTCTTTGTTGGCAAAAGCGCCCGCTGTGTCTAGTTATAATTGGATCCATAATTGGTATATAGTATTAGAATTCAGGGATGAACCGATCCACTTTTTTCAATTCCGATAAAGATATCTGAGGTTCATAATCTGCCCATCCGATGCCGATCCAAACAGCACTGAATTACATAAACTGTGTGCCGTGAGGAAAAGGCACAAGGGATGCAATGAAACCCCTTTTTTAAAACCGATACTATACCAATACTTGGATCTGAGTACTTGCCGATCCCGAGTACCAATTCCGATATTTCTACCGCACACAAAAATGCAATAAAGTGGAAGACATGTTTCATTTTCTTCTCTGCTTGTTACAACAAATGATGGTGAAATAGAAAAAAACATCAATAAAAGTAAAATTTCAAGGGAAAAATAAACCGTTTTTGTGAAATTATTGCAGTTTCCATATCTTAAGTATTGGTTCAACTTTAACCAATACAGTATGTAAGAACGGTATCGGCCGCCGGTACCAGATACCAGCATCGTTTCGGTGCATCGCTATTATAATCACCCTTAGCTTCCAATGATATAAAACATGATTATAAGTTCAGAGTAGTTAGAAGACAGAATATCGGTGGATTTAAACGTGGAAGTGACTGGGCGCTGTTTAGGGCCGTCAGAACTTTAACGGGTTCCTCCTCTAAAATGCATCCCTCAATAGACCAATTCCGGCTGGTAACTGGGCATATTGGCGGCAAACCCAACAGCTGGAATGATTTTCCTATTTTTGCAACTACAACCTAGACACACTAGATGTCGCTGCCATCGCCATGTTCCATATCCAGCCTTTAATCTTGTACTAATAACTGATTTTAATGCGTTATTCTGGATCTCGGCTGTGATTTTTATTCCCCAGCTGGTTTTCACCCTTTCCAACAATTTTTTTCTTCTCTTTTATCGCTTCTGTAGTTTTCTCTTTTCATCAGCTTCTCTCTGTTTTCCGTCCCTTGTCTTCCTCTCTTATTCCTCCACCTCTTTCACGCTAATTCGCTTCTGATGCATTTTTAATATCTAGCCATCAAAACCACACTCTCCCAGTGTGCTCCTAGCTCATGCCCGTGTATGAGTGTGTGTTTGCTCCTCTGTTTAAGAATGCAATTAGGGTTGGTGTGTGCATGCTTCCTTGCAACAGGAAGTTAATTTGTACTCATATTCTCCCGCTCCAGTCCCTGTGGAAGCCTTAATGGCCAAAATGGAGAGCTGAGGAACGGGAAGTCAAACGAGGCTTTATTTGTTGTTGTCGCTGATTGCTCTTGGAGAGTTGATCTTTTTTTTGGGATAAAAGCTTTTCCTCCAACTATGTGACGGTGGCTGTGCTTCAGTGATTCAGCTCACACTGTCCTGGCAGCAAACTGGGTCGATTGTGTGTTTGTGGGAGTGTGTTTGTGCATCATTGTAGCCTTGAGTCCAAATGATCCTTAAAAGGGTAGAAGTAGAAAAAAACTAGCTTGGCAGAACAGTTTGAGCATTCTACCAATTTATCTTCAAGTGTGAGACTCATTAAGGTGAGGGAAAGAAACATTTTGTTCACAATTTGCAGTTTGCTGCAGGAAAATTTTAGAAAATTCTAAATTCAGGATTTCACTGAACACGGTTTCCAATCAGGCTGGACCAGCACCCAATTGGTCTAAGTCATCTGTGTCCAAAGTTAGTTCTCAAGGGTTGATGTCTTGCATGTTTTAGTTATTTTCCTGATTCAACACACCTGAATAAAATAATGGTTAATGAGCAGAGCTTTATGACGTGCTGAAGAGGTAGTTGGACAATTTGAATCCACTATGTTTGAGCAGAGGAATGTCTAATAATGGCAGGAGGCCCCCTAACCAAAAAGTAGTATGCCTTAAGTATATTTTATTAGGTATACTTAAGTATAAAAAACGTATAGCTCCCCAAGTAAGTAAAGTTTATTTGTAAAGCGATTGTCACAGACATAGGAGTCACAAAATGCTGAACAACATAAGTCACAAAAAATAGTAATACAAATTAAAATAAGGATAAATCTAAAACAATAAAAAAAAAGTTGAATAACAGAGCACAAAAATATTTCACAAAGAGATAATAACTTAAAAGCTTGGGTAAATAAAATGTTTTTTTTTTTGATTTTTGAAAACCTCTACAGAGTCCACTAAACGAAGCTGCAGGGGCAGGATGTTCCAAAGTCTGCTTTCGTTCTCCAACTACACTGATACAAATACACTAGCAGATTACCAACAAGTATACATCTTTGTACTGAATTGGCCCTCTCAAAAGGGGCTATATCATGCAAAATCAAGTTTTGGGAGTTTTCAACCATCTGGTAATGCAATTTTCCCATAAAAAAAACCCCACCAGTATGGTTTTCGCTTAATTTACGCATGTCCGAGTAATCCTCCTGAATTCTGCCCTCTGAGTAGCTGCACCTCCCTCTCTTAGAAAACGACTGAGTGTTCAACTAGTGACATCACTGGTTGAAAGTTGAGTGCTAGAGGTGTCTGCACTGACGCCTGCAGGCAGAGCGGCTTACCCCTGCTAGATTTTCAAACACACCCTCCTCCTTCTCACAGCTAATGGCAGCTTCGGTTTTTGGCAGCTTAAAACACATTTTTTGTTGTATTTTTTTACTTTCTCTGTGAAAACGCCTGTTTGGCTGCCTGGATTACAGGATTTTATTCTACGTTTCTAAAGAACAGCAGCTGGATCAAAGAACAAAGACGCCTGATGGACAGAGAAGTAAATGGCTACATGCTAATGTGGGTTAGCCATTTATCAAGCTGCTTTTGTAATCTTATAACCGCATTGTGTGGTTAATTGATCTGTAGCATTTCAGAATGTTCAGTAAACAGGTGCAAACCAAACCCACACGGCTTTTTTCATATACTGAGCTGGAAAGACTTTCTTAGTGGACGCAGCTGGGTTGGTTTGGGCTCTGTCTAAAGCCTGGAGAGTTAACAACTAAAATAAGCTTTATTGGCTCCGTTAAAAAATAAAAATAAACCAAACGTCTGAGCACTTAATATAACAGAGTTCCATTGTGGTATTTGGTGCTTTTCAAATTCAGTGTCAGAATACTGTTTGAGATAAAGCTCAGCACTGTTTTTCTCAGTTCTACGTGTTTAATGCCGAATAAAAAAAATTACTAAGCATTAACATGTAGAATACATGCTGCTTCTCCGGTGACCGTGGTTTAGGAGTTATGAGTTTGACGTGTAATCAGAGGGTTAACGGTTCCAGTCCCCACCTTGACAGACTGGCTCTGTGCATCTCCAGCTGCTCTTCGGACACCACACACCGTCCCTTTAAGTCCAGATCCAGTCCGCCAATCATCACAACAGCATTTTCCCCTTTCTTTTCTGTTGTCCTTAGATGGAGGAAAGATGTTGTCTACTTACCAAACTCTCTCCGTGCTCAGACAGCAATGAAAGTGGTTAAAACAGTGAAAATAAACAAAGCTTCCCTGGCTCCTGGTTGCAAGTCGGTTCTCCTACTTTAGGCTGAGTTCCATGCAACAAAAAAAATGTATTGTCCTCTCGCTCCGACTGGCTCCCACAAACTAAACAAAACAAGAAAACAAGCAGGAAATCGTAAATAAAGACCCTCAACTGCTGATTTCTCAGGGTCCCGGCCATAATTTCAGAACATCCTCATGCTGGAACTGAGTTATCCTTCAGACCGTGGCCAGTGGTTCCTTTGGTGTCCGAAGCCCGGACGCCGGAGAGAATCCATCTCTGTCCACTCAGTCCGCTTGTTGTAGGTCACGTTGGGCGTCAAACTGGTATGGGATATTTCCATAGAGATGGACATAAGGATAAGGATGGTTCAGTCTCCGTTGGGGTTTGAACATATTTTATTCCGACATTACAGCAATGGTCTCTCCCTCTCTGTGCGCCTGCCTGCTTCCTGTGTGTGTGTGTGATATACCTGAGTCCCGAAGCAAAAACAAGACAACATGCTGCATCAGTGTAGGTAAAAGGTCCACGGTTCTCAAACATTCTGGAATATTCTCAAACTGCTTTAACTATCAATTAATCACCTTCAAATAATTTTCCCACTACACCATGCATTGATATTCCCAGTGCTAACCAAGAAGCCAACATCTCAGTTGTTAGAGGTTCAACCAATTAGTACCAAGGACAATAAATGCCCCTCCCTGATTGGCTGCTTTGCAAAGGGCAGTGAAATAGCATTTCTTCTACGTATTCTACCTTCATAAGCTGCATTTTATTTGAATGTTTTAGGAATGCTCTACAAAGCAAGTGAGCTAAAGGTGAATTTTCTGCAAATAATTTGAGAGTTATGTAACACATATGGTGCTATCTGTGCCCTTATATAGTGAAGGACGGACTGAAGGGACAATTGGGCTAGATCAGATAGATTGTAAGATTCGGGGGAGCCTAGGGTGTACAACATCAAAGGACACACACACAAGAGATTGCAGGAAAATAATAAAGGTTTACTCTGCAGTTTAGTTTAAGATAATTATGTACAATGGTAACACAATTTGCGCAGTTTGAAAAATAAAATAAAAATACCCCCAAAATTGTTGTAAAGTCCTTTCAATGTTTGTCAAGTCTTTCAATGTTCGTGTATAACCGTAACCAGTCGGGTTACAAATACCAGTTACTGTGATTCGGGCTAGGGCTCGCCATCCAGATCTGGAGCATCTTCTTGAATTGGATCCACACACAAAAAACTGACCTGGAAACAGGTCAGACAATAGCTTAAATTATGTTCTATAAAGACTATAGTTACTAATAAAAGCGTTTAAAATTATTCAAAATATCTTCAGTTGGACAACATTATAATTCAAGTATTACTAAATAAAAAATAACCCAAATTTACATTAGTTTAAATTTAGTACACAAATAGTTTATCTCAAAAGTGTATAGCAAGTACACTTTAAACTCAAAAATTACACTCACAGGCTTTAAGTGCATAAAATAAACATTTCTTACTTTTTAAAACAGAAATGTCTTTAAAATAAACAGGCAAAGTGCATGTACCAACACTTGACATCAACCCTAATAATTTTCACAGTAGCTAACCCACATTAGCACCACCAGGGTAAGAATTAGCATGTGCTATATGAACTATTTTGCACAGAAAACGGCCTTTTACGCCTCTACACAATTGACTTTGCATAAACCTTGAAATAGCATTTCGTATCAAATGAATTGGGACCTTGGATTAACCTATTTACCTCTAAAAGTGCATTTTCGTAGTGAAAAAACTAGCGGAGATACCACTCGGAGACTAGCATCCGGAGATTAGCATGCTAACCAGCCCCATTCACAATGAATGGCACTCACCATGCTACATCCACGTAGGACACAGGGTTTCCCAAATAGCGAGGATTCACAGCCTTTGGGACTCAGTATCTTAAATTTTATAAAACGAATTGTCATTAATCTGTATATTGCAAGGTTTTGCTTAGTTTGGGTCGGTTTTTGCTTACCTATCACTGTGTATTTTCACCGAAAAGGCTGCTACTAACACGTTAGCTTCTCCGGAGCAGGTACAATGTCTCTCTCTGTCTGCGTCTCTGGCATGTCTGACTAGCATGTACAGAAGACGTAGAGGTCAGGAGAGGAGACTTGACCTTACGGCCGATGATGATTTTATACTATAGCGTTATTTATTATGTCTTTTTAAATGATTTTTTAAAATTATATTGATCAATTTATATTAATATACTCTTTTAGGGGATTTTAATCAGTAATATCAATAATTATATTTTTTATCACGGTTTTAACACTGGGTTACAGTTACATTTTACGGAAAAACCTGTGAATAGTGCTGTAATCATACTTTGGTTTCCCAATGAACAGAAGACAGTTTTTATTTTTTATTTTTGCTTCAATTCAATTACATTTTACATTGATTTTTGTCTATAAGTAGAAAAATAATGAGGATTTAACGCTGGAGACGGTTCCTCATTCACACGTTTCATACTTTAAAGTCCAAATCTTTGTTGTTATTTTATTTTGTTGTATGCAAAAGACAAAAAAAATCAATGCTAATCATTACCTCTCCTGATGTAAAAGCTATATTCACCTGCAATGCAATCAAAGTGTTCAATATTCACCAACGCAAACAAGCATCAAGTTGGAAGAAGGTTTTTTCCTTGGAAACTTTTGCTATAAAAGTAAAAACTGCTGACGTATAACAAACCACATCCAGTAAGTTTAACGACTGACCCTGACGAGCGTCACTGTATATCACAGCTGAACTGAAAGAAGGTCACAGCAGCCTAACCTGCAAGGACAAAATAATAAATTACTCAAAAAGGCCAAACTGAGTCAGCAAGCAGGGTCAACATCTCCACCTGGCTCCTGAATAATCCATGAGAAAGACTCTTCCTTCTGCAATGCATTTGTTGAATTTCAACAACGATCTGGACGTGAACATTCATACTAATGGATGAGCAAAATCTCCCAGAGAACAATGCTGGTGGGAGAGAAAATATTACTTTGCTTAGATGGTATTATGAGAGTTAGTTAATCAGAATACTTGTCGCTAACCAGTAATTAGAGAGCTGGTAGATGGAGCAGAGTTTCCTTTTCTCCAAGGTCTGCTCTGTAACATTTGCATGAAGCCAAAGAAACCAAATGTTAAAGAATTACCCCATAGGATTGAAATCGTTGTATTGTCAGGAAATGTGCATGGCAAAAATTAATTATTTAAGACTGCAAAAGAGACCTGCTGACAATGAATACAAATCAGAAGAGAGGAAAGCAGTAGCTTCACCTACTGGTTCAATGGTGTGGGGACGATCCGCTGCGTTGCTCTTTAAAATATATCCTTCTGACAGATGGGCACTGCTGAAGAATGTTGCGCTATGTCAGCGTCATTACTATCACCACAGTCTAACAGATCAAAGTCCAGGAAGCAGAAACATTATTCCACAGTGACACGTCCTGGGTGACACCATCATCTGTTGAGTGAGTGCTGCTAATCCACCTCATTTGTTTTGGCCGCTCCTCTTTAAATCTCCGTCTGGTTTGCGGTTAAAAAGTCGGACAGAGAAACGGGAGTCATGGAGTATGATCCTTGCCCGTCATGATAGATGGAAAGGATGGTTTGAAATTCCTCCTTCTTCCCCTGCTCTTAGGTCCTGCTTTGCATCCATGAAGTTCCCTTTTCAACTCCTCTTTGGAGTCCTTTTTTAGGAAGTATTCGAGGGTTTTTCTGGATGATAACCAATTTTTTACTCTCTCTCTCTCTCTCTCTCTCTATATATATATATATATATATATATATATATATATATATATATATGTATATATATTTTTTTTTTCCAACAAGTAAAATAATTAAACAGCACGGTATATATTTGCACAGTTATTGCAATGCTACACAATTATATTTATCCATAAATCCTGATGAAACCATCAGTTTGGTAGATTGCAGGCATGTCTCGAAGACATAAAACCTGGATGACTGAAATTTCTGCTTCTAAATTCAGACAAGACAGAGGTTGTTGTCTTTGGACCAGAAACTTTAAAAGGAAACTGCTAAATCAATCACTTCATCTGGATGGCATTAAATTGGCCTCTGGTACTAATGTAAACAACCTCAGTGTAATTATTGAATAATACATGACATTTAAATCATATATTAAACAGGTTTCTAAGATTTCTTACCCTTTCACCTCTGGAATATTGCTAAAATTAGAAACATCTTCCAGTGATGCAGAGAAACTAGTCCATGCATTTGCATTACTTCAAGGCTGGACTGCTGTAATTCCTTATTATCAGGAGGTCTGCAAAATGCAATTAAAAGCCTTCAATTGATCCAAAATGCTGCAGCAAGAGTTCTGATGAATATTAAAAAGAGAGATCACATTTCTCCTGTTTTGGCTTCTCTCAATTGGCTTCCTGTTAAATCCAGAATAGAGTTTAAGATCCTGCTCCTTACTTATATAGCCCTTAATAATAAAGCTCTATCGTACATCAGAGATCTGATTGTTCCATATGTTCCTAACAGAGCACTTCGTTCTCAGAATGCAGGTTTACTGGTAGTTCCTAGGATGGTAGTTTCAAGCACACAACAAGCACACAACTGCCTGTGATTCCTTAAACAGAAAACTTTTAAACTGTTTATATTGTCTGTATGATTAAATCTACATGGCTTTTCTTGTAAAGGGCCTTGAGATGCCAACTGTGGCGTATTGGCGGCAAATAATAATCAACTTATCCCAGTTTTAAAAACAGTAACTTACCATGGTTACATATCATAGAAACCTTGGGCAATGACACTCTATGGATGCACTAAATGTGACATTCAGGCAACTGCCCTGAAATAACAATGACAAATTAATCCAGATTGCAAGGAGACTTCTGGACGGATGGTCTGTCTTTGGTCAAGTTTTCTGGGCAACTCTAAATGACTATGGCTATGTTGTAAGCAGTAAGACATGTGAAACACGGATGTGTTGTAAAGTGAAGAAAATAATATGATATTTATTATTTAATTATTACTAGAAACCAGATCCACCTTTAGACTTTTATCTTTATAATCTGCAAATATAAATATTTCAGACCGAATAAATGGAGGGTGTACTGCCATCCTCAAATGACATTTCTTATAAGAACTAAATATATAATTAATATGGGGAAACTGTTGTGAATATAATAACCCATGACTCAAAAAAGAAAGACAACATGAAAAAAGCATTTGCCCCTCTCACATCGCATCTACATTTCTGGACTCCATGCTTTCAGTTTCTCAGTTAGTGTTTAACAAGCAGAGCAGCTCCCCCCCGGAGAGAGGAGATCCTGAGTTCAGCAGAAAGAGCGCTGCTTGTCTATTTAAATGATCCCACAATCATGGGTTTTTAGCCAGGTCTTGGCCTCAACTTCTTCTGCCCTGATGATTTTCCCTGACGACTGACAAAATGTCTTGCATTTGAAAGTGTTTTATTCCTACAGATAAATGCAAAGACAAAACAAAGACAAGCAGTTTAACAAGTAAAATCAAGAAAGTATCTAAAATATGACCACTGCATTATTCTGGGGTACCCACCTTTTTGTTTTGTCGGTCCCCTTTTTTCTTGGTTAAGCAATAACGCATTTGTCCACAACAAGAATACAATAAACAGGGTGAGGTATGGGTAAATAGTAGAGTAAGGTAGTGTATGGGTAAAGGGCAGAAAGGGTTATAGTATGGGGTAGGGAGGTTATGAATAAAGGGTAGGCTGCGGTAAAGTATGGCAAAATGGCAGGGTAGAGCAAGGATAATTGGTAGAATGTGGGGAAATGGTAGGATAGAGTATTGGTAAATGGTAGGGTGGGATAGAAAATGGGTAAATGGTACGATAGAGTATGGGAAAATGGTAGGGTGGGGTAGAATATGGGTAAATGGTACGATAGAGTATTGGTAAATGGTAGGGTGGGGTAGAATATGGGTAAATGGTACGATAGAGTATTGGTAAATGGTAGGGTGGGGTAGAATATGGGTAAATGGTACGATAGAGTATTGGTAAATGGTAGGGTGGGGTAGAATATGGGTAAATGGTACGATAGAGTATTGGTAAAGGTAAGGTGGGTAGAATATGGGTAAATGGTACGATAGAGTATGGGTAAATGGTAGGGTGGGGTAGAATATGGGTAAATGGTACGATAGAGTATTGGTAAATGGTATGGGGTAGAATATGGGTAAATGGTACGATAGAGTATTGGTAAATGGTAGGGTGGGGTAGAATATGGGTAAATGGTACGATAGAGTATTGGTAAATGGTAGGGTGGGGTAGAATATGGGTAAATGGTACGATAGAGTATTGGTAAATGGTAGGTGGGGTAGAATATGGGTAAATGGTACGATAGAGTATTGGTAAATGGTAGAGTGGGGTGGAATATGGGTAAATGGTACGACTGAGTATTGGTAAATGGAAGGTGGGGTAGAATATGGTAAATGGTACGATAGAGTATTGGTAAATGGTAGGGTGGGGTAGAATATGGGTAAATGGTACGATAGAGTATTGGTAAATGGAAGGGTGGGTAGAATATGGGTAAATGGTACGATAGAGTATGGGTATGGTGAGTGGGGTAGAATATGGGTAAATGGTACGACAGAGTATTGGTAAATGGTAGAGTGGGGTAGAATATGGATAAATGGTACGACAGAGTATTGGTAAATGGTAGGGTGGGGTGGAATATGGGTAAATGGTACGATTGAGTATTGGTAAATGGAAGGGTGGGGTAGAATATGGGTAAATGGTACGATAGAGTATGGGTAAATGGTAGAGTGGGGTAGAATATGGGTAAATGGTACGACAGAGTATTGGTAAATGGTAGAGTGGGGTAGAATATGGATAAATGGTACGACAGAGTATTGGTAAATGGTAGGGTGGGGTGGAATATGGGTAAATGGTACGATTGAGTATTGGTAAATGGAAGGGTGGGGTAGAATATGGGTAAATGGTACGATAGAGTATGGGTAAATGGTAGAGTGGGGTAGAATATGGGTAAATGGTACGACAGAGTATTGGTAAATGGTAGGGTGGGGTAGAATATGGGTAAATGGTACGATAGAGTATGGGTAAATGGAAGGATAGCGTTTGGGTAAATGGAAACAGAAAAATCGAATATACATTAAGCAACAAAAAGAATACATATCAATAGGTGCATACAAATAAATTAAAAGCTTAACTGGAGCATTTATTTTACAGGACATGTGTCTTTTTTAACACATCTTTTTTTGCATCAACACATCTTTTTTTGCAGTGTACATGCTAGGGTAGAGAATGAGTGAATGTTAGGGTGGGGTAGAGTATGGGTGAATGGTAGGGTGGGTAGAGTATGGATGAATGGTAGGGTGGGGTATGTATAAAGGGTAGGGGTAAATGGTCAGATATATTGTGGCTAAATGGTAGGGTAGATGAAAAGGACAGGGATTCACCAATACTGGCAATGGGTATTGGGGCCGATACCATTGTAATATACTCATATCGGTTAGTTGAGATACCATGAACCTACACTTAAAATGTGTAACCTCTGCAATAACTTTACAGATTTATTTTTTTTTCACTTGAAATTTTAGTTTTTTTGGTCATTTTTATCAATATTTTATTTTATATATCTCACCATCTTCCGTTGTGTTGAGCAGAGAAGAAAATAAAACCTGTTTTCCAATTCAATGCATTTTTTGTGTGGTAGCATTAGTACTCAGAATCAGCAAGTACTCACATCCATGTATCAGTAAGAATAAATTAAAAACTAAAATCAAACAGGTCCTGACTGAATTTTACACTTGTTTTTAGTTGACCCAAATATTGTTCTAGAACTTTTCTTTTCTGTTTTGAGGCGGGTGTTTCAAGGATTTAATACAAAAAAAAGATTTTTTTCAGGCTTGGAGATTTTGGACCCTTACTGAACACCGCTTCTTTTAGCCGCCCCTTCATTAAGTTTCATACTGTGTGAAGAAAATACCCTAATGAAACTTCAAATGATGTTTTGTTTGTTGATTGGGTTTAAAAGTTTTCTTGAATCTCCTCCATTACCTCGTTTCTCTGCCTCATTTCCCACCTGAATTGCCCATTGATCGGCACCACCTGCATTTCCTTTGACTGCTACATACTCAGAGATTTTATTATATTTTCTACTAGACTGAAGTTGTTTCGCGCTCTCATTCCTCATTTCATCTTGTATTCCCTGGCCATGCAGCTGTTTTTATTTGATGTTAAGTTTAATTTTATCCACCTGCCTCTAGAGCCTTGGAGTCTGATTCTGGATGCTTCTCAAGCACACAGATCCTATAAGACAGCCAACATGGATATTTTAAATTGAACTTAATGGAAGCGGCAGCTTATAACACTGTGATGGGGACATTAAAGTTTCACAAACCCATTGACTAGAATGCATCAAATACAGAACAACAGACTACAATGGTAATAATACTGAAAGATGTCTAAAGTAGGTTTGACTTGGTGTTTATTAACATTTTAATGGTCCTAGCTTAACTTCTTGCGCTGGTATCAAGGTGGAGGCCAAAAAACTAGATGATAAAATATATAAATGAACTGTAAAAGGTTTATTTAATCCATTAGTTCAAATTAAAGACTGAAATACAAACACAGTAGCAATTTTTTCATTTACTTTTTTAGATCTTAAAGATCATTGCTGATAAGTCAAACCTAAAAGTTTGTTTTTCAGAAAAGTTCAATATTGTGTAAGATACAATTAAAAAATGTTTTTTGTTGTGAAAATATAAAAGAAGCAGTGAACAATCAGTGCAGACACTGTGTAATATATGGTTGTAACTTGATACTTTACTGAATTAAATTGTTGAAATATCACAGAGTTGAATTAATTTGTATATTATCTGAGTTTTATATGTTCAAATTGAACTTTCCAATTGTCTCCTAATTTACAGAGATGTCCCTGTAGATAATTACCAACAAAAACATAAATTTGCTTCTTTTCGGGGCCAGCAAACCCAGGAGTCGATTAAGCGTTTCATCAAAAAAAGTCATCTAAATTCAATCCACTCAGTCCCAACCCATTATAATTAGTTGAGTTTTCCCCCAACAAGATTAATCTCACACTTATCTTCGCCCTTGTCAAACATATGCTCACAACTGCACTTTAAGAAACAATCAAAGCCATGCTTCAAAGCCTCGGTAGCTGAGTTTGTGGAGAAAATTGTGTCTCAGAAAGCAAAATTGCATTCCATGGCCTTTTGTTTCTCTGATACAGATCAAGGATAAAAGTTTATCAGAAAGTAAACCAGCAAACTGTAGAAACTTTAAATTATTATTTTTTTCCTTCTGTTTAACGTCACACTGGGAGAGGAAATGTGTCTCGCCAAACTGTTTTGATCACTAATCTGGCATCAATACAACCTACAACTCCCTCTTAAAAACTGCTGATGCCTCTATCAGCAGCTGATGGTAATTTAGACAAACAAAAAGCTGAAACTGGAGGGAAATAAAGGCAGGATGAAAGGAGAATTTTCAACGCACGTAGGTCTGAACCAAACCTCAGCAGGGTAAATTAAAATAAAAAGCGTCACAGGCCGCGGTTTTCTTGCCAGAACGACCTAGAGCAGGCTGCAGCGGAGATTGTGAAGCGACATTATGTGTCTGTTCTATGAAATGTGAACTTCTTCCTAATTGCTTGGAAGGACAAAAATTCAACCAGCAACAAGTAAAATCGGATCCTAATGGCTACACCAATTTAGGCTGGTTTGCATTTCAAAAACCTTTGTATTTTTGTTATTCAGTAACACAGTTTCAGTAAAAAAACAAAAAGCAAAACGTGAAACAAACAGGCCCTGAACTGGTAGACGAAATTACAGCGTTGCTACACAATATCATCAAACGGTCATGTTAGAGGCATTGGTTTCACAAAACAAAAAGCTCAAATCTGGCTGTTTTTAGCCAGGCATCCTAAACAAAGCACAAAGTAAAGAGTAGTAATGGATGTTAACACTTGTACAAATCCCTAAAAAAATATTTAAAAGAAAACGAGGAATGAATATCAGTACCTGTTTTAGGAGGGCCGAGATGGCGACGAG
This sequence comes from Apricaphanius iberus, assembly GCA_028564705.1. Lineage (NCBI taxonomy): Eukaryota > Metazoa > Chordata > Actinopteri > Cyprinodontiformes > Aphaniidae > Apricaphanius > Apricaphanius iberus. The sequence goes on along the minus strand of JAPXFQ010000355.1, from coordinate 321,534 downwards.
TTGGGAAATCAAACCATTCGTCTCAGGGGGACCTTCAAGCTGAACGGACTCAGCGAGAGGACGATCAATCAGACTCAACAGCCTGTGGAACAAAGATAGAAGAAGCTCCATGTCCACTTGAACCCACTGGAGAACTATACAAAAAAGATGGGATGCGACTTCCTTGATTGCTTCTGAAATCTTGGCAGCAGCCACTGGATGAGGCAGGTCGTCTCTGATCCCTTCCGAAGAGCAGGAAACAATCAAAGAATGATGCGGATTGTGTTTGAACCTCTTAAATAGGTCAGGAAAACACAGGGGCTGTTCTTCAAAACAGGTACATACTGTGATGGGAATATATTTTTTTAGTAATAAGGGTTAATTAGTTACTTTTTAGAAATGCAACTAGGGAATATGTCATGTAGAGATCAGAGACCGTGCTTAATTGGGGAATTAAAAGGGGAATTTGTTTTTTCGCTTTTAACCTGGACCTTATTTTTAGCAAATTTTATGTTTTTTCACTCACCTTGAGAAGTTTGGAGTCAGTTTGAGCCGTTCAGCGGTATTTATACATAGGGGTGGGTATTATTTAGGTTTTATCCGATACCGGTGCCAAACCGGTACTTTTGAAATGGTGCAGTTGCTTAAAGGGTGCTTTAAGATTGGGGGGGAAAAAACGTCCAAAAAACCCTCTTATTTTTGTTTATTTTTAGCAGGACTGTCAAACAATAAAAAATTGTAATCTAATTAATCACAGGGTAGCTGTGAATTAATCACAATTCCTAAATATGACTAAAAAAGTTTATAGTATTAAATATAACATTAATGAAATGTAACTAATCTAATGTCATAATTTAGCATTTTCCAAAAGTGAACGCTCAGATTCTCCAATTCAACACAACAGGAAATATTGTGAAAATGCACACAGCTACTTCCGCTAATAGTTAGCACTAATTTAAGTCGGAAAACGCCACTTTAACTTAATAATTTCATGTTTGTAACGCAGCCGTATCTCACTATGAAATGTACTGAAGCTATACAGTGAGCCAACAAGCATAAATCAACATTAATACGGGGCATTTGAACTCTGCATCACACACAGCGGAGCATGAACTTATGAACTTATATCACCACAATTAATTCTAGGAATTATTCGAGCTGCATTGGTTTCGTTATTTTTAAAAGCCATAACTTTTAGCAGTTTTTTTGCACAAACATAGCCATGTTTACCTTGTCTGGTGATAGAGGGAATCGCTCTAGGCCAGGGGGGTCAGGCTCATTTCCCTTCAGGGCCATATCAAGGTCATACATTTCCTTAAAGGGCCGGTTAAGTAAAAGTATTTATCAAACCATCTTTAACAAACTGTTAAAGTATTAAAAAAATATATGTTTTTAATATTCAACAAGTACGTCATAAAAATGAATTAAAACTGAACGTCTTTCCTCACTGTTGTGATTTAGGACTATTCAAAGAAACACTGATTTGATTTAACAAAATAGTATTTAGGTGCACATAAATAAAAGTTAAAGTTTCTATTAATCGGATCCTCTAGAGTTTAGAGGGCCACATAAATGGCTATGGCCCCCGGGCCTTGAGTTTGACACCTGTGCTCTAGGCTGACAGTCATGGCCCAGAATCCACAGTGTTTAACATCTCCGGGAGAAAAGGAACCGAAATAAGGCACTGAAATGTACGCTGCTTTTCGGTCTGGTTACTACCGCTTCATATCGGTACCCATCCCTATTTAGATATCCAGTTTTGGTCAGCGTACATCCATAGAATGGGAGTGCTTGGGGCAGTACAAATATCGCTTGTAATAAAGTTTAATCTGCTCCAAAAGCTGTAATTTCCCCATGTTTCTCCTTGGACTCACGAACGCCTTGGAAGTCCTTCTTGATTGTGTTCGAGGCCGATTTGAGGGCTTAACAACAAAGTAATGATAAAATGCTGACGAATCTGCCCCGGCAGCATCGGCGCCAAGCGGATCTGCCGCAGTAAAACACAGACTGGCAGTCCTGCTGCAGCGTAATTGTGTATTACGTACTGTACAAATGTTGAATATTTTTGATATTATTTTTAATATTAACACATTTCTCATTTGTTTGTATTTAAAGTTCTATTTGACACAAATTTGCCTTCTTATGTAAATAGTTATTAATACTAACGCTCAAATTCACAGCTACTCTACTAGAAAAGCTTCAAATTTACATCTTCCGCTATATAAAACAATTCTCAATCAGATTTCATGGTGCAAAGTTTTGGAATGCAAATACTGACCTTGTGGACACCATTTGTATATATGTTTCTATAAAAGCCCTTTCAGGCTTCTACCAATTCTGTACACAATAATTTTATGTATCTTTATGTTTATTTCAAAAAGTGTTGAAAACTTTAGATTTTACCCCACTTAGACAAAAAATGGTAAATGGTAGGGTGGGGTAGAATATGGGTAAATGGTACGATAGAGTATGGGTAAATGGAAGGATAGCGTTTGGGTAAATGGAAACAGAAAAATCGAATATACATTAAGCAACAAAAAGAATACATATCAATAGGTGCATACAAATAAATTAAAAGCTTAACTGGAGCATTTATTTTACAGGACATGTGTCTTTTTTAACACATCTTTTTTTGCATCAACACATCTTTTTTTGCAGTGTACATGCTAGGGTAGAGAATGAGTGAATGTTAGGGTGGGGTAGAGTATGGGTGAATGGTAGGGTGACAAAAAAAAAAAAAAAAAAAGGTATTTGTATAGCGCTTTTACAGCCGGATGACCACTTTACACCAGGGATTGGCCTGGTGAAATTGTGTGGTTAGAGACGTCGCTTTCAGATTGTAGGAACCAGTTGCAACAGAATCTTATTCTTCAGAGTCAAACCTTTTTTAGGTTCATTAAAAAGCAGCGCTTGAATGCTGAAACCTTAGCTTGCCGTGTTTCATGTTGCTTTAATTTAGCTGATAATGCTGACATTGTGGCAAAGCTCCCAGCAGCTACAGTCTGCCTAAAAAAAGTTGTGTTTAAAAAATAATAATAATCAGAGCCCACTGAGAGCCCATTAGCGGCTCACTTACAGTTATTCTTAATTACCCTTCGTATTGACCAAAGGGAACCATCCAGGCTGCCAGAGGTCATGTTCCTATTAATCTATTCAGATTAATAGGAACTTGTTGGAGAGGTATCGCATTGGTAAGACGTATCGCGTCATTTCCTGTTTTGTGACTAACTCGTTTGTAGCAAGTCGGTGTTTCTCTCTCTCTTGAACTGATCTAACTTTCTCTGTCAATAAGTTTTTTCTGAGTTGCTTAACACACAAACACATTAAAACGTTAAGTTTCTTCACGGTTTAGGACTCTTTAAGCGTTTTACTGGGTTAATTACTTTGTTTTTAGGTAAGGTAAGGTACCGCTTGGTTAGCTTAGCTTTACGGCTAGCATGGCTTCGGCAGCTTTCTCTCTTGTCCCTCCATCTCTCTCTACACCTCCTCCTCTTTCCTGCTCTCTCTGTCAGATGTTTAGTTACTCCTCCGCCTCATTTAGTGAAGTTGGTAGGTGTAATAAGTGCAGCATTTTTGTAGCTTTGGAGGCGAGGGTTTCTGAGCTAGAGGCCCGGCTCCGCGCTGTAGAACAGCCAGGCCCAGCAGTAGCTAGCGCGGAGTCAACTAGGACAGGACCTAGCCGTCCTTCAACAGCTCCCGTGCAGCCGGGACCTCAGGCGAGCTGGGTGACGGTTCGTAGGAAGATTAGCGCCAGACCCCAGTCCGCGGCCAACCTCCAGCCCCTTTCTCTGAACAATAGGTTCGCCCCGCTCAGCGACGCACCCGCCGAGCAGGAGAGGCCGATTCTTGTAATTGGCAGCTCCATAGTTAGGAATGTGGCTCCAGAGACACGAAAGACCACCGTCAAATGCCTTCCAGGGGCCAGGGCTGCGGACATTAGGTCCCATCTGAAGCTTTTGGCCAAGGACAAACGGCGGTATAGCAGGATCGTTATCCATGCTGGTGGCAATGACACCCGGCGACGGCAGTCGGAGGTCACTAAAATTAGCGTAGCTTCGGTGTGTAGGGCTGCCAAAAAGATGTCTGACTCTGTAATTTTTTCTGGTCCCCTGCCTGATCGTACTAGCGATGACATGTACAGCCGTATGCTTTCGTTCCACCTTTGGTTGTCAAGGTGGTGTCCAGAAAACGATGTGGGCTACATTGATAACTGGGGGGCCTTCTGGGGAAAACCTGGACTGTTACGTAGAGACGGCATCCATCCCACCGAGGACGGAGCTTCGCTTCTTTCCAGGAACATTGATAGGGTTATCTCTAGTTCCCCAAAGCCGTGACAACCCAGAGTCCAGCTCAGGGAACCCAGAGTCCAGGTCAAGGAACAGGGACTGCCACCCACCCACTACCCTATAGAGATAGTTTCCCGTCCACTACCCAAAACTAATGAATTAAAAGTTAATGCTACTAGAGCAAAGTATAAAAATCTCATAAAGATAAATAAAACTCGGACTGAACATAAAAACAAATCAATTAAATGTGGTTTACTAAACATAAGATCTCTCCCCTCAAAAACACTCTTGGTAAATGACTTAATTTGTGAAAATAATATTGATTTGTTTTGTCTTGCAGAGACATGGTTGCAGGAAGAGGACCATGTCACAATAAATGAGTCAACTCCCCCTAGCTACTTAAACTTTAGTGTCCCTCGAAGTACTGGTCGAGGAGGTGGAGTAGCAACTATCTTTCATTCCGATTTACTAATTAATCTCCAAAAAAATAATAGTTACAGTTCCTTTGAGCATCTAGTTTTTAGCTTTCCTCATACACATAACAAAGCAGTAAAGCCACTTTTGTTTGTGGTCTTATATCGTCCACCAGGACCTTATTCTCAATTTTTAGATCAGATTTCAGATTTTCTATCTGACTTAGTTTTAAACACTGATAAAGTCATTATAGTCGGAGACTTCAATATTCATGTTGATAATGAAAGTGATAGTCTAAATACAGCTTTTAACACTATCCTAGACTCAATAGGCTTTACTCAAAATGTGCAGGGACCAACACATTCTTGTCACCACACTTTAGATCTTGTGCTGACTTATGGCATTGACTGTGAAGAAATAACAGTCTTTCCACATAACCCTATCCTGTCTGATCATTTCCTTATCACTTTTAAACTTACTCTAATGGATCATATCAAACCTGAAAGAAAACTTCATTATACCAGAACGTTATCAGACAACGCTGTAGCAAATTTTAAAGAAGCTCTTCCAACTTTAATTTCCTCAGTTTATAAATGCAGAACAGAAAACAGTGATTTAACTCGTGACCCCTCACAACTTGACATTTTAGTTCATAGCGTTAATTCCTCCCTGCGTCGGGCAATAGACAAAGTTGCCCCCTTGAAAAGGAAGGTGGCTAGCCATAGAAGATTAACTCCCTGGTTTAATTTAGAGCTACGTACCCTAAAGCAGAATGTTAGAAAACTAGAGAGAAAATGGCGCTCCACGCATTTACATGATTCCTTTTTAATATGGAAAAATAGTTTATTGCTATATAAAAAGAGCCTTCACACAGCTAGAACAGCATATTATTCATCTTTAATCGAGGAGAATAAAAATAATCCTAGGTTTCTTTTTAATACAGTTGCCAAACTCACACAGGATCATAGCTCTATCGAGCCAACCATTCCCCAAGCTCTAAGCAGTGACGACTTCATGCAATTCTTTATAAATAAAATAGACTCCATAAAGAATAAGATAATTGGGAACCTTCCCAATATGCTTGCTTCCTCCTTAGTTAATGAGGCAGCCTCAAAAATGGTGGAACCTAATATATGCTTAAACTGCTTTAATGCAGCCGAACTTTGTGATGTACTAAAATTATTAGCTTCATCTAAACCTTCAACTTGCGTTTTAGACCCAATCCCAACTAAACTCTTAAAAGAAGTTTTCCCTCTGATCGCTGCTCCAATTTTAAATATAATGAATCTATCCTTAGTCAATGGATATGTACCACAGGAGTTTAAGATTGCTGTAATTAAACCTCTACTTAAGAAACCCTCTCTTGATCAAAACGACTTAATTAACTATAGACCGATATCTAATCTTCCCTTCTTATCTAAAATTCTTGAGAAAATAGTTGCACACCAGATATGTGAGCATTTAAACAATAATGAGCTGTTTGAGAAGTTTCAGTCAGGCTTTAGAGCTCATCACAGCACTGAAACAGCTCTGGTGAAGGTTACTAATGATATTCTCATAGCCTCAGACAATGGACTGGTGACCATTCTGGTCCTGTTAGATCTCAGTGCTGCCTTTGACACTGTTGACCACAATATTCTCATAGAAAGGCTTCAAAGTGTCGGTATAATAGGAACAGCACTAGGTTGGTTTAAATCTTATTTGTCTAACAGATTTCAGTTTGTTCAGGTAAACAATAGATCTTCCTCAACCTCAATAGTTACTTGCGGAGTACCACAGGGTTCAGTGCTTGGGCCGATTCTCTTTACTATATATATGCTTCCTATTGGTAAAATAATTAGGCAGCATGGGATAAAATTCCATAGTTACGCAGATGATACACAGCTATATCTATCCATTAATCCTGATGAATCCAATCAGTTAGGTAGACTACAGGCATGTCTGGAAGACATAAAAACTTGGATGACTCTAAACTTCTTGCTTCTAAATTCTGATAAAACAGAAGTTGTCGTCTTTGGACCAGAAGCTCTGAAAAAGAAACTACTTAGTCAGCCCCTTCACCTGGACGGCATTAAATTAGCCTCCAGTAATAAAGCAAAAAACCTCGGTGTCATTTTTGACCAAGATATGTCATTTAGAACTCACATTAAAGAAGTCTGTAGGATTTCCTTTTTTCACCTTAGGAATATTGCAAAAATTAGAACCATCCTGTCCAGGAATGATGCTGAAAAACTAGTCCATGCCTTTGTTACTTCAAGGCTGGATTACTGTAACTGTCTATTATCAGGTAGTCCACAGAATACAATTAAAAGTCTTCAGTTAGTTCAAAATGCTGCTGCTAGGATTCTGATGAATATTAAAAGAAGAGATCACATTTCCCCTGTTTTAGCTTCTCTTCACTGGCTCCCAGTAAAATCTAGAATAGAATTCAAGATCCTCCTTCTGACATATAAAGCCCTTAATAATCTAGCTCCATCATACATAAGAGACCTGATTGTTCCATATGTTCCTAACAGAGACCTTCGCTCTCAGACTGCAGGTTTACTGGTAGTTCCTAGGATTTCTAAAAGTAGAATGGGTGGCAGATCTTTCAGCTATCAGGCTCCCCTCCTATGGAACCGGCTCCCAGGGTTGGTTCGTGAAGCAGACAATTTGTCTATCTTTAAAACTAGGCTAAAAACTTTCCTCTTTGACAAAGCTTACAGTTAGAGATATGTTTATAGGTAGTTAGAGTCAGGTCAGACAGGTAGATAGGAAGAGACAGGTTAATGTTAGTAGTCAGGCAGAGTGTCAAAAGTTAGGAAGAGATAGGAAGAGGTAGAGTAGCTAGGTAGAGATAGATTAATGTAAGCCAGGTAAAGATCCGGAGCCGGTCGCGGCTTACCGCCGCGGAAGAAATGTGCCCCACAGGGGCCAGCCAGCGCCGGAGAGAGGTCCCTCAAGGGGATCCTCCCGCACAGTGCGGCCGCCCATTACCTGCCGGGTTGAATCCCCCGGGCAGACTGTGCGGACCCCACCCGTTTATCTCTTAAACGTTTCTCGCCCTCTTCAACTCTGTCCTCTCAGTTCTGTCTATTTTTCCTTAAGATAGTTGTCGACTATCGGTCTCGTGCCGGTATTTAGCCTTAGATGGAGTTTACCACCCACTTTGGGCTGCATCTCAAACAACCCGACTCCGAGAAGACCCCGGCATGACGGGGGCCGTTACCGGCCCTACACCGTCCACGGGCTAAGGCCTCGATCAGGAGGACTCAGACAGAGTGTTGGTAGCCAGGTCTCCTAGTAGCTAGGAGACAGGTTAATGTTAGTAGCTATGCTGCTTTAGGCTAGGCTGTTGGAGGACATTATTAGGGTCTGTTCCTACTTTCTCTCCTACTTCTCCCCAACTGCATGATGTGCTGTCAATTCAAGCACTAACCTGTTTTCTATTATAGTAGGTGCTCCGGATTAGCCCTGCTTGACGACCCTGACTAAGATGGCATTGCAGTGACGGAAAATTCTCCACGTCCTGCAACAAACTTCTGCATCAGTTCTATTGCTCTTTCTGTGTCTCTGTTATGTATTCTCCAAGCCACAGACGGTCGCGGCAGATAACCGCTTGTGCTGAGCCTGGTTCTGCCGGAGGTTTCTTCCTGTTAAAAGGGAGTTTTTCCTTCCCACTGTCGCTGCATGCTTGCTCAGTATGAGGGATTGCTGAGAATTCCACGACGCAATCTTCTGTGGTTCTGTAATTTCTACACTAAACATTGTATTGTAATAACTCTTTTTGTAAAGTGCCTTGAGATGACATCTGTTGTGAAATGGCGCTATATAAATAAACTGAATTGAAAATTGAATTGAAATTGAATTAATAGGAACATGAGTAGGAGTCCGCCTTATCTTGGTGATGTACAGGAAGCAGGAAAGCAGTGGCGACCCCCAGAGAGATGTGGCCTTCTTTCCACGCTCTCAGCCTGGATCCTGATACCCGACGCTTTTCTGGGCTCCGGATCAACAGAATTTCAGGCCTATCTCCAACATTTTGGTTCTAGAGGCAAAGGCGTTTGCGGAGGGCGTCATCCGTCTGTTGTAATGCTGTGAATGCTGCACGAGCTGGACTCTCTCCAAACAGGTGGAAGGGTCTCATAAAACCTCTATTCTTTTTCTTCGTCTGGCTGAGCCTCACCTTGCCCTGGGACCCACAAGACACTGACTGATTAGCAATAGTTTTACTTTTTACCTTTTTTTATCATGTTTTTCTGCTGTTTTTAGGAACACAAGGTTGCAAACTGAACCCTTTAAAGACATGTTTGATATATTTGGATATCCTGCTCTGGGTGTATTACCACATATCCCTTCCCAATGCTTTAAATATGTCTTTAAATCTCAAGCTTCTTTGTGTGTTCCTCCCTAGTGCTGTTTGTTCAGAAATGTTAGCACCGTGTAGCAGACTGGTATAGATCTGCCAAGCTCCAGCCGTCATTGGTTGAGAGGTGGGGTACGCCCCGAACAGGCCACCAGTCCTTCACTGGTAATCACTAATTCAAAAGTAAGTATAACTAGGGTTGGGATTTGTTTAGATTTTATCCGATACCGGTGCCAAACCGGTATTTTTGAAACGGGGCCTGTGCTTAAACGGTGCTTAAAGAATGGAAAACATACAAACTTTGCCCAAAAAACCTCTTCCTTTTTTATTTTTAGTAATAATGAATTATTTATATTAGTTTTATTAGAGTTGAGCCGCTCCTGAAGTGATTTCCAAAGATCCATAATTTTACCACATTCATAGAAGAGATGTTTAATTGATTCATCGTCTTGTTTGCATAAGTAACATTTTTCAACATTGAAATTGAATCTAGTTTGAATAAAGTGGTTTGATGGGTGAATATTATTTAAAGTTTTGAAATGGATTTCTTAACTACGTGGATCAGAGCCCGTGGAATACTTTTTAATCACTTTATGATATTCAAAAGAATATCAATGACCAGTCTGCCCCTCGACAGATGCTGCCCTAAAAGCGTCCATGTTCTTTCAGACTGTAGCGAGACAAACTGGAACCCTTTAAGTGGGGAATTACGTCACTTTCTCGTGTACAGCGACTAGAACGCCTGAGTATCCGAGACAAATGGAATGCAGCATTAGAGCACATCACCACGGTTCTAAAGTCCTTACACTGGCACCCTGACAGGCCCTTGGATCTGAGAGTGGTGGTGAGGAACATCTATAGACGTGGAAGAACTACCACTATCCTCCAGGCGGGTTTCTCACAGGTTATGCAGGAGGAGGTTGAGTAAATCCCACCTGAAAAGGCCCTGCTCAGGACCATTGGTGCTAACATGGCCTCCAGTTGTGGCAAGAAGGTCATTGGACCCATTGGTGGCAACCAGTTGGTGGACACCAGCAGAAATGAAATCTCAAGCAAGTAACTGCTACCAGTGACTTCCTCCATGTTTTCCCATCACCAAGTTGTCACTGGGGACATCTGAAATAGCAGACGAGCACCTGGTAACCTCATGTATCCTCGGTTCTTTTGTTGCAGAAATAAAAAGGTACATATAGGACAAAATCCCTATTCTTGTTGTAGTCAGGTCTGATTTGTTAAATGAGGGGGAAAGACTCCAGGATTTAATATTTCATATGAACAGTGAGTGTTTTTGTTTCTTCAAAACAAGTAAATATTCGATTTTTCCCCAGCTCTATTTGAGTTTTTTTTTCTTTGCTTTGTCAGTTTGATTACTGTTTATAAAATATGAAAAAGCAGAATCTGGATTTTTTTTATTTAAACATATTTTAATTACATTTAAATTTAAACACAGATCTGGGAAAAATGTGAAAAGAAAATGCCTTCCTCATCAATTGCACTTAAAGTCCTGGAAAAGAGGCAAATGGAGGGAAAAGTAATAAAATTTGGGACAGATATTAAAGTTTCATGAAGATTACTCTTTACTATAGGCTCACCCGAATAGTTTTTTATATCTTGGTTTTAGTAAATTAGGACAACTTTGAGAATTTGAATATTTGATTATACGGTATAGATGAAAAGTTGAGTTTTACCCAGTGATTTAAATTTCTGAGCAATGTGAGCGTATTACATTCAGAGGTAGCTACTGCAGAAGCCTTATCACATATTTTAGCTGGAATCTTGCACCATCCAGGAGAAATTGACACTAAATGCTCAAACTACAGCGTGGGTGTTGAGAAGATGAGGAAAATGGAAGGATTTTACAGTATACTGTAAGTAAAAAAATAAAATAAATAACTCTTAAAATCAATGTAGGAACAGATCGAAAAGTTCAGAGTTATGTTCTAGCAATGACTTATAGTTAGAAATAACCTCATCACTTTTGGATAACCTTGAGAAAGAAAGGAGCAGATACATCCATCTCGGAAACTTGCTGAAACTGGTATGCTAGTATGGGGAGCTATTTACACAGCCAAAAGTTAGCAATTATTTGGGTTATTTAGCATGTCATAAGAGAAATTAGTGCAGGTTAATTTTTCAAACTCATATTTGTGTCCATGTTGTTATTCTATATGTAAATGTCACAGTTTCATACTAAAAATATTTATTTAGTAAGCTATATAGGCTACTTTCTGTACAAATTAAATGTTTAGTTTACAAATTAAATATTTGGCTCCAAACTACCTAAATATTTAGGTTCCAAACAAAAATATTTAGTTAGCCAGCTTAATAGTATATTTATAAATTGAATATTTAGTTTAAAATTGTAATATCTAAATCAAACTAAATATATAAGCTGAACATAGTTTACAAAGTAAGTGTTTATCTAAACACTAAGCTAGCTAAGAAGCTAAACTGGCTAGCAAAATTTTTTGTTTCGGACTAATCAGTTAACTTGGAGCTAAATATTTTTGCTAATGTATAAAATTTCTTGCGAAAAAGCAAAAGTGGAACAGCAAAATAGGAGCTGGTGGTTGCGAACCTCTATATAAAATGTTGGCGAGACTGAATGTCACCATTATCTTTGTTTATTTTCATCACGAAATTTCAAAATTCCAGCTTAAAGTAGTCAAGTGTGTAAGAGCATTTAAAAACGACATTGAAATGACCAACCAGTTCAAATACAAAGAAAATATATCTCAACTACGGGTGCAGTCATCTTTGTTTCCGACTTGCCCCCCTCTACTCAGTCTACTCTCAGAGCTCTGAGTTGGAGCTCGTATATTCTGACCTAAAGGGGGCGTGTCACTGTGAAATGACCCAAGACAACTGCGAGATTTCCGACTCCGAAAGATTAACTGGAATGCAGTTAAAAAAAAAATCACTTCAAAGCTCTACAGTTAGCTAATCAGTTTAGCTTGCTAGCTATATATTTAGCTTCCACTTAAAAAAATCACTTCAAAGCTCTAAAGTTAGCTAGTCAGTTTAGCTTGCTAGCTATATATGTAGCTTCCAGTTAAAAAAAATCACTTCAAAGCTCTACAGTTAGCTAGTCAGTTTAGCTTGCTAGCTATATATTTAGCTTCCACTTAAAAAAATCACTTCAAAGCTCTAAAGTTAGCTAGTCAGTTTAGCTTGCTAGCTATATATGTAGCTTCCAGTTAAAAAAAATCACTTCAAAGCTCTACAGTTAGCTAGTCAGTTTAGCTTGCTAGCTATATATTTAGCTTCCAGTTAAAAAAGTCACTTCAAGGCTCTACAGTTAGCTAGTCAGTTTAGCTTGCTAGCTATATATTCAGCGTCCTAGTAAAATATTTGTTTATAATGTTTATAGCCCTTAAATCAAAAAAAGAATAAACCACAGGGGCAGAAATATGAATGAAAGCTTAACTACCATTTTTCTCTGATAATTCAAATAACCCAAATTATTGCTGTAAAACTTTGACTGTGTAGCTTTAAAAACGCCCCCCATATGTTAGAACCAAAAATGCTTGTTGGAAAAGGTTTATAACTCCCTTTGGATCATGAATGAATCACTGAGCCGACTGAAGGAGAGACGCTCCCCTCGGGGTCTTGTTAACAAATTAGAGAGAAATGGAGCATAAGATTCACGTCGATACCTACAAAACTGAATGGCCAAGTCAAGTCAGTCAGGTTGGTTTAAACGGTGACTTTTGAACTAAATTGGAGCTTAAAGTTCTTTGCCTCAAAAATTTGAGAAATATAAAAATAAACACGTTCCAAAGGAGAAACTGAATCAGAAACTGTTTAATAAATGCAGAGAGCCCTGTTTAAAAACGTTTACAGTAAATACTAAATATAGTAAATGTCAAATATACACTGATCTAAAAAAAACATATTAGTTTCAAATTTCTGGCATTTTTGATTACCTTTAATTCAGCCTTGGAGACCCTTCAGACTTGGAAATAATCCGATATCTATTATTTCAGAGGTTCGTTTAATTAGCTGACTGGAATAATTCCAGTTTATTATTGTTATTATTCAACTATTATTATATTAAACCGGAAAACAATTTTAGGTGTGGAGTAATGAGCCATTTACTCATGCTTGAAATTTGCTACAACTGTTAATTGGATTACAACAATAGTCTGGGTAGCACAAGTAAATGAGAATGAGTGTTAAATAGTTTACAAAACTGTGTTGGAAGTAAATTATTACCAGGTGGAGTTTCATAAATTCACCCCGACTCTCCCTGACCTCCACAGTTAAAAGGCTTTCAAGAAGACCTCTAATCCCCAGTGATTTGCAGTTGCAAAGTGGTTTGACGGCTTCACTCACCTCAGCTAACCCGACAGCCAAGGAAGTCTTCCTCCCCTGCTGATGCAATGCTGCAGTTTAAGAGTTGATTGAAATACTCATTTCACTTTCTTGCAGTGACTCCACTTTAGACCAGCGCTTAGTCTGACCTGGGATAACACGCTCTGGATGGAAGATGGGGGGATGGGTTTTTTTATGTTTAATGCAGAAAAGGTCACTGAAAGTCAAAGCACAGGATATAAAAAGGAAATGACAAGAAAATGTATGGATTAATTTCATCCGAGAGGGAACGATGAGTCAGATCGGAGGGGGAAAGGCTCGCAAAAATGTCAGTTGGGAAAAGGATGAGAGAGGAAATGAGGATATTAATCTCCGTATGATGGACAGATAGGTAGTTAAAGTATAGGAAAGTCAAGTTCAAGAAAAGATAATTAATTACAAGTTAGAAAAGTCCGAATTTTTTTTCTTTTAAGGTGTTATTTAGGTACCTTGAAATAATTTTCCCCCAAAAACCAAAGTATATATTTCCCCAAAAAGCACCCCGCCAAAAAGGACACTGTTTACATGAAAAAGTGCACAATCTGATCTTGTTGAAAACGATGGTTTCCCCCTCATAATAACCTAAAGAAAAGTTGAAGAGTGGTGGAGTGCGCAAGCCCAATTTGCCGTTGACGTTTTTAAAAGTTGCATTTTCATCTTTCAAAAACACAGTTCTCGTGGACAGCTGAGAATCACAGAGAAAAACCTTTGTTTTGCTGGAAAACGTTGTGTAACCAAAGTTATTGTCGTTATTGAAAACGAACGAAAAATCAAAAACTAGACGTGAAAAAACATGTTACACTTTGCAACAAAACGAAAACGAATTGAAACTGTAATGATTGTTCCCAAAACTAACTAAAACAAACTGAATTTATTGAGAAAATTTGCTTGGTTTTGGTTTCACAAAGTGTCTCATAAAGTCTAGAATAATGATTTCTACGTGGCTCTCTGCCTACTGCGCATCGTCACCAGAAACAGATGCGATCATCTGTTGTGCCTTTAGTTGCATAAATCGCTTTGATAACAAAATTAGAACAGGAAAGTTAAAATCCCATCGACTGATTAAACATGCAGCAGTCTGCAGAAAGAACTTCATACCAGGTGAGCTATGGCTAACAAACAAGCTAACATTGCTAACCAACACTGTGCGCTTATCCACTGAGTTGATGGACAAATAATCCCTCTGTAGTTTAGGTTGGTTTTTGGGTTTTACTGGCTGTACTGCATTATCCTAATATGTCAAACAATTCGTCTGTGTAGCTGCGATCCGCCTAGCGTCATGTCAGCAAAGGTTCAGAGAAAGCGCCAGAGTTAAATTTTGGGATTACTCACTACTAGAATATGTGCAAAATTATGAAAAGCATCATAGTACTCCTGGTGGCTTGGCTTTTGTTTTTGTGTTTTTATAAATCTGTAGAACCTCCATTAATTGTTTAGGTTTCTAATACACAGGTGCTGTTATTGTGTTTACAGAACTTTGAACGTTACTCTGCGGTATATCTTTTATACTTGCCTTATTTGTGTTGTCGTTCATCTGGCCTATGTCAATACATTTAAAAAAAAGCATTTTCTGAGATTTTGTTACACATTTCTTTTTTCTTGGTGTTGCCCCAACCTGTTCAACAAAATGACTAAAACTAAACTGAAACTAAGCATTTTCAAAAAACTAAAACTAAACTACCTAATGAATGGTAAAAACTAATTAAAACTAAAATAGAATTAAAAATCTTAAGTCAAAACTAAAACTAATGAAAATTTATTATAACCCTGTGTTTAAACTGTCCTTTTGTTATCAACATCTGACACAAGTGAATAGGGATGTGTATCGGCAAAAATCTAGTGATACGATATGTATCGCAATAGAGGGGTGGGGGACGATACGATATATTGCAATCCTATTGGTAGGACTATATATTGTGATTTTTAAAACTGAATTTAACTGCAGAAGAACTTTTCCAGCACTCTAAACACTCCAGCCTGTTTCATCTATAACACATCCAGTATTATAACTAGATCTAGTCGATCCAGTGGAACAAAGAGGGTCCAAACACCCACTACCCAGTGGTCATACTTTTAATTTTACTACAAATATTACTGTAATCATTAAAGACTTCATTCCAATTCAAAAAACTAAACTAAAAATAAAAACTTTCTTTTGAATTTCAGTATAATATTGTGACATAAAATATCGCAGTATATCGTTATTTTCTCACATCCCTAGTTTGCAGTAGTGGTGTCACGATTCTCAAAATCCTCGATTTGATTTTCGGGTCACGATCCGATTCTCGATTTTTTTTTAAACTTACTTTTACCGTATCGAACCCTATGTCATTTTTACACTGCTTTTATTCATAAAATTTTGTCCAGTAAATGTTATTCTAAAAGACAAAATAGATGCAATTTTTAGTATTCTTGTGTAATGTATCACATTAGGCATTCATGTTTAAATAATTTACTGTGACAGTGTTGTTTAATGCTAACAGAGGCTTGCTGCCATCTAGTGATTCTTTACAGTTACTGCAGAAATGCGATATGCTCCAGATAGGAACGAGCAACCTGCAGCTAACAGTGGTCCTCTTGTTTACAATGGGAATGTGGACTTAACTCACCTGGGAACTCAAAATTTCATCACCGGTGATTTGAGAGTAGAAGGAGCGGCTTTAGCTCCGCTCCCGTTGCTTCATCTAGCCAAGCTGTGGTCAAGCGTTAGCTTAGCCAATAGCTACTTGCTAGCGTGAGCTAATGTGCTATGTAGACATGTGCTCTAATCCAGGGGGATGTGAAACAGGCAGTTAATATGTTACCAGGTTTTGTGAGTTGTATGAGAACTGGTGAGAGTTACTTGTTAGTGAAAATGCAATGTGTGGTTCCTTGTGATGAGACGGGTGTCTGCTAAATATTGCTACCGACTCCCGAGTGGGACAGAGGATGTAAACATGGCAGGAGGTGACCCGATCCGCTTTTGGATTTCGATGTGCAAGGTCATAACGTAATTTAGATCGATTTTGATACAAAATCAAGATCGTGACTTGATTCTTACGGTGCCTTCATACTGAACGCGTCAAAGCGCACCTCAAGACCCCTAGCTGGACGCTTAAACATTCACACCTCGAAGCGTATCCAAAGCGAACAGGTCGCGCTTCAAAATATGCCATTTTCGAGTGCGTGAAGCCAGAAATACACAATGTGGGAGGACTCTGACCAGAACCGCCCCGTAACAGTCGGCTGGCCTCCTCCTTCCTCCCTCCTTCCTTCTCCCGACACTCAGGGAGCTCCCAGTGGACTCTGGTCTCCAAGCTGACCACATAACATGTTCGGCCTGGCCTCAGGTGGAGCTGGGAACGCACCAGTCGGGGATCAGGGAGCTAAAGACCCAGTCTAGCTGTGGGGAGGGTTCCATAAACATCGGCCCCTCGCTGCGTCTGCAGGCCGAGGTTGAGGAGGTGTTGTCCCGCATAGGTCCAAGCATCGCCTGCCAAGACACCACCTACATTGTTGAGTGGCTGCCCATCTGTCTGCGTTCAGTAAAAGTTTAAAATACGAGCGGCGCTTGACGCGCTGTGGTGGAGACATTACCAGGCCTGGGTCGTATTTACTCCTCCAGAGAAGCTGTCCGAGTGAGGAAGCTGTTCATGGCTCACTTCTTGGCAGAGAGAGCGGGGCCTTTTGCAGCCACAACGGCTCTTTTAAGAGCCAACCACAAACCTCTTAAGAGCATTCCTGTCTAAATTGTTTAACCTCTTTATAATACCTTCTTTTTATTCCTGTCTCTGTATATCATATGTCTTTGAAAATATATACTGACATATGTACATCACTGACACCCCGTCATCAGGCTCCTGATTGATTGACATGTCGCGACTTGAAGCCGGAGTTGAAACTTTCCAACTTCAACAGGACACGCAATAAAGCTGGTCACGTGCGAATGCACAAAATGCACCACATAAAATGAGCCGCCTATTTTCGGTGCACCAGAAACGCCTAATTTGTGCTAATCGGTCGCAGAAATAAGTTTTTCACAAAGCCAATCTGCTACTAACGTGAATCAGCGCACTTCTTCACTGACTTTACTTGTAAACCTGACTCTCTGGATGCTTCAAACGCATTCGGTGTGAACACATTATATCGTTTTGAAATATAGTGACCACCACCCTGGTCTTTTTTCCACGGCTGTCGTCCTGGTTCTCCCTGGTAGAAAAGTCGACCCAAACAGTTTGACAGAGTCAAGATATTCCAGCATCATGGGACAAACTAAAATAATGTATTTTTTAGTTCAAAAAGTGCTTTTGGCCTCTGGCCATGGGTTCAGTTTCCAACCAAGCTACACTTCCCTCTGGATGAGTGACTGAACTTTTCAACTCGTAGCCGTGGGGGAGGGAATGAGCAGACAGCAGAAAGGGGGAAGAAACAGGAGAATAATTAGAAAAATCAGAGACATGGAGGAAGATGGAAGAAGATGGAAAAGCAAAGAAGGATGATGGACTCTGGGGTTATTTTAAGGTCACTTCTTTCTCAGAGCCAAGCGATACAGACATGTTTGTATTGTTTTCCCCGTCCCTTCGTGGTGGTAAACCAACCACATCATGTGTGTAAAACTATTTTTAATCATCCAGCAACCCAAATCTTTCCTCCTTTGACTGTAATATATTCTCTAAAACGTGACAGTATACAGAAGATCATTCCTGATTATCAGCTTTTAAAAACAACTCTGAAAAACCTGAATAATATGGGTTACAACAACATTTTGGGTTCCCTTGAGATCAATGAATAATTTTTTAATTTGAGCTAAATTTAACCAAGAGGGAGACTTAGTAATATTCATCTGTCTGCAACTTAAATTTTTAATTTAGGTTAGATTGCTGTGATGAGAATACTGTATATTCCTGATGGTACTTTTAAACCAACTTATTTTAAGACGTATGCTCTTGTCTTTTTTCTTTCTAAAGATGGGACAACCTGGGTAAATACAAAAAGCGATTTTTATACAATGATATCAATACATGGCTGATTACCTTGTTAATCATCCAGATCACTGCTTTGCCAGTTGAACTAAACAGAACTACGTTAGAAACTAAATTACTAAATCATCAACAATCTAAAAAAAATAAAGCACCATGCTCTGATGTAAAGAAATTCAACAACGGTTAAAAAAATAAAACATTGACACCCATCAGTCTGGAACGAGCTATGTAGCCATTTCTATGGCTTTTTGGACTTTACATAACCTTTATATATTTAGAGAACGCGTATCTACAAAGGGAGAAAACATAGAGAATGTTCTGAGGAGTGGCGAGAATGACCAAATCACTCCTAGAAAGCATCTACTTCTCATCTAAGAGGTCTAAAACAACCCAGAAGGCCATCTAGAGCTCTTCTCGCCTCACCGCCTCAGTTTTGGTCTCCAGTCGAATTATTTGCCTTCAAAGCTTTTTGGGGGGGGGGGGATGCTGCCTCATTTCTATTTGAAGGAGGTTAGAGGTTATCGGAGAAGTGAGTGGGGTAAAATGACAGTTTTACGAGTCTAACTCGTCGTTATTCACAATATGCAAACGTCTCTGATTAGCTAACAGCAATACGACTTTTTTGCTGCCTTCGATCAAATAATTAACTTCGGTGGCAGTGTTCCTCGACAGATTCAAAGTGTTTCTTTCTCACCTCATCTTTCTTGCGTAAAAAAAAAGCAACGCTGATGTGCAAAGTCTACAAATAAACCAGGCCCGACCGTTTTCTGCCATGCTGTTAAGTTGCTAAGAGTTAGCTTTGTGGCTAACAGTTAGCTTGGGCTTCTAGCTTCTACTAGCAGATACTTGCTGTACCCTTCATGATGCAAAATCAATCTTCCCGTGGGTGGTCCTTAGGGTAGGCAAGAACATAATTACTCATTTTCTCTGTGATGTAGACGCTTTTATGCGGCTAATGCAGGGAATGGGGGTTGGAGAAACTGTTCACATGCAGCACACTTATGCAGTGAAGGAGACCCTTAGAGGGAGTGTTTCAGGCGCGGAGTTAGGGGGTGGCTATCAGGTTTCAAAACTGTTGCTGAAGTGGGGCTTTAATCCCTTTCTCAAAATGGCTGCAGAGCGCAGATTCAGCCTTCACAATATCATCCTAACTCCCAGGCAATAGTCCCAAACCTTATATACCAACCTCTGCAACAATCTCTCTGTTTGGTTACACAAACGTAGCTGAACAGTTCACATTTAATTTCGTTGTTCATACCCAGGCCCACAATCAGTGGTTTTTGTCATTGTGGAGGAACTAAAAGTGACACGTATTCATCTGCTTTACGTGTGGTCTCATGTAAGAGAACAACCTGAATTCGTTCAGATTGAGTATTAAAATGAATAAAAAATGTAATAAATGCTATAGACTATACTCTTTAATAGTTTAAAACTAAAGAGTAAAAAAAATTTCTGACCAGATTCTCTGACCCCATTGGTCAAACTGATGAAAAAGTGCAATAGGCAATGTTATATTTCTAGTTTATAGCCCATTCTCAATGTTTGACTAGTTTTATTCACTTACTGTAATACTACTTTACTCTTTTTCAGTTGTTTCTTAATAATCCAGAGAACATCTGCCTCCTTTGTGATATTTACTTATTTTTCATGATTATTATCCAAGTATTTTTATATTCTTCCCATATGTTTCTTATTATTCATTTTCTCTACCAAAACTTACAGTAAATTAACATTTAACAAGCCAGCAATTTTAAAATAAGATTCACAGACCTGAATCATGATCCATTTCATCACAGCAGCTGTTGTCAATCTACTTTTTGTCTAAAAACCTTCCTGATGTCCAAATCAGCAACAGTCTTATCCTGCTGGTGTTTATGCAGCAGTATCCACTCCTCTCCCATCCCAGCAAGCTGGCTGCATCCGAATACCCCTACTACACCTACTACGTAGTAAAATAAGTAAGCGAGCGATGTAGTAGATCTGAATCTCTATTATGGATTGGCAAAGTAGGCATAAAGTTCCAGGATGTGTAGTACCGCCACAGTAAAATCTGCTGTACGCTACGCTATCCCACAATGCAGCGGAAGCCCCAAAATCGTAGAAGAAGAGTGACGTCGGCTATGCCGAGGACGGGACCACAGCTGACGTAATGTAACGTAAACATCCGGGTAAAATGGTGGAGTAGTACGTCCGATTTCATGCCTACTACCCACTCGTTTGCTACACAGTATTTACTGGATCAACGGGCAAGAAGTAGCTACTAGTAGTATGTAGTACATACTATAGAATTTGGATGCAGGGGCTGTCTGCTGAAGCGTCTCTTCTTCCGAGGGCTCAGGGAGGCTCTACCAAGGCTACTTTACATAGCCGCTGCCCCTCTGGTGAACTCTGATACTGCTACTTATTTCCGAAAAGGTTTTTTTTCTCTTTCAAAAAGTAAAATCAAGATTCGGGGCTTCTCAGAAAACATCCGGGGCTCAAGACCAAGCAGCCACCCCCTAACTCTGCCCCTTCTGTGGAAGCTGAACTTAGTCCAGTTGGTCGTTCGGTTGGCGCAATTTATAAACACGCAAACGTGAACCATGTTGATGTCTGACTACAACTGGGATGGAGCACGGCAGTGATGTCATTGTAATCGCATGATAGTGTAGTTGGATTATAGCCTCTAAATCACCCTGGAACAGAACAACGATACACTGAGACGTTCTGAACTCCAAGGGGAAAGTGCTAACGATTAATAACAAAACATGGGTCAAATTAAGTTTTAAGACACACATGAAGCAGAAAAGATTTCATACAGGATAGTTGTCCACTACTGTGGACATGCTGTAAAATAAAATTTAATAAAAGGTAAAAGAAAAAAAACTAAATCAGTGTTGAGGTGTTCTTTTTGGTCTAAATATATGCAAATAAAGAACATGGAAAACTATTTCTTTCTTTGGTTAATTTATAAATGAATAAATAGCATGGATGTAGATATGACTTTGGAAATTGAACCGCCATTTATTTATCTTATGACAGGCAAAATAACGCAAAATACTGCTATTAATATGTAACTGAGTTACTGTACAAACGGCTCCCTGTATTCTGTAAGTAAGCAGATAAATTCTGTTTCTAGTTTGTCTCTAACTAAATTAGACAGCGTGTCCCAGTGCCATCGGTTCATCGGTTCACGTCTGACCTCTCGCTGAGTCGGGGCCCTCCGTGAGTCGGTGCCCTCCGTGAGGGCTGTCAACACAATCATACCGTCTACGTCTGCTATGAGCTGATTTCCACCACTAAACCTGAGAAGTGTTTGTGTGGGTTTCATACTCGGTCAAATCTGATTTACTGAATGAAAGCATTGCTCCATTTGCTTCCAGTTCAACACAGATTTGTTGAGAATTAGCTAAAAACTGGTCAATGAATGGGGGGTTTGATAGGGTTCTGGCTGAAAGCAGAACGTTGGCTGAGAGTAAGGCTCATTTTAGCTACCATGAGCAAATGGGAAGCTAGGTTATGTCTGTCAATATCGGACTATTAATCAAGCATTGCTTCAAAGAAATAAATTACTCCTTAGTCTGTTCCTCACAAGACATGTAAACAGCAGCATGCGGACATTTCAAAGATTATGATTATGCAAAGTTTTACGAGATGTTTCCTAGTTATGTGAGCAACAAGACAGAAAAAACCTTGGCAAGATAACTGTAGGAAGTCCACTAAGAAGTTTAATAAAAGTATGTAAAACAAATACCATATAGAGTTGAGGAAACGTTGGTTTATGTATCTGATATGAAGTGGTCGTCACATAAGCGGAAACCTTTCCTCGCGGGGGTCCCACAGCTTCTTTTTAGCCCGGTCGCTAGCGCGTTTCATTGCAACAATCCAAAGTTTTCTGCGTTCTGGAACCTTGGAAATCCCGTTGAATGATTTTTCCTTATCTCGTCCGCCTCTGTTATGGCACAACAGTTATCCATCATTTTTACCATTTCTAGGTTTGAGTTAGCCGCATATAACTGCGGGAGGCTGCCTGCCACTACGGCGCTGATTCGATTTCAGCTGGTGAATGCTCGGAGAAGTGACATCAACTCCCGGAGCTCTATATCTGCCCCGATCGTCAATGGGCCTGTTTTCCATTGGACGCGACGCGTTGCGAATCGAAAGCGTCCCAGAATCGCTTTATCGCCCTCGCTACGCTTCCAGGACATGTGAATCTCTGAAGTTTAAATAGGGCCAGACAGAAAATCTGACAGAGGAGCAATGTGAAGCATGAAGACAATTTCAAAAATAAAAGACATGCAGATTTTCAATTGCTTAACAATGGACCATTTTTTGCAGACGGTGTAATTCTGTTGGTGTCTTCAAGTTGTTGCCTCCAGCAGGCATGGGGGGATGGTCTGAAAAATTGAAAGGCATCTCACTCTGGATTGGGGCTAAGTCCTGTGTTAAGGTAGAGCGGAAGGGGAACTCCATTTGTACACAACAGGCCATCATTTCAGTCTCTTATGGTACGTTCACACCACCCCAAACGGCAGCGTCAGCAGCATCAAGATCACATGTTAAATCTACGGCTGAGGCCGTTGGAGGAGCGTCACGGTCTCTGCGGCGCTTTGTGAGCGTTGACTCCGTCAACTTTTCAATCTTTTCCTGCGTTTCAAGCTTCAAAGCTTGAAAACATTTGATGGCCTTAATGCTCTTGACGCAGCACGACAACCAATCAGAGCGACTCACTGTAGTGACGTTGCCCGACGCCGACGCTGCCTAGCCAACCACGATCCGTGGGTGTTTAAAACATCCAGCAGTGAAAGGCCCGCCTTCGAGCTTTGAAAGCTTCATCTTAAAAATGTATCTTCTGTGTACATGCGTCAAACTAGTCGCTTTGTGAGTGTTGCTTGACGCTGACAAAGCTTGCGGTCTGAATGCACCATTAGGGGTTAGATAAAGACCTCCGTCAAACAAGGAGCTGCACCTACTCGTCATAAGAGGTCAGTTGATCAGGAGGCTCATAGGCTGCTCCTTTATTAAGATTTGAGAAACCAGGACTTGACTTTCTATTCTTGGCCTGTTTTTTCCATTACTGGACAGAGACGGATGTTTTTTTTTCTTCCTTTCCAGGATTTTAAAGATTTTTGAACGGAAACATGTTAGGACTTGAGTGGACTTTTGGCGAGGAGTCTGGGCCGCTTTCAGTAGGACTTCCAGTCTATCCTCCATACAAACAGGTAAATCAGTGTTTTTACTGCCAGGTTTCTGTTGTTCAACCACTAATTATTTAGCAGCCAGAACACCTCACTTTTTTCACACTCAAAGAAGTGAAAATGTTTTTTCTTTTTTTGTTGTAATTGCAGTGACTAATAGAAATGTTACTTTAACCACCTCCTCAACCGAATTCCCAATCTTCACACTGCAGGAGCCAATTTGCACCCACTCCGCTGCTCATCGCTGGCTCCCGTCTTTAAGTGGCAAAGGCATCTCGTTTTGAAAACTGCCCTCTATTATCTGCCCATTGCTTGTGTCTACACGTTCTTTTCACTGAAAAGCAAAGTTGTTGAAGCATGAAAGCTGGTGTTTGGCATGTCAAGCCAAGATGTGTCAAGAGTCTCTCGTTGGTTCTGACTCAAATAATCATACATCAGAATGAAAACTCCTCCATTTTAATTAATTTTCACCCACAGAGAGGCAAGGAGCTGACCTTTCTAGTCCTGCAATAAACAGAACAAACCCGCCCTATGAGATATTCCTCTGCACCTGCTGAGAACTTGAAAATGACTTTTTAAATTTACAATTTTGTTTTGATTATGGGAAATCATTTAAGAAAAGGTTAAATAATTGTTTTGAGCAGGAGTGGAAATCCCCTTTCATTCTTCTTTTTTTTTGGGGGGGTGGGGGCATGACAAAAACCTTTCTCCTGCTTCTTTGAATCTGCAGAGTTGGTCTTCAGCAAGTTAAATATTGTTATTGAGTGTATCATAATAATAGCTATACTGTTATTGCTCTGTATTTGCCCATATTCTACATGTATACAGGTTTGTCTATGTACAACCAGCAATGCAAACAGTAGGCCTACTAATTTTAGAAGCTGCCAACTAAAATGACAAGCTAAATATTTTATTGAAGATAAATAGCCTAATATTTACCTTAAAGCTAAATATTGTGCTAGCTAACCTACCAAGCTACATTTAGTTTGAACCTAAATATTTGGCTAGCAAGCTAACCTACCAAGCTACATATTTGGTTTGAAGCTAATTATTTGGCTAGCAAGCTAACCTACCAAGCTACATATTTGGTTTGAAGCTAAATATTTGGCTAGCAAGCTAACCTACCAAGCTACATATTTAGTTTGAAGCTAGACATTTAGCTAGCTAACCTACCAAGCTTCATATTTAGTTTGAAGCTAAATAATTACCTAGCATGCTAACCTACCAAGCTATATATTTAGTTTGAAGCTTGAAGTTAGCAATCAGAATGCATTCTTCGCTCACGTGATTCAAAGATGGCAGCCCCCTGCCTTCATGTCAGAAAAAAACGGAGACAGAGATGGAAATGGAGGAAATATTTTTTTGATGAGCCCTCGTCACTGCCAACATTTTAAGGTTAGGAAAATATGGGTATTCATCTCTTGCCTCCGTTTCATTTGTTTTTCTGATGTGACGTCAGGGGGCTACTATCTTGGAATGGTGTGAGTGGAGAACGCGTTTTAATGGTAGTAATCAGGTCACAGCTGATGTAGAGCGCACACAGTGAGCTTTTCAACTCGCCTCGAAAATTACGCGTATACAGCAAGCTACATCCTGAGCAAACGACCTGGAATTACTTTAAATTCATCAGATTAATCTCGTGTGCGGCAGGTTTCATGCTCCCCATCTCCCCAGACTCTTCCTCCTTTCCATCCCTTGCTTCTGAATAAACATTCGTAAGTTATCTCTGTAAGTGTGAACCTTGGTAGTGAACTAAATATTTAGTTAGGAAATGTGACATTTATAAATACATAAATCACAAGGAGAACAAGACTTTGAAAAATTAAAATCCCTATATATTTCTTTTGACAAGCAAGGTCGTCCAAATTATTTATTTGTTTTTTATTTAGCAAATAGGCAAGGAAAAATGTAAGATAAATGGAGTAAATATCTGGTTTAATCTACATTATATATCCTCTCCTGAGACATTTAATCATTTAGTTTATCTTTGCTCCAAAATAACTCTCTTTAAACAAAGTTCCAGCATGGAGCTGCAAATGTTTCAACAACCACTTGACACCTACAATTAGCCTGCAGACATTCGCAGCAAAGCAACACTCAAGCTGCGTTGACACAAGTGAGTCAAAAAACACTCTGCAAGGTCTCCCAGTGAGAAAATCCACCGTGGGCCTCCTGTGGGAGATTATTCTAACACGATTAACTGGTTTCTCTGCTTTTCACCTTGGAGTTTTGCTTGATCTCTAAACAACAAAAAACAAGTCTTCTGTAGCTTCGCAACACGACCTACTTGAGTTCTAAAAAAAAAAACTCCAAAACGTGAGTTGGTCCTTTAAAAACTAGATGTGAGGGTGAACCAACTGGAAAAGAAGCACAAAAAAGCCACAGATCACAGCAACTTGTTGCTTCGTCGACACTTTGAAGCTTCTGCATCCATTCGTGTTTGGAACATGTTTTGAAAAAGGCCCCGCAGCCACAAGCTGAGACTGATTAGAGAGAAAGCAGAGAGCGGCTGCTTCTGGAACTTTACTGTGGATGGGTTTCAAACTTTTAGCTTCAGTGGAGCGGCGTGAAGGTAAGATGCATTGTGGGAAAGCAGCCTCTGCTGTCAGAACATGCCCAGCACAGTCAACTGGAGCCGGCGGGCCCCCATCGGTGCGGTTTCCATCGATCCGCCGCCCACCAGAGAGGCTACGATTATTCAGTACCTCCAAAAAGGTCACCTCAGTCTGATGGGAGCTTTTTGTTTCCGAAACAGAAATTGATTTTCAGAGCAGGAATCGATTTCCTGAACATAATGGGTCTGTCTCCATCTCTGTTTTTCTATGATAGCTTTTCCTCCTGGATACTCATCTGACTTTTGTTATTGAGCTGTCAGCGACAGCGCGGAGGCGTTACTACACCTTATTCACTGGGGCACATGATAGTAAAAGTCTCTAAGTGCTCCAGTAAAATTCTAGCGCTGCTCTCGCTGGAAACGGCCTTCATGAGCGCATCTCTGTGCCTGCATAACTCAAGCCTGTCACTTACGAGCCAAAAAGGAAAAAAGAAAGGGGTCACAATACCCAATCAGGAAATAGCACCTCTGTCGCTGGGTGAGATTGAACACAACAACCAATGAAAATCATTCACACGATTCTTGCCAAAGTTTCGTTTTACCTCGTTGGATCTCGTCATATCACTTTCAGCACAGAGTGTTACAACAAATTCACAACTATTTTAACAGAAAAAATGACAAGTTGATCGCTGTTAGAGAATGTTGCCTACATAATTAGCATCTGTTTTTCAACGCTTAGCGTCATTATGACCCAAATTTAGCAGTGATTTGATTGATTGCACACGTGCGGACAATTAATAATGATTTATACTGTACGTACATCAAATCAAATCAAACTTTATTTACAAAGCGCTTTTCATTAAAAAAAAATGCAGCTCAAAGTGCTTTACAGATTAAAATGACCCCTCAGAACCCACATTCCCATCCCTTCCCCACAATTGTAAAAACAAAACGAAAATTATTCCCCATTTGCAAACTCCATTTTCCAAACACACACAGACACACATCCACAAACAAACACGTGTACACACAGACACCTTCCCAAAATGCCATAGGTAGAGCTCAGATGAGTCAGGTCACTAACGACACGCCATCAGGGGAGCCGTCTGCCTCGACTGAAGCAGATCCAGACCAGGGCACCCAGGGAGGGAGGGCGGAAACCCCAGCCATCCCCAGGCCGCCGCCGCCCACCCGCGGCAGAGGGCTACACAGAGGAAACACTGGAAGGATTAAAATATGTAAAATGACAAAAGCTAATATGGTTAATAAAATAACTAATAAAATGTGATAATGGAGAAAGTAAAACTGTAAAACATAAATTGTGTATTAAAACTTAACTATAATTAAAATAAATAAATAAAACAAGCAATGCAGCTAAACAGGCTGAATAAATAGTAATCAGTTAAAAGCTAGACTAAAAAGGTGAGTGTTGAGCCTGTTTCTTAACAACATGAACGTTCTCTGCGGATCCTGAGGTCCTCCGGCAGCCTGTTCCGGAGCTGAGGGCCGTTATAATGTAAGGACGCCTCGCCGCGGGTATGTGTCCTGGCTTTTGGAATCACGAGGAGACGGCTGCCAGAGGAGCGCAGAGACCGCAAGGGTTTGTACGGTAAAAGCAGTTCCAAAAGATAAGAAGGCCCAAGATCGTTAAGACACTTAAAAACCATTAGAAGTATTTTAAAAATCGATCCTGAAACATATTGCATTGCTAATGCAATGACTCTAAAACCGGAGTGATGTGCTCCCGCTTCGTGGTCCTCATAAGGACACGTGCTGCTGAGTTTTATTAAAAGTTTTAGACCTAAAATCTTCTTTTTGGGAAGACCAGAAAGCAGGGCATTGCAGTAGTCAATTCTACTGGTGATAAAATTATGCATCAGCGTCTCCATATTGGCCCTAGAGAGAGAATGGGCGGACTCTGTGTACTGTGGAGAGAGTCCTATAAAAAGTAGCTTATGCTGTGTGTGAAGCTGTCCTACTGTAAAACTAAGCCCATGTCCACACGTAGCCGGGGTTTTCTTTTTAAACGAAGATTTTCCTCTGCTCCTTGAAAAAAAAAAATCTCCATCCACACGTAACCAGATAAATGTGTTTTTCAGAACATTCATAGACGTGGCAAACCTGTAGGGGGCAGTAGTTCTCCCAAATCCTATCCGCTCAGAGTAACTTTATATCCTCTAGCTCCACTACGCAGCAGTCATGCAGCTTATGAAAGCAAAGAAGCAAAAGGCGCTTTAACAATGAATGATGCCAAATCAGCTCTGAAGGCATAAATGCTGTTTCTGAGAGTAAACACAGGTCGCACAAGTGATGTTGGATCATTTTTTGTTGCAGATAGTGACGTTACGGTTCTTAAAACTCCGTTTTCAACCGTCCACTGGCAGATACTGAAAACGGAGAAAACGTAAATCTCCACTTTGGCCGGAGTTTTTAAAAAGAATTGTTTTTGGTGCCGAAAATCTCCGGTTACTTGTGGATGACGGGCCAAACCGTAGAAAAATATCTCCGTTTTGTGAGATACCCGGCTACGTGTGGACAGGTCCTAAACATAGCCTCCTGATAAACTATTTAGAGATGGACATCAGGAAATTCTTCCTGAACCGAAGCAGAGGGAGAGGAACAGAGAGGATAGATGTGGAGGACAAGGGAGGTATGATAGTTGTCCACATTAACAGTAACATAAACATGTATGCTGGTAATAGCCAGGGCTGTGATTTAATCAATGGATTAATGGCAAATTAAAAAAAAGTTTGTTGCATTTGCAAATGTAGCCTATAATAATCTACACAAAGTCAGAGTAGCCTATAGGTGATAATTTGCCTATAATGTAGCCTAAGATAAAAAGATATGTTTTGTTCTTTGTTTGTTAGCTACTTTGATTTCCTGAACTACTTGTGTTAAACTTGGACTGAGGTTTGTAGTAAATAATCTGACTCTTTCTGATCTTAAATGGTTGCAGTAAGAGGATGTTGCTTGTAAATCTTTGAGATGTGCAAACAAATATCATTATATAATATCCATGAATCTATCCTTGTATGTTTACCAGTGGTTTAATTTCGACTACAGTATCACAGTGACAATAATGATTTTGAAGCTTGTACCCGTAGGCTAGCTATTTATTTCGTATTACGAACAAATTTATTATCATTTTTTTATGTATTGGGAGTTGGGGGCCTGTGCCCCAGCAAAGCTCTAGGTCTAGAATCGCCCCTGCGTGGAGAGAAAACAAGAGTTCTGGTGTGTAAATAAATGAGTGGAAACATACTGGCGGTTCAGACATAAAAAATAAAAAAACATCGCTTAGAACAGAAGTCAGACAGAATCACACCTTCAGGGAGGAAAAAGAGGGCACTGAGGGCGACAGGATTAAACGTGGAAAAAGTAGACAGATGAAGTTCTGTTTGGGAAATAATCTTCTAATAAGACTGCATTACTGTTACCAGAAAGATGCCTGAATGACTGGAAAATAATTATGAACAGAATCGACAAAAAAACGTCCATCTGTCTTATATACTATCTGCTATGGATAATATATATGATAATAATAAGAAAATATTGATACGCCCATATATCGCAATATTGTATGTCCCGATTTTTCCATCACAATCTAGAATTGGTTTTCCCCTATCTTAGGGGAAGCCTTTTGAATTGCATTGTAGCCGTTTATTCACTCTTTCAGGTAAATATGAGCTTTCAGTTGTAATTCCCAGAATAAAAATCATAAATTAGCAGTAGCTCCTTGGCATATTTAGGCAGTTTTCAGATAAATGTAACAGATCACGACATACATGCAGCAGCCCTTGGACATAATGAAATAAAATATATGCAGCAACTTTAAACTGTAGTAAAAAAAACACTATTTACAGTATTTTTCTAGAAGCGTGTATGTAAAATTATGTTACATATTTCTGAAAACTATTGTATAAAGGTGTCTTCAAAATTGAAAATGTTCACAATATTGTAATTTTCTGAGATACTGAATTTTCGACTTTCATTAAATGTCAGTTGTCAGTCAGTCTTTGTGTAATAAATTAATTTAATATAAAAGTTTCACATTTTTAATGCAATGAATTAGTTTTGTTAAAGAGAAAAAGGTCATGTTGCCTTCAGTAGTTTAGGTACATGAATATGGAGTCGGAAAGGTCTCATTATAAATAAAACTCACGCAGGGTTTTTCATTAATGCACATGTTCATTCATAAATGCTCACGGTCCGTTTCACAAATGCACACGCTGTGGTTCACACATATAATTTCGAGAAACAGTTGTAATATAAATTGACAAATGCACACAATCTTGTTCACAAATGCACACAATCTAGTTCACAAATATGCATATGAGCTGTTTCACAACTATAATTTTGAGAGAAACTTAAAATATGAACTCACTCAGATCATGTGGATCATTGAATGTGCATTAATGGACAGCTTTTCATTTGTGAACCTCGCTGCATTGAGAGAATTCTGAGTGAATTCTATATTTGTGAACCAGATTGAGTGCATTTGTGAATTTATATCGTAAATGTTTATCGAAATTATATTTGTGAACCACAGTGTGTGCATTTCCGAATGAGCATGTGCATTTATGAAAACCCCTGCGTGAGTTTATTTATAACGATACTTTTCCGACTCTACAGATAAAGGTTTCTGTCACATCTGAGTAAAGTTTTTTTAAATAAATATCAGAGGATCTTTTTAAATATATATATATATATATATATATTATTATCAGGGACCTCTTGGAACGGACAACTAATGCTCCACAGAACCCTGGTTGAGAAAAACTGGTCTAGAAAACAGTCAAGTGCTGAAAATATTCGGTGAATGCAACCCTCTGTCTACACCAGACGTTCCACAAAGTTCCCCTTTTTTCTCTTTAGTCCGCAGATTATTTCCCCAGAAGTCCCAGTGAACATCAATGTGTTTATTGACAAAAGTGAGACGGGCCTTTTTGATCTTTCCTCTTATGAAATCTGTCTCTTTCTCTCTTCTTGTTAAAGGGAAAATTCTAAGGTGGGGGGTGTTCAACCTGGACCTTGTTTTTACCATTTATTATGTTCATTTAATCACCCAGACAAGTTTGGAGCTACTTGGGAGTCCTTCAGGAGAAGTTTATATCTATTCACGGTCAGCGTATGTCCATGTAATGAATTTAATGAATTTCTCCTCGTTGGATCGATAAAGTATTTTTGATTTGATATAATAGGAGTTAATAGTATTAATTAATATAAATAATTCATTTAAAAGAAGTTCTGTTATGAATCTCTAGAACTATTGAGTTCTGGTGCTTTGTTGCTGTCTGTAGCGGTGTTTTACAGGCTCTTAATCCAACTACGCCAACCCGCGATTTCACCAACGTTGCTGCCATACGTACTCCGAGTTGCTCCAACCTTGTCTGGGTGAGTAAATGAATGTAATATATGCTATAAATAAGGCAATAAAAGAAAATAAACACAAAAAAACCAATTACTTTCCCTTTAAAAGAGTCAAATCTTTTTTAACCGCCTTGTGTGTGAGGGCAAATCAGTTAATTTGAAATAAATTGTTTTTGACTTCATAGATAAATACAACTATTTAAAGACACTGGAGTTTTATAACCTCAGACCTTGACTATCGAGGTGATTTATTGAGGTATGCATGTTGTTTGACTCTATAATAAATCATCAAAATGTTTTCTGGTGCTTCCCAACCTTCTCTCTTCCAGGTCAAACTGCTTCCTGTGGAAGCTGCGGAAAGTCTCTGTCATATATCTGGAGATGAACCCATCTCTCAGCTCTCACTCTTGTGGTTTTTACAATCAAAATAAAGCATCTCTCAACCTTTATACAGGAGACTGTGAGACCTTTTAAACGCGTCCAATAAATTTATCGGGGCCCTGTTTTACGAGCGGGGATGTAGCAGACCTCGGTTCCCGGGGTCGTAACACAAACTCTCAGCTCTCATCACATAAATTACAGCCATATTTCAAAAGATCGTCCACAGGAACTTGTTGTTTTTGCCTGTGGGAAGTTTTACGTGCAGACTGAAGCTGAGCTCTTTTAAAGTACAAAACAACCTCCTGCTTCCTCAAAGCAGAGGATAAACCTGCTTGTTTGATACATGAATCCCAACTAATCTGACAGCTAGCCCCAAGTAACAGCTGTTCTCTCTAAAAGTTAATTAACCAGGACAATTTTAAACAACCCAATGATGTTTCTTCATTGCCCCAAAAGGCCATTAAGATAAAACAAACATTGGGCTTCTCGTTTTGTGTAACTCTCTTCTCAATTAAAACACACGAAGGCCTGAAAGTGGCCTGGAAGGCTTTTCATTTTCTTGTCAACAGAATAAAAGACTTTTCGACTCAGCGGTTGAAGGATTCAGTTGCAAAGCACGTTCTTTTGAATGACTTATGGGTGTTTTTTTGGTTTTTCTTTTTACAACTTTTTTTAATACAGATCCAATTAATTTAAAGGTGACATTCAATGTGAAAATCCAAGCACATTTTCCTGACTGATGAATGCACTGGGGGGAGAAAATGGAGTTTGAAGCTAAATATTTAACTTCCTAGCTTGCTAACTAAATATTTTGATGAAGTGAGTTTGCATATTAGCTGAATATTTAGCTCTCAGTTAGATATTGACTTCAAATCCATATGTTTAGTTAGGGAGTTTAGCTTGCTAGCTAAGTATTTAACTCCAAACTAAATTTCTGTTCAGCCAGCTAAATATCTATCTTCAAACAAAACTTTTAGCTTGTCAGGTTAGCTTGCTAGCTCAACATTTACCTCCACACTAAATATCTAATCAGGAGGCTAAAGATTTAGTTTGAAGCTCAATATTTAGCAGACAAGCTAACCTGCCAATCTAAAAAATGTGTTTGAAGCTAGATATTTAGCTTGTTTGCTAAATATGTTTGTTTCAAATTGAATGTTTAGCTTTAAATTAAACATTTAGCTTCAAATTAAAGATTTAGCTTGCTAACTAAATTTTTTGACATAGTAAGTTTTTCATGTTAGCTGAATATTTAGCACTTAGTTAAATATTTACTTAACTTGCTAGCTAAATATTTAGCTACAATTTAGATATCCAGTCACTAAGCTGCAAATGTAGTTTGAGATAAAAATATTTAGCTAGCAAGCTAACCTGCCAATCTTAAAATTTAGTCTGAAGATAGATATTTAGCTTACTTGCTAAATATTTTTGCATTAAACTAAATATTTATCTTCACATTAAATTTTTAGCTTCCTAACTAAATATTTTGATGAATTGATTTTAGCTGAATATGTAGCACTCAGTTAAATATTTACTTTGAAGCCATACATTTAGCAAGGCAGTTGAGCTTGCTAGCAAAATATTTAGTTCCAAACTAAATATCTAATCAGCAAGCTAAATATTTAGTTTGAACCTCAATATTGAGCTGGCAAGCTAAACTGCCCATCTAAAATTTTAGTTTGAAGCTAGATATTTAGCTTGCTTGCTAAATATGTTTGTCTCAAATTGAATGTTTAGCTTTAAATTAAATATTTAGCTTCAAATCAAAGACTTAGCTTGCTAACTAAATATTGTGACAAAGTAGGTTTTTCATATTAGCTGAATATTTAGCCCTCAGTTAAATACTTTTTTGAAGCCTTATATTTAGCTAGGTAGTTTAACTTGCTAGCCATATATTTAGCTCCAAACTAGATATCTAGTCAGCAAGCTAAAAATATACAGTATTTATAAAAAATATATAATATTTAGTTTGACGCTCAATATTTAGCTAGCAAACTAACCTCCCAATCTAAAAATGTAGTTTGAAGCAAAATATTTAGCTAGCAAGCAAACCTGCCAATCTAAAAACTGTAGTCTGAAGATAGACATTTAGCTTACTTGCAATTTTTTTTGCCTTAAACTAAATATTTATCTTCAAATAAAATGTTTAGCTTGCTAAATAAATATTTTGATGAAGTGATTTTAGCTGAATATTTAGCACTCAGTTAAATATTTACTTTGGAGCCATACAATTGAGCTTAGTAAAATATTTAGCTCCAAACTTAATATCTAATCAGCGAGCTAAAGATTTAGTTTGAAGCTCAACATTAAGCTAGCAAGCTAACCTCCCAATCTAAAAACTTTGTTTGAAGCTAGATATTAAGCTTGCTTGCTAAATATCTTTGCCTGAAATTAAATATTTAGCTATAAATTAAATATTAAGCTTGCTAACTAAACATTTGGTTTAAATACTGAATTTCAAGATTAAATATTAGAGGCGAGGCAGATTTGGGCATCAATACTGGCCTTTGATACAGCTGAATCCAGAATTTAGGACCTTTTTTACATGTTTTCACCCACTCTTTCCCAGCCAAAAAACAAAATAAAGTAATCCGAAGCGTCTATGTGAGTTTAACTAAAAAGTTACCATATAAATGTGGAGGATATTTAATCCAGACGGGATAAATTAGCAGGATTATGGACAATTTGTACCGGCAGCTCCATCATGGCATCTCCATATTCACCCCCAGGAGGGATAATACCTTTAATGTCATCTCTTGTTTGGTTCAGGACTCTCTATGTGCATCAGTTCTCCACTGGAAGCATCCCATTATACATATAGTGGTTTTTATTCTGGCTGTGGTGATGATATACCACATGTATTGAATTTAAATGAAATTACTTAAACACAAAGTGAACGGGAACAGTAAAGAAGCGAGTTATTCTGGTGATGATTAATATTCATAGTATAAGCAGAACTCTTCCCTGCTGGGCTCGTTGCTCCATTTATCTCAAAGGTATTTTATTAATAAAACAGGAGCTGCTCCTTTCATTTATTTATTTCTACTGATTGTTTTTCCCCCTTCGCTCTCACTAGTAATGCAGGAGCTCGGCTCACCTCTGATTGGCTGTAGGTATTTTATCCCCAGGGTCTACTGTGGGCCAGTGTGCCTTTTGTTTTCTAAGTGTTTGGACATCTCTGCTTGGCTTGTAAAGGACTGTGTGTTAAAATGCAAATAAATCCCACCTACAGGAGACAAGTCTCAGCAGCTCAGAGAAACTAAACTCATAAAAACAAGCAGGATATTGACTCTACTACAATAAGGCTTTAGAAAAAAAAAAACTTGGAATGGTCATCATGGCTCTCCATCTTTCCCCTCAGAGAAATCTCTCAGCATGAGAAGCAGTAGAAGATATTACAGTAACAAACTTTTATTGTCTGATAAAACTGAGAGGGCTGATCAGGTCCCTGACTGAACCTGAGATCTCCACTTACCTCACGGTGCTGCAACTGATCCAACTCAGCAGGAGTCGTCCGTCCAAACATCCGATAACATCTGTAATATTGTGGAAACCAAGGCTCTATTGTATCATCCTTCCATGCATCCGTCCATTGGATGATTCATCCATCCATCCATTCATCCATCCATTCATTAGATCATCTAACCATCCATCCATTAGATCAACCATCCATCCATCCATCCATCCGATCATCCATCCATCCATCCATTGGATAATCCATTTATTAGATGATTCATCCATCCATTAGATCAACCATCCATCCATCCATCCATCCATTAGATCATCCATCCATTAGATCATCCATCCATTAGATCAACCATCCATCCATCCATCCATTAGATCATCCATCCATCCATTAGATCATCCATCCATCCATCCGATCATCCATCCATCCATTAGATCAACCATCCATCCATCCATCCATTCATTAGATGATTCATCCATCCATCCATTAGATCATCCATCCATCCATTAGATCATCCATCCATCCATCCATCCATCCGATCATCCATCCATCCATCCATTGGATCATCCATCCATCCATTAGATCATCCATCCATCCATCCGATCATCCATCCATCCATTAGATCAACCATCCATCCATCCATCCATTCATTAGATGATTCATCCATCCATTAGATCAACCATCCATCCATCCATTAGATCATCCATCCATCCATCCATCCATTAGATCATCCATCCATCCATTAGATCATCCATCCATCCATCCGATCATCCATCCATCCATTAGATCAACCATCCATCCATCCATCCATTCATTAGATGATTCATCCATCCATCCATTAGATCATCCATCCATCCATCCATCCATCCGATCATCCATCCATCCATCCATTGGATAATCCATTTATTAGATGATTCATCCATCCATTAGATCATCCATCCATCCATTAGATCAACCATCCATCCATCCATCCATCCATTAGATGATCCATCCATTACATTTTTTTTGTTGGTTGCTCCATTTTTCTGTTTCGACCGCTGTAAAAAATTTCTTTCATACTTTGTTTTTCTATATATTCGTTAAGGTAGAAATTTGACATGGTAATGTAATGGATTACTGAGTTTCTCATCTCATCAATAAGACACAATTTGGCCACCTTAGGAAGGAAGCTCTGTTCAGCCTCCAGTCTTTCATCTTATGAGTGTAGGGTCGACCTTTCTTCTCCACTCTTCTCTCCACCTAACCACCAATTATCTAATCTATAAAACAAGAAAACACTAACCTTAACAGTCTCTATATCTGATGGGCCAGACGCGTCCTCCATCTCACCACCCCACAACATCAATCGCCACTTCCTGTCAAAAACACCAGAAATGTTGAACAGGAAAGCAGGAATTTTGCCCGGATCTTGATGGGACGGGCTGCTGAGACACAAACAAGTGGAAAAATAAAAATAAAATGGATAAATTATAACTCACAGGTAAAAATAACAGCTTCCAAACGGGCTCAGAAATGTTTGGCAGGAAACAAACAGATCCAAAAAAATGTATTAAAAGAATGAGAGCTGCTGTTAAAAGGTGCCAGTTTTTATATAGAAAAATCACAGTTTTTGATTCTCTGTGACGAAAACCAGTCATTATTTCATCTCCTGATTTCGGGCACAGTGCGTCCGATGCCGTCTGAGAGGCTGCGGGAGCCAGAGACGGGGCTGATTGCAGCTATCAGCATCTTTAGTGAAGTGCTGCAAGTTACACAGGCTACAATCATCAACAAATGAATCGCTGAGATAACAGTTTCAGAGCTGGTAATCATAGTTTTCCAAGAGGAAGCCAATCAAAAGCAAATAATTAGAATGTGGTTCGACCACCTTGAGGTTCTGGAGGCTTCTGCAGCCGTCTTCCTATAATGGCATATAATGGCAACATTCTTCGGTCGTATTCCAGATGAATTTGGCATTTAGTTCAAGTTCATCAGCATCTGAGTCTGGCTTTATCTCTATGTCACAGTTTATTCTGCAAACTGAAGGATTGAGGGAATTAAACCACCATGGAAGCTCCTGTCTGTCAAAAAGCTAATTTCGCTAATTTTGCCTCTCTACAGAAAGTCAGTTAGAGTCAGGATAACAAATGTTAAATGATGCCCACACCATCTGGGCTTTGTTTGCCGTCAGTCTTTGATATTACCCAAGTGTTACAGATGGTTCAGATTCTGCAGTTTCTAAAACCTTCATGGGCCACGGAAATAAAATCAGAGGAAAACAAAAAGCTGAAAATTAACCAAGAAGAAAACTATTATCCTGCCCAAGAGATTAAATTATGTGTACTAAGTTAATATAGTTCAGTTTGGACAAGTTCACATGTTGAAGATGTTCTGACTTTCTAATGCTATTGCAGTCCTGACAACAGAAACAACCAGGAGAGGGTGCTGTAGGCTAATAATCTGGATTTTTGGAGGCAGAAAAAAAGATACTTTTATACGATTGTATGCCAGAATTGGACATAATGGTGCGTTCAAACCACAAGTTTTGTCAGCATCAAGCAACGCTCACAAATAGTCCGACGCATAAACACAGAAGATACATTTTTAAGCTGAAGCTAGCAAAGCTCGGAGGCGGGCCTTTCTCTGCTGGATGTTTTAAACACTCGCGCATCGTGGTTGGCTAGGCAGCGTCGACGTCGGGCAACGTCACCACAGTGAGACGCTCTGATTGGTTGCGTTGCCGCATCAACAGCGTTAGGACCGTCAAAAGTTCAACTAGCTGAACTTCTGCGTTGCTAGCATTATGAGGTTTGAAGCTTGAAACGCAGGAATAGCTTGAGAAGCTGATGGAGCCGACACTCCTCCAATGGCGTCAACCGTAGACTTAAAATGTAATCTTGATGCCGCTGCCGTTGCCGTTTGGGGCGCTATGAACGTACCATAAGAGTTTTATTTAATGGAAATAAGAGCAAAGCTAGTACTAGTAGGGAGGATGCTAATACATCACCAGTCGCAGAGAGGCTAGTTCACCTTGAGTCACATTTTGGTCCACACTCCATACCAGTAGGTGGTAATAATGTTACTTGCCAGCTGCCAATAAACATTGCAAAGAAGAAAAAGGAGAAGGGCCTATGTTATTTTTAGGCTAATATGACCACGCTAACAGTAATATGTTCCCCCAATGATTTCAAGATTGACTTTTTCCTGATCACTAAATAAAAAAAAAGGAATCATTTAGCCACAGTTTCACCTGAAACTTTTTGGGATTACTAGGGAAGTTACGAGATCTCTTGATACTGAAACGCAACAATAAACCTTGTCCGCCTGAAGTCTGCGTTTACCGGCTCCCTGCACCTTTCACATCAAACCAAAGCTCCACCTTTAACCTTTTCCATTCTTTCTTCTCTGATTATTAACCTCATCCGAGAATGCATCAGCAGAAAAGAAGAAAAGCAAGATCAACAGTCTTCAACCGGTTATGGAAGCTATGGTTTAATAAATGCTACAAAGGTTAGCAAAGCAGCTCAAGAACCTCCCTCTGAATCTGATTTTAGCTGTTTAAATAATTGTTGTAAGGGTTAGATATGAAACATGAACACGATAGCAACATCTAATTTATCTAGGTTAATTAAAAAATATTTTTTTAAGGATATGTCGTACTTTTTCTCTGCAGCCCTCTAAATGCCCCGTGGATATATTGTTTTTAATATGTGGCTTTTTATGAAAATGTTCTTTAATGGTGCATTAACACCAAACATCACGAGCAGCAATGTTACATGTAACGTCTATTGTTGAGGCCGTCAGAGGAGCTTCAGAGTCTCTGCGGTGCTTCGTGTGTGTTGGCCTCGTCAATTTTTGTACCTTTTCCTGTGTTTCAAGTGTCATAAGCCAGCAACGCAGAAGTTGAGCCAGCTGAACTTTTATTTTCTTACGTTTAATTTATGTTCTCATATTTAAAACATCTGTCAGAGAAAGGCCCACCCGCATGCTTTGGCCTTAAAATGTATAGGCGTCAAACTAGTCGATTTGTGAGCATTGTTTGACGCTGACAAAGCATGCGATGTGAACACACCATAAGGCTCGAATCTTGTTAATGCATTCCCCGTTTGTTCATTCCTAACTTTGCAGTTGTAGCTGGTGGTGTTCAGACTGTTGATTAAGTGCCAGACGATTTTTCTCAGTAATTTGATCCGTGTTGCCTCGCGCAGGTCCCACTGTGTGTCAGATGAGGCCCTATTATCATGTGTGCAGCAGCAATATATTAACGCTCACTCGGCCAGCCGCTTGTCACGCTGACTGACAGGCGTCCCATGAAGCCGAGCCCGAGGGAACGGTCGTGAGGGCTCAAATCCGACAGACTCACAGCGGCAGAAAAGCAGTCGCCGGAGGTAACAGACAAGGCACCCCCGACTGTAGCAGGGCGCTGCTGAAGGAAAGCGAGTCAAACGGCAGACGAAGGGGTTGAAATTGACTGGAGGCAGAGCTGCTCCAACTGTCAATAAGATGTCAAAGTTGGTGGCTTTTAATCTAGACTGCTGGCTGGAAAGAACAAAATATATAGATATGTATTTAAAAAGAATGTACTTTAGGTAAGGAGTACCATCACGACCATGCATAATGTACACATTATTGTTTCTAAAGTTTCAAACAGTACAAAGCTTCTGCTATGCACCTCCAAGACTGTCCTTATTTTTAAACTTTATGATCCAGAGCAAGTCGAACATAGCAAGTCTTAAAAACATGACCCAACCGTACTTTAACAATTTAGAGATCGTTCATATATATATATATATATATATATATATATATATATATATATA
Organism: Apricaphanius iberus; assembly: GCA_028564705.1. Taxonomy (NCBI): domain Eukaryota; kingdom Metazoa; phylum Chordata; class Actinopteri; order Cyprinodontiformes; family Aphaniidae; genus Apricaphanius; species Apricaphanius iberus. Next base: position 281,449 of record JAPXFQ010000355.1, on the reverse strand, counting down.
TATATATATATATAATCTATAAGTGAAATTTGGAGGCATGAGGAATGCGAGAGATAGCAGCTGTAGAGCCAAAAGGGTTAGAATAATTTAATCCAACTGTTAAATCAAAGGTGAATATAAACACGTAGGGGTGGGAGGTATGGCAAAATTTTCATATCACTGTATTTTTAAAAAACATATCAGTATTATGGTATTTAACAAATTTTTTTTCATACAAGACCGTTCATGTCCACATTATCTTATAAGAATGAAGAATATAAAAATTTTCTTTAAATAGCCAATTTTACTGCCATATGGACTACATCATATTGTTTTCCCCAGACACAGGTGAAATATATGAAAATAGTTTAAATGATTATGATTCTAGTCGACATTCTTGATGTTCTAAGGCTGGAAGTTTAATTTTTTTTTAAACCTCACGTTGGCGCAACCAACAAATCGCATCTTCTAATAGCTTTGCATGTAGTACTGAAGAATCCCGCTAGTGGGCAGAGTATAGAATCAGACCGGATTTTGCCAAAGAAGAAGTAAAATAAACATGGCGACAGTGGGTGATTATTAGCTGGGTAATATTCAGATAACAACAGAAAAAAAGACGGCAGAAGTATCGTAGATGGTATGTGAAACATATTTACCGCTATTAATGATTTCTTTTCTACTGGTTTTGGCGCCGTTGACCGCGTTTACCAACAGACGGTCAAATAGCGCTCAACACTCCCCCCTACTGGTTACTCTCAATAGCGTTTGTAAAAGATATGCCGTTCGGTTCTCGTTTGACATTTTAAAGCCGATAAACTTTTAAACTATAGACAAGGCTCCTCTTTTTTGGAATTACTTCATCAGAATTGTGTGCTTCGCTGCTGCCAGCAGCTGTACTTAGTTAAAAACTTTGTTTTCTAAACCGTGGTGAAGAGCGCGTAGCAGTGAAATCGGTCCTGGCTGAAACACTTCCCCCCTTCACCCATCCAAAATGAAGAAACTTTGTGTGGAAGGACTTTATTTGGGTGATAAGAGATTAACCAACAAATTTTTTCGAGAGATTTTAAACCAGTTATTCTTCCCTTCCCCAATTAAAAGGAAATATATTTTACAAATCTACAACTCCACAGAAACTAAAAAGATTCGGAATTTGTATTTATCATACCCTGTCCCACACAAAGCAAAAGAAGTAATGTTTAAGATATTAAACGAAATTTATCCTAGTAACAACTTTTTGCATGTGCTTTTTGGCTGGGAAAATAGTCTTTGTGATTTTTGTAGAACTGATTTGGAAACTGTGGAACATCTTTTCTTTGAGTGTGTACATGTGAAATCCTTTTGGTTTTCCTTTCAAAACTGGTTAACTGCAAAGAACATAGTCATACCCCCTTTAAATTGGAATTCCATTAAAACTCGACTACAGATAATGGACAAGAAACTTGAACTTTTGGTGAACGTCTTAATTTTGATTTCTAAACACTTCATACATAATTGTAAATTCCTTAAGGTGAGACCCCACATGAATCACTTTTTAAATTATTTTCTGTTGTACTCCAAGTCCCTTACCTTCATGGAAAATAGATTTGCCCTTACTTTATCTGAATTATTAGTTTCTTTTAAACTTTTAGATTGACCCCTTATTTATTATTTATTGTTTAGTTGGTTTTATTTTCTGTTATGTCTGTATATGTCTGTTTTTGATTGTCGAACATGTCTATTTCAATACTGTTGGATGACTTTGTTAATGACTCACGCCATAATTGTTTGTGAAAAATTGTCAATAAAAAAAAAAAAAAAAAAAAAAAAAAAAAAAACACTTCCCCTAATTAAGCTTTCCGGAAGTTGTCAGAGCTATTCAACGGTATAGTGGTATATTAAACATTCGTATCAAAACGAAAATAAACACCGGTTTTCGGTATGAACCGGTATACTGCCCAGGCCTATAAACATGGTAAAATTACGGCGTTCGGTGCAGATTAAACCTTATTACAGGCGGCATTTGGACTGTTGATCAGTCTTGATCAATAGGTGATCAATACTGAATGTATAAATACCGCTGAACAGCTCAAACTGGGTGAGTGAAAATACATAAAAATAACTTAAAAATAGGTCCAGGTTGCAAAAAGTCCAGCAGCCTGAAGTGTTTATTTGCAATGTTTATATATTTACAGTTTTTATTTTACAAACAGATTGCAAGCTTGATGAGTTGATACGTTTGGCAATATTTTGGAGGATGAGTGTAAGGATTCCTGGTACTAAGCCTTGAGGTACACCAATTGTTGTTTATTGCAGCAGGAAGCTTCAGTTGTTAAGATTTGTTTGTTGGTTTAATTGCTGCAGGAAGTTTCCTCCAGGAAGTGGCAGGAAACTTCTCCCGCATTAATGCTTCCTCATCACTCTGCAGAGTAGCTGATGGATACAGGCTGGGGGCTAAAATATGGAAATGACCAGGCTTAGGCTGAAGCCACAGGAGGCATGGCAGTTATAGATTTGTTAGAGCATCAGAGCTGCAAGCTAAATTAGTGTTTTATCTGATGTCTCCACCAGCAGCTGTTTCTATGTGACAGGACGGACTGAGCCACATGTTTATGCACCATTTAGTCAATCAATTTATTGCAACCTGAGTGCAGAAGACTGGATTTCCAACATATTTACTTTAAAGGCACAACCTTCATATTTTTTCTTATCTTCAGAAGACATTTTTGCTTGTAGTTTATGCTTTTTTCTTTTTTTCCAGGAGAATAAAAAAAGGAAAATATAATTAGTAATTGATTGCTTAAAGGTGATTAAAACCCCTTTTTGTGTGTGAAATTGTCAACAAGGTTTTGTACAAAAAACGCTATTAGTTTCTTGGGGAAATAAATATATTTTTGCTCCAAACCTATCCTGATATTAATTTAGGGTATTTTGTGGCTCAGTTTGTCATGATGACATAGAAACATATGAAAACAGAAGAAATCTATAAGGGACAAAAGCATGTTTTAATTCGCTTAAGAAAAGCTTTGAGGTTACGTTTGTAAAGTTACACGTTAAAACATTCACAGCAATAATTCTGGTCCTATCAGTCACCAAGTTATTTATTTATTTATAAATGTGACAGTTTTAAACTAAATATTTAGTTAGTAAGCAAAATACATAGTTTAGCTTAGTTTAGCTGAAAATTTAATATACAAACTAAATATTAAATTTTTGAAGAAAATATTCAAAATAATTAGCTAGCAAGCAAAATATTATATATATAGTAAGCAAGCTGAAGCTAGTAATCTAAACTGGCTAGCTAGATGTTTAGCTTCGAACTAAACATCTGTTTCAGTGTAACCTTCCTTCCAACATGGTTGGGACATGACTGTGAATAATTCACTAAAACATCAAACATCAGGTTTGAAATCAGTCGGTCTTTGGGTCTTTTAATCTGTTTGCTTTTATCAGAAACAACGAGAAGTTAATCTTTGAAGTGGAGAATCATCCAATTTATCTGATGCAAATAATCATTTTTACAAGAACAATTTAAAGTAGGACGAGGCATGGACAGAAGTATCTGGAGTTTTGGGAATGGATGGTAAATCTGTGACATTAACAGAATTAAAATGTTTTTCCTTCATACTACGCATACAGTTATGCAATTCTCCTGTGATTTTGTGATCTCCCGAGACCTGCTGAGTGAAACACTTTTGTGGGAATTTGCTGAAGCGTTCCAGGTAGGAAAGGTTTCTTCCTGCGTATGCTGCATGACTCTGCCACATCTGTCCGTCTGCAGAAGCCAAAATTATAATATTCTTCTAAAGAAAATGTTGTATGGAGATGTTCATCTTCTTCATTTGGCCTTAGTGGATATTTTCTTATGGGTTTGCCTTTTTACGTTTTTATTCTTATCACCGCTGTTAAAGTTTTACATATTAGCAAGTTGCTTTGACAGGGTGTTTGTATCTGACAGAAGGAATAAATAAAAAACACCTATTGTTGAAGCAACCAAAGCAAGATGCATAAAGATGAGGCCTAATGAATAATGTCGGGTGGTTGATGGATGAAGCTGTCACAGAAGGAGTTCGTTCCAGTTTAACGGCGCAATTAAAGGTTCCCCACAAAGAGACGTCGAGATCGCAGCAGTCGTCGGTCGTCACGCTGTGTGAGTTACCTGCTCATAACCAGCAGTGACATGTTTTCCTTTTGTCCTGGATGTACGCCGAGCAGCACAAACGGGTGCTCCGTTCTTCACCTCATGCATTCAGCCTCTCAGTCCGTTTCCCTTCGGTTTTAATCCGTCTCGTCTTTTGGTTTTCAGGGTCTGGGCTTGGCTGTTGATGCTGCTGTAATCGCTTGCTCTCGCCTGTCTGGCTGTGACTGTTGAATGATGAATCCTTCAGTCTTCTACCCCAAATTGAAGCCAATTATGTGGCTGGTCTTTAGCCGCCGTCTGTGTAAATAGAGATATCTACAAAGAAGCACATTTTTTGTTGTTGTTGTCGTGTTTGGACCTCGAGGACATTTCTGCCAATTAGGAGCAGCTCCAGCGGTCATTGGACGAGATACCGGGATGGTACCTGGACAGGAAGCTAGTCTGTCACAAGAAAGCTGATGACGGAAAAAGTATATTCTTACTCACAGAATCGCAAAACATTGCAATATATAGTATCGTGCCCCTTGTGTTGTGATACATACTGCATCATAAGAATCTTGCTAATGTACATTCCTAGTCGTAAACAGCCCTGTCGCAGCCTGCTGTTACTGGCAGCATTTTTGTCGGCTACGATCGGTGCATTTTGCTTGCTTTTGTATTTTTATGAAAGTATGATTTTTGGTAGCTCAGAAACAAAGAAAAAAATTGTACTTTGCTTGCTACGTTTTTAAATGGCTTGATACTGTAAAAATGACCATTGGTCCACCAATCAGCCGTTGCTGTAAAGCAGGTAGAGACCGCCCACTGGCGCATACCTGAACCACCAAGGTTGTTTGGTACAGTTTGTTGCCAGCAGGGGGCAGCAGAGTGCTGTCTAACGTGAAGCTGATCAATCTTCTGGCTAAAGAACCACTAAAACCAGTTTGAAAGCAGCAGCTTAAATAGTTTAAATCTTTAGTGTTGCTTCTAATTATTATCCATATCAAGGGTTACCAACCATTCCTTTAAAAGGTAGTCGTTTAGTATTTAGAAATAAAATTATGAATTCCTGTAGTGTAAGAATTATTTCAAGATTAGTTCATTTTTAGTGATTAGTAATTATTAGCAGAGGAACATTCCAGAATGCTGGACCTTTGACCTACACTGGTGCAGCCGGAGGACACCCTTTATGATTGTTTTCTCTAAGCTGTAGCTGATATAACACTTACTCACTCAGGCAGAGGCACACAAGAAGGAGAGATACTATGTTAGGGGAGAGAGCGTTGGGCCAAATAAATAATGTTAAAACTCCAACGGAGACTGTGTCGTCCTTATCCTTATCTACATCTATATTGAATTCTGCCGTATCAGTTTGACGCTTCAACAAGCGCAATGAGTGGACAGAGATGGATTCTCTCCGGCGTCTTAAAGTTATGAGGGACGTGATTAGCTCCGCATTTCTGTCAGAGCCAAAAGATTTCAGGAGCGGCGTCTCTGGCTCTCGACCCCGCCTTCGTAACGAGTTGGAATATCAACGAGCTGTTTAAGACATTTTAATCCTCCAACTCAAATGACTGAGTGCTGAGGCAAAGGAGTCAACATCGCCATCAATGTCAGTCTGAGTCACCGCTGAGTCGCCACTGTCAAAACGTCAGTCACAGCCCTGCGTGCAAATATTCCAAATTTACCCGTTTAGAGGGTAGCTACAGGCTTCTAGAACAACTACATAGTGTTTTGGGGGTAGGAAGACAATTTTTGTTGAAGGAATTAGCCTTTTTTTTCAAGTTTCTGTTAAAGATTTTGAAGTCAACCCAAAAAATTTCCTGTAACAGAGAATTCTGTTTTTCCAGTACAATAAATAAATAAGCGGAATAACAATTTCTTTTTGTGTATTCCATTGAGGGGAGGTGTTACCCGGTGGGTTTGGTGGGAGTTGTGGTTTGGCTGTTCCACAGGGGTGTTCCTTATTTTATTTTTATAAGGAGTTGGCAACTGTATCCATGTCTGACAATAAAATATGCTTAAATAACTTTGGAGTTATTTTGATTTCTCAGCAGCCTAGGATCCAAGCCGTACTTCAATGCACCATCAACAGGGATTCTTCAGACTTGCAGTTTGCTCTGATTGGATGGTTGACATTGTTTCAGGCGAGTCATTCAGTTCAGTGCAGAGCGTGTTATGGACCTTACTGCTGTTGAAAGATGCGTTCGCTGACAAACATCTGGTTCGGTCCACCTTTTTTTTTCTACTCTAGCTTTAATAAAAACAATTAATGTTCTCAAATAACACCGTTTAGTGATAGCCGGGAGTCCTCTCTGTTTTGTTTTGGTGTCACTTTTTAACATTGCCCTGAGGAAACGATGCGATGTGCTCTGAGTTCTGTACATAAACATTCAATACGTTTAGGTTGAAAACAGCTGGGTTCATTCGGTACCGAACCGACTGGGCTGTACCGAAAAATCAGAATAAGAATAAACGAACAGTTAGCTGCTAGTAGATTGCATTCTTTACTTTTTTGTTGCTTCGCTTCTATCAAGTAAGGGTCATAGGGCGAATATGGAATAAGGGCACGAAAAGCGACATCTAGCATGTTTAGGTTGTAGTTGCAATAACGAAACGCCGTCTGGATGCCAGTTTCTGTCGCCGGTGTAACACTGTAACCAGCCGGCATCATGTCCAGCGATGAATCTTACAGGGTAAGGACTATTTTGTACTAAGTTCAAAATACAAAAAAAATAATAATTATCACTAAATATGGGTCAAAAGCGACAATAAGCTTTTATACCTGTCCTCTAGGCATCTTATTTCGGTAGTTGAGTGGTATCCTTCACTCCTCTTGGTGATGTCCTCTGTAAAAGTCATAATTTATACTTTAGAATTTACATTAGCAGACGAAAAATCTCACAGCGTGGGTTTGACTTCGGTATATGGTCTGAGACTTGTGTCAATACAGAAAGCTAGCTAGAAAAGTCTTTATAATAGAAACTCACCACCGTGTTGAATGCGAGCCTGCTATACTGCGGAGGAGGAAACCACTTTTATTTTCTTTCGCTTACTGTTATGGAGGTTGATGCTCTCATATCTAGGAACAACGTCATATACATGAGTATTGCAAAGCTGTTTTACCGCCAGCTAACATTAGCCGTTAACAAGCTTTCCTACCTTTCTCCATGAGAAACTTCGCCATTTCTGCGCAAATTCTGATGCCATGAAAGTTTTTCATTTGTGTCCATCTGTTGTAGGCTTCACCTAAGCTAACTATAGTTTTAGAAATTGTTAGATTGCTCCTCTTTTGAGAAAGATAACGAAATCTATGGGGCTCAGACACAGCAGCTAAACTAACATAGTGCTTCATTTTCTGCATTAAATGCCTCGTTGCTCCAGGCACTTGTTTACAAAAGTATTTGGCAACCTGCGATGCTGCGCCGCTGTTAGCTGGACGTTTAAATACAAACAGGGTGCGGTGGTTGAAAAAAGTTATCTTTTTTATGATTTTAGGTTAAATATAACGTTTAAAGGAAAAGTAATTCTTCACACCTCTAAACTCCCCGTTGAAGTACTACTTTTGTAAAGAGATTGCTTTTAAGAAAGAAGTTCCTTATTCAACCTTTAAGAGACTATTTTTACAGCTAAGTCCATCTTTCTACATGGATAAAAGTTCACCGAAATGATTCAGACAACTGCTAATCCTGACATGAACCTGCAATCTGTAACTAATCAACCACCTGCTCATTGTTCAGTAAAGCTCAGCCCAATTTACATACCTCTATCCAGTTTCATCTGTTTGTCTCTTGTACCAGTGTTTTGGTCTAGGTCATGGAACAGAAGAATCGAGAGATGTACCGACAAAAAACAGGAGCTGAAACACTGAAGCAGGGGTGGAGAATGACTGCGGAACCAAAGGAGCTAATCAGAGGAGATGGGAGGGAGACTGAGGGGGGGAGGTACTAATCAACATAAAGGAAGGTGAAATAAGACTCAAAAATAAACTACAAGTGCAAAACTATAAAAATAATAACAGATCTAAGAGAAACAAATCCAGGTACGCTGTGATAGATAAGTGAAATCGAAATGAAATTCCTCGTTTGTGTTCGAATGAAGCTCATTCTGACAAAGAACAGAAGAATAAACTTAGAAACTTAAAAATAACTAATATGGAAAGATAACTCTAACATAAATGAAAACCTAAACAGCCAACTATTGTGACAGCTTTTTCCCGTTATGAAAACTCTCTGCAGAGTTGCCGAATGGTCGATCATCCATGTCGTTCCCAACGTTTCTGAAATCCCCCAGACTCCAACGTTAGCTCCAAGGAGCATTTCCATATGGATAAAAGGAGATTTAAAGGCCTATTGTTAGCCCCAATTGCAATGTGAGCGCCGTGAATATATAACAGGATGAGTCACCCAGACAAACAGCAATCACTGCAGGGAACATTAAGTCTTTAAACCAACCAAATGAAACGGGCGATCGGAAAATCGTTTGGTTATTTTCAGCAAATATACATTTACAATTCAGCTACATGGTCTCATTCTGAATTTAATTACAGAAGCAGGCAGAATAGATTTTGACATTAAAAGGAAGCATGAAGGTTCCCCTAAAGAAAAAGGTAATTTTATTATTGTCAAGTATGCACTTCAATCCTCTACAATCACTTCAGATATCACATGTTAAAGTGGAAAGTGTTTTTCCTCATGTTCCCACATGGTTTAACAAGCCTCTCACGGCGATACGAACCCAGAGTTAATCCTCACCAAGGTTCAAACTGAGAATGTAATGCATGGTAATTATTTTCACTGAACTGTTCAGGTAAACCAAGTCGAGATTGACAACGATGGGAAATACCCCAATTTGATATAGATTAAAAAGATTTTGTCTTCATAGTGAGTTTATCTGCCCAACTGTTATGACATGCAGATGGCACCAGGTATGATCATAGCCTGTAACAATTTTTTTTTTACAATCAGTGTCAGACAATGAATCAGAATAAAAGTTAGGAGTAACACAATAACAGTGTTTTTTCAGTGTTAAATAAAATATGTATGGAAATGACGCAAGCTCCTGGGTACACACATGTGGGATTTATCAATAGATGATTGTGGACGAACATGCGTACGAGTGGCCATCGGAAATTTCATCATTCTGATTTTTCTCAATTTAATTTGTCGGATACAATATAGGAACGTTTCTACGAACGTTTAATAAATGAGGGCGCTGGTTAGCGAGATCCGCTTAGTTCTGTGTCCATGTCTGACAGGAAGCTCGGATGCTCTCATGGCAATCTTTTCTTTTTTATATTGATTGATTTAGTTACCTGTACTCAGTGCGTAAAGTTGAAAATGTTCCACTGTGTTAAAACCACCAACGGCCTTTTGATTTTTCCATCACCGTTCATAAGAAAAAAATCTAACAAACAAAAAAAACCCACCTATAAAATATTTAGTAAATGCAACCTAGGGCTAGCCTAGTTGAGGCTATTTTAATGGGCTTTTTGACTGATTTATTCACAACACCAGACCTTTTGTTATCACATATCCACTAAGGATCTACTGTACGAGTATAAACACCATCGTAAAATCCAGAATCTCGCTGGTTATAAAGGAAACAAGTTCTTTGTCACGGAGATGGGCGGGTTCTCTACAGAAAATGTGAGAATCAACCCTAGAACAACAACAAAAGAACTGAAGAAGACGATGGAGAGAGAGTGTCATTGATGAATTAACCAACATGGGACGAAAAGCCGATCAGAGAAGAAGAAGCCATTACTTCAAAGCCTAACGAAAAGTCAGATTACAAAAGCTCCCGGGAAAAAAGATATTTCTTTTTAGGACAGCCTCCCCAACTGCGAAGTTGCGCTGCTGGACGGACCGGTGCACTTCAAAAAAAATGACGTCATCCTCATGACGACATGGAAGCAACATCTCTCCACATCAGCCAGGAAGTTGAAACCTGGCCCTTCGTCGGTCTTCAAAATGGACAGCGAGGTGAAACCCACCACCAGATTAATCGCAAGTCGGCTTTAGGGCAACACAGTCAGCTGGGCTACACCTGTTCTTATCAGGAGAAACCACTGAGTTATTAGTTAACTTAACAAATAGAAATAAATTATACAGTGGGGCAAAAAAGTATTTAGTCAGCCACCGATTGTGCAAGTTCTCCCACTTAAAATGATGACAGAGGTCAGTAAATTTCATCATAGGTACACTTCAACTGTGAGAGACAGAATGTGGAAAAAAAAAATCAAGGAATTCACATCTTAGGATTTTTAAAGAATTTATTTGTAAATTATGGTTGAAAATAAGTATTTGGTCAATAACAAAAATTCAACTCAATACTTTTCCCTTGTGGCTCAAAATCTCACGATACATGGCCCCATTCATTCTTTCCTTAACACGGATCACACGTCCTGTCCCCTCAGGAGAAAAACAGCCCCAAAGCATGATGTTTCCACCCCCATGCTTCACAGTAGGTATGGTGTTCTTGGGATGCAACTCAGTATTCTTCTTCCTCCAAACACGACGAGTTGAGTTTATAACAAAAAGTTCTACTTTGGTTTCATCTGACCACATGACATTCTCCCAATCCTCTGCTGTATCATCCATGTGCTCTCTGGCAAACTTCAGACCGGCCTGGACATGCACTGGCTTAGGCAGGGGGACACGTCTGGCACTGCAGGATTTGATTCCCTGTCGTTGTAGTGTGTTACTGATGGTAACCTTTGTTACTTTGGTCCCAGCTCTCTGCAGGTCATTCACCAGGTCCCCCCGTGTGGTTCTGGGATTTTTGCTCACCGTTCTCATGATCATTTTGACCCCACGGGATGAGATCTTGCGTGGAGCCCCCGATCGAGGGAGATTATCAGTGGTCTTGTTTTTCTTCCATTTTCTGATAATTGCTCCCAGAGTTGATTTTTTTCACAGCAAGCTGCTTGCCTATTGTAGATTCACTCTTCCCAGTCAGGTGCAGGTCTACAATTATTTTCCTGGTGTCCTTCGAAAGCTCTTTGGTCTTGGCCATAGTGGAGTTTGGAGTCTGACTGTTTGAGGCTGTGGACAGGTGTCTTTTATACAGATAACGTGTTCAAACAGGTGCCATTAATACAGGTAACGAGTGGAGGACAGAAGAGCTTCTTAAAGAAGAAGTTACAGGTCTGTGAGAGCCAGAGATCTTCCTTGTTTGAAGTGACCGAATACTTATTTTCCACCATAATTTAAAAATAAATTCTTTAAAAATCCTACAATGTGAATTCTTGGATTTTTTTTTAAATTCTGTCTCTCACAGTTGAAGTGTACCTATGATGAAAATTACTGACATCATTTTAAGTGGGAGAACTTGCACAATCGGTGGCTGACTAAATACTTTTTTGCCCCACTGTACAAGGAAAATGGATTTGGATTGGACTCTTTCATCACTGAGGCAAGTCAAGGAGCTTTGGGTGATTAGATGAAGAATAAATACAGGAAACACAAAATTAAACACACTTCTGTTATGTGCTGTGTTGAAAAAATCTTAAAATCTCTTATGAATCGATTCTTATAGGCATGGAATGGATTTGCAAGTTCAAAAATCAATTTTATCTTTTAAAATAGTTTTCCTTTTTACAGCTAAACTAGGAAGGAAAAGTCCAAACGGCCATTTTAAGTTTTGTGTCTGAAAGGGGGCTGCACGGTGGCGCAGTGGTTAGCGCTGTTGCCTTGCAGCAAGAAGGTCGTGGGTTCGTATCCCGGCCCAGGGTCTTTCTGCATGGAGTTTGCATGTTCTCCCCGTGTATGCGTGGGTTCTCTCCGGGTACTCCGGCTTCCTCCCACAGTCCAAAAACATGCATGATAGGTGAATTGATCACTCTAAATTGTCCCTAGGAATGAATGTGAGTGTGAATGGTTGTCTGTCTCTCTGTGTTGGCCCTGCAACAGACTGGCGTCCTGTTCAGAGTGTACCCTGCCTAACGCCTGATAATTGCTGGGATAGGCTCCAGCTGCCCCGTGACCCTGAATTGGATAAGCCGTTAAGAAGATGGATGGATGGATGTCTGAAAGGGTTAATACAGTTGTCCCAAGCGAAGTGTTATTTACCCAGTGTTGCGTCATTGAATTACAGTCATATAGTTAAGATAACAGCTCAAAAAACCTTTTAATAGCACTGATTTCTATCTATATCGAGCTGGTTCAGGTCCAGTAGGTTTGGATCGGGATAATAGATTCTAAGTCTTGAGAATCGGAATCGAAACGATTCTTGAAATTTGTATCGATACACAGCCCTAGTTTTTAGCCTTAAGTTAAAAGAACTCCATGTTTCAGCAGCTTTGCAGTCGTTTGTTCCAGATGAGAGGAGCATAGAAACTGAAAGCTGCTTCTCTGTTTTAGGAAATCTGGACTTAAAACAGGGAAAATTTAGCCTATTTAAATGCCATACAGGTTAAAAAAAGGGATTTATTTCATAGAGTGTCAGTAAATATCTGGTTTCAGCTGTGAAAGTCTTATGAACAAACACAGATATTATTCTCACCTCCGCTCAGCAGTGTGGTGTCAAACCCTGTGAGTTCATGAACCTCAATATACAACAATTATAAACGTTAGCGTGTGAAACTGCGGCGCATCCGTCCCAATAAGCTCAACCGGTGTTTTCAATGCTGAGAATATAATAAACTAGTTGGTTCTGTTGGGTTTTAAATGTAAACAGACTCTTGGATCTGGATTCATCTTTGCCCTTGAGGTAGAAAACAAACTGAGCTTGATCTCAGAGACTGTTTGAATGAAATGCGTCTAGTGAGAATAGGTCCTCCAGGCATGCATACTTAAGCGTCCTAATTAAGATCTGCAGAGAATTAACCCTTCAGAAAAAAAAACCAAACAGAAAACCAAGGGAAACGCTCTACATTTCTCTCCCACAGACAGTGAGGCGTCTTAAAAAGGACACAAAGTAAAAAGCATGGAGCAGAAGGGGAAACAGTCACCTTCATGCATTTGTATTGTTGGAATCTGTCTGTTTTCTACCTGCACACACGTAAAATGTTTATGTGCCAGACCTCAAAGCGAAGTGCAACGTTTCTGTGGGGGAATGTTAAAAAGTGACACCAAAACAAAGCAGTAAGCACTCCCAGCCATCACCAACCTCTGCTATCTGGGAACATTAATGGGTTTTAGTGCAGCTACAGTAGAAAAAGAAAGATGGACCGAACCAGAAGATAAGTGGAAACATCACTGATACTGGTGAAAAACCAGCTGGAGTCAGCATGGCTACCAGTAGCATCCAATCAGAGCAAACTCTTAAATCTAGATAAAACGCAAGTCAGCAGAGAACAAGATTTATCCAACACTTTCCTTTTTTCCTTTGATCTTGAGATCAAAAAGCCCTTGATTTCAAAAACACATTTTAAATCAGCTTTTTATCCATCTCTTCTTCATGTTTTATGCTTCTTTGGACCTTGAGCTTTGGGCTGGAGGATATAGAAAAAGAGCATATCGAAAAAGGGAATAGTCATATTGATCGATATCAATAACTATCACAAAATGTAGAAAAGGTATTTTGATTGCCTCCCTGGTCGTTTTATTCTTCTTCAATGAGCTTAGAGAATTAGTCATTTTTCAAAGACTTTAAAAAACAAAAACAAAAAATAAATCAAGAAACCTGAGTAACATCACTAAATACAAAGAAAAGTAATGTTATTAACCATTATATAAATTTTTCATTATGTTAATTTAAAGGCCTATTTTGACGCTTTTTAAACTTTTACATATTTTATGACCCTTTATAGTATTATTGGCTGTATTATTCTGTTAATAAAGCTTATTAAATTTCAGTTCAGCTGCTAAAGCTGGAGCTAACCAGCTACTCACCTATACCTAGGCAGTGTCCTGGGTGAAGCCCAGACCAATTACTCAGGGCTAGAGCCATCAGGTCTAGCCACCTGTGGCATTTTACCCCACTGCCTGGTTCAGGACTAATAATTAGTTTGGTGTAGGTATTGACTGTTGTATTAAACTAGGCTAATGAAAAAATGAGGGGAGACTTTTTTATCAAACTTTTTTAATGACCCCTTTTTTTTTCTATCGCACCAAACGTCTATCGATTGATATATATTGCTATTAAATTATAGTCCAGCCCTACTCAAGCTGTTTTACTAATTTACCCTAAAACATTTAACCTCAAGTTAAATGTTTACTTTGAAGCACAATATTTAGGTAGCCATTTTGACTTGCTAGCTAAACATTTAACTTCAAGTTAAATATTTACTTTGAAGCACAACATTTAGGTAGCCAGTTTAATTTGCTAGCTAAACATTTAACTTAAAGTTAAATATTTACTTTGAAGTACAGTATTTAAGTAGCCAGTTTAACTTGCTAGCTAAACATTTAACTTAAAGTTAAATATTTACTTTGAAGTACAGTATTTAAGTAGCCAGTTTAACTTGCTAGCTAAACATTTGACTTAAAGTAAATATTTACTTTGAAGCACAATATTTAGGTAGCCAGTTTAACTTGCTAGCTAAACATTTGACTTAAAGTAAATATTTACTTTGAAGCACTATATTTAGGTAGCCAGTTTAACTTGCTAGCTAAACATTTACCTTCAAGTTAAATATTTACTTTAAAGCACAATATGTAGGTAGCCAGTTTAACTTGCTAGCTAAACATTTGACTTAAAGTAAATATTTACTTTGAAGCACAATATTTAGATAGTCATTTTAACATGCTAGCTAAACATTTGACTTAAAGTAAATATTTACTTTGAAGCACTATATTTAGGTAGCCAGTTTAACTTGCTAGCTAAACATTTACCTTCAAGTTAAATATTTACTTTAAAGCACAATATGTAGGTAGCCAGTTTAACTTGCTAGCTAAACATTTACCTTCAAGTTAAATATTTACTTTAAAGCACAATATGTAGGTAGCCAGTTTAACTTGCTAGCTAAACATTTGACTTAAAGTAAATATTTACTTTGAAGCACAATATTTAGATAGTCATTTTAACATGCTAGCTAAACATTTAACTTCCAGTTAAATATTTACTTTGAAGCACAATATTTAGGTAGCCAGTTTAACTTGCTAGCTAAACATTTAACTTCAAGTGAAATATTTACTTTGACGCACAATATTTAGGTAGCCAATTTAACTTGCTAGCTAAACATTTAACTTAAAGTGAAATATTTACTTTGACGCACAATATTTAGGTAGCCAATTTAACTTGCTAGCTAAACATTTATCTTAAAGTTAAATATTTACTTTGAAGCACAGTAATTAGGTAGCCTCTTTAACTTGCTAGCTAAACATTTAACTTAAAGTAAATATTTACTTTGAAGCACAATATGTAGCTAGCCAGTTTAGCTTACTAGTTAAATATTTAACTTGCAAACTAAGCATTTAGCTTGAAGTAAAAAAAAAATATTTGTTGACTAAAATGTATTTCACAAACTAAATATGAGTTTGAAACTGACATTAGTAAATTAATTAATAATATGGATGCAAATATGACTTTCAAAAATGTATAAATATTGACAGGCTGACCCACATTTGTGACTGTGTAACTGTACAAGCGAAGCCCCATACAAACCCAGTAAGGAGGAGACTGGAGACGTTGCTGTGCTTGACATCTGTTGTTGGACACAAGTCAAGGCCAACAGGTTGTGCTTGGTTACAGTTGCTCACACGGTTCATATTTACACTGAATTATACAATAATGAACTCTACAACATTACAGCCATGTTACAAAGCGGTTTACATTCACGTCTGATAAAAGGTTGAGCAGCATCTGTGGTCATCCCATCACAAAGCTCAGAGTATTTAACGTCTGCAAGACAAGATGAAAATGTCCAATCACTTTAAAAACAAGAACAATAACAGGAATACAAAAAGAAGAAATGAGGAGCATTTTACGTAGAAAACTTATAGTCACATCGAAGCAAATATAATCACATTATTTTAATAGAAAGCTTAAAAAAAAATCTGTGTTAAAGAAATCAGAGATTCATCCGGTAGTACCAACTCATTTACTTGCATGTTAACTTAGCTTTAAACGTTTGATTTACTGATTTTTAACTTGCCATTTTTGTAAAGAATAAAAGGTAACATAAATATGAATAAACAGGAGAAACTTCTGACCAAGTACTCAAGTCTAAAATGTGTCAGCAGAGACACTTTAGGCCATAATGGTAAATATAAACATTTACTTTAGGCCAGATTTAATCTTCAGAGTTTTGTTGATCAAACCAGCATCATTCTTTACTGAAAAGATTAGTTAAAATCGGGAAAAAAACAGGAAAGTTTTTAGACAGAACGGAGAACAGCTGCTGAGTTTAATGCTAAATGACGAAGGCCTTAAAATGATGCAGATTTCTGGCGCTTGCTGTAATGCTAGCTGCTACTGTAAATTTTCTGGACGGCATCTCAGACTTTTTTCCCGTAGTTAAATAATATTTTTTTCTATGAATCGATATTGATTCAACACAGTTCATATCGCATATAACCGATTAAACCATAAACAGGTTGGCCCAACTAGACCAAGTAAAACAACTGAAGCGATAGTAATTACTATAATAGTCATATTTCTGCACTAATAAATAAAATTAATCTCAACATTAAATACAGTATTAATAATCGCTTTGACAGAGCGTCTTGTATAATAATCAATTTGTATAATATTTATTTTCCCAAAAGGGTTTTGTCTTCTTTTTTTGGCAACTTGTGCTTTAAAGGGTCCAAAAATGTAATGTAATTGTAAAATATAATGATAACAATAAACATAATGTCAGATCATCATGCAGTAATGAAAGGTTTAGGAACTAAAGAAGAGAAAGAGATTAAAAAAACACCAAAGTTAGACAGTTAATGTTGCTAAAGAACAACAAGAGAAAAACTGAAATAATTTTACTTGTTTAAGTTTTTAACAAACACATTATGGTAACCATAATTATTTCAGTTCTTTTAAAATAAAAACGTTATGACATGCTTTACTTTCTGTATGAATCGTTTGAAAAAGGAGTGAAAACAAAGGTAGAAAACATGACTTGAGGACATTTGAAGCATTTTTATGAAGAATTAAATGAGTTGGAATGAGTTTCTTTTGTGCTTGCTGCCTCAAACTTTATATTACTTCTCCTATTTTCTTCTGTTTAGATTTAATCTGTTTTTTAAAACACACATTTTTAGTGTCTTACTTTTATTCATACAGTAAAGCTCCTGACTGATGAAATCCATCCATGATGAATTGAGCAATTAAAGTTTAAACTCATAATTAAATCCAATGTGGTAATAACATTCTGAACAAAGCATGAAATTATATCAAGTTGTTTTGTTGCCTTTCTGTAAAGGAGTGACAGGAAAACAACACCACTCCACCAAGTGTGGAGGGCTCTTTATGTCCCCATCACTGCTCCGCCAAATGACATCATAAACCAATACAGCTTTCTGTGTGCAATGCTATCAATGCAAAGTGAGTTCATAGACACTGAACATTTTATAAATGTGAAATTGTTGGGATATGAAAGGGGAAAGACATCCTTAACAAGCTGTAGAATATGCAAGACACAAATGAATGCTTGAATTTATGAGGGCCGTTTATGAAGTTGCAGATTCATCAGCAATAATTTAAGTTATTTAGTCTGTCGTATAAGAAATAAATTAATTTTCATAGTCATATTTGTATTCATGTTATTCAGTAAGTGTCACAATTTCTAACAAAATAAGTAGTTAGCAAATTAAATATTTAGTTTGAAGCTAAATATTTATCTAGTAAGGTAACTTGGCTAGCCAAATATTTAGATTGGACTAAACCTTTAGGTCAAATCTAAATATTTAGTTAACATGCTAATTTACTTGCTGATAAGCGGAGGTTGACTACCAGAATAAAAGCTGGATCTTTTAAACTTCTATATAAACTATGGATTAAAATAAATGTCACCCGATGTCCAACAATTCAGCTTGAAATGCATAATAAGCCGTTTTAACTGTTTAACACAGATGTTTACAGATGTAACAGTGATGCATTATCGTCAGGAATTTATAGAGGTTTAAGGAAACCTGATTTTATTTGATACCCCACTTCCGCTTCTCAGTAAATGAATCTGCAATTAACTATTTAGCTCCAAGTTAAATATGTACATTGAAGCTTGTTTGGAAGCTAAACATTTAGCTAGCTAGCTTAGCTGGCTTGCTGGGAATTGTTTGGATGCTATATATTTAACTAGCCAGTTTATCTTGCTAGGCTTAAATTATTTGGAAGCTAAATATTAAGCTAGCAAGTTTAGCTTGCAAACTGGAAATTATTTGGAAACAACATATTTAGCTAGGCAGAGTAACTTGCTAGATGGAAATTGTTTGGAAGTTATATAATTAGCTAGCAAGTTTAGCTTGCTAGCTGTAAATAATTTGGAAACTAAATATTAAGCTAGACAGAGTAGTTTCTTAGATGGAATTTTTTAAGTTAAATGTTTAACTAGCCAATTTAGCTGCAAACAAAATATTATAATGGAACTAAATATTTAACTAACCAGTTTAGCTTGTTAGCTGGAAAGTATTTGAAAACAAAATATTTTGCTAGTCAGGGTAGCTTGTTAAATGGAAATGATTTAGAAGCTCAATGTCTAACTAGCCAGTTTATCTTGCTAGCCTTAAATTATTTGGAAGCTAAATATTTAATTAGTAAACAAAATATTTAGCTTCCATATTGCATATTTAGATTGAAACTGTTACATTTATAAATGAATAAATAACATAAATGAAAATGTGACTTGAACCTCTATTTTTTTATCTTATGACAGGCTAAATAACCCAAATTATTGCTGTTATCTTTACAAACTGCTACTCATATGAACTGATGCAAAGAGCACAGTGGGAGGTGGCAAAACCAATATGAAGTAACAGAAATGATCCTGCCGTGGGACGTTAACAGTTTTACTTCTCCTATCGAGCTGCCTCGTCTCAGTGAATAAGGGTCAGCCAGCCATGTTTCTGAATCAGCTAAAAGTGCAGCTATTATCAAAAAATGAGGGAAAGAACAAACCAAACTCTGGCGATCGGATTTCTTTAACAACCCAGGAATAAGTCACAAATTTACAGCAGAAAACCTTTTATCAAAAATAATAAAGTTCAGCCACAGAAGCTTGTGTCTTTTTTGAACATTCATGTGTTGGCTTAAAGCAGAGATCTTTTTCAGCTGTTCTCATGAATTCAAAGCCCGTTTGTTTTAACACCTCTTAGTTTAATTTCTCCCACAGCTCAACGACTCTCTCCCCCTCAGACCTTGGCACCTTCCCCTTCGTCTCAAAAAACAAAACCGGTTCCCTCTAAGCCGATTAAATTCGACCACATTTGCTATGCGTGTAACAAAACGCACAGCTTGTATCATCGGTCTCCTTTGGCTCGGTCCAAACCCGCATCTTTATGACATGCAGAGATTCTCAGGCGTGGAAGGAGCCTCCCGGTCGCTGCGGGACTTCTTTTTTTAAGCCACTCTAGGTTAAAGGAATGCTTCGCATGCAGAGTTCCACAGGAATAAAAAAGTTTCCAGACCTTCCTTCGTGTGTCAACCGAAGCTGAACTGTTTTCACTCGTGAACTGATGGAGATGGATGAGACCCGAAACGATGCCCCAGAGGACGCCTCTCCGTCATGCTGAGGTCACGTCTTCAAAGAGACGCCGCCTCGTTTGTTCCGTTACTGGTTGAGTCATTCATTCACCCGCTGTCCTCCTCCCTCTAATCCTCCATCTCCATGTAAGCCTCTATTTCGGGCTGTTAAAGAACTTTTGATCCCCCCTCCTCACTGGCTTTCTTCCCGTCCTTTGTTGCTATTTTCTCTCCCGTTTGTTTCCGTCTCCATGTGGAATTGCCTCTGTCATCTACAACCCTCCAACAATTCTGTTTTCCTCCTCCGTCTGCCTCCCAGCAGTGACCGGACATCACACGTCGGTGGCGTTCAGGTGCGCAGAAACTGGGTCTTGCGTCTCCAGAACGATCTTCTTCGCCCTTCCGCCGCCGGCTCCTCCTCCGCCGCCGACGGGGTGGATGCTGTCCAGCCGGCCGCTCCGGCCCCTTTCCCTGCGACACTTGAAGACGGCGAGGAAGGCGGCGCGGTAGTTGCGGTTCATCCAGCCGTAAAGCAGCGGGTTGGCGAAGGTGGAGCACATGGCGATCACGTGGAAGATGGTGTAGAGCAGGCGGTAGTCTCGCATGTCCAGCACCGAGCTGTCGATGTCTGTGGCCAGCTGGAAGGCGTGGATGGGCAGCCAGCAGACGGCAAACACCACCACCATGGTCACCAGCATCTTGGTGGTCTTGCGGCGCCGGCGGTGGCGCTCGGAGCTGGAGCTGCTGTTGGCGCCGCCAGTCTCCGCCGGGCTAATGTGGCCACGCAGTTTGGACCAGATGCGGGCGTAGGCGAAGGAGATGATGGACAGGGGAAGGAAGTACTGCAGGATCAGCATGGAGATACTGTAGAGGGTACCGTCTGTGTTTTTGCCGGGCCACTTCTCCCTGCAGAACTGGGTGAAGGAACAGAACCAGTTAGTTAGTTGGTCAATGATTAGCCTTCAGGTAAACATAAAAAATTTAATATTAGCGGTAAGAATTTGTAGGAAAAGTTAGAAGGTTTGTTTTGTGGTCATTCAGAGGAAAATCTTATAAAATTGGTCAAAACTGAGAACAACGAAAAGTTTTGAAACCCTTTAATCAGAAAAAAAGTGATTGATGTACTTGAGTTCTGGACTCAAACTCCAGACCCGACTCCAGTTACTTTTAAAGGACAAGTGATCTGACTTGAGCAGCACGCGTGACTTCTAAAAATGATCAGATTCTCAACTCTCAAGTATTCGTGGGTTCCTAGCACCCGCTAAGACAGGTGGTGCACCAGACGTCCTCTCTGGACTTAGATGGCTCCACGGCCATTTAACCGTCTCTTTTTCTGCATTTTCATTGCGATTCCGAACAGAGAAGTCACAAAGCTTGAACATGTTCTTGGGTTTCATAGTTTATTATGATGAAAATGTTCCAAATTAACACAGTGCAAACCGTGGGTTATGGCATTTTTCGATATGTTTTCACAAAGATCTTTCCATATTTGTCCGTGTGAAATTGAGACCCGTTTTTTACCGTAAGGGTTGGATAACAGCCAATGTCGTCTTTTTTAAGATCACTGTCACATATTTCATCGGCTTTCGACACGAAACTACATTTTTTCCAGTTATTAGAAACGTGACTTTTAGATTTTGTTCTGTGTTGTAGCTGAGGAAAGTTTTGAAGTCCCAACCTAACTTTTGTCCTTCATTTTGTCACAGTATTTAAAAGAGAAACTACACAGAGAGAAAGGCTTTTTTTGTGCAAGTAACTGCGTAATAAAAGCCTGAAAAACCTTCAAAAAGCATGAAGAAATGTCCATCTAAAGTCCGTCTGTTTGGCAGGAAAATATAAAGAAACAACGCCTGGACAAACAACACAAAACAAGGTAATTATTATTCCTTTAGGTGTATTTATCCCTCTTCTATCGTCCATGAGTATGTCAAACTTTAATATGGAGAACAAGACACAGCAGTTCTCTTTTAAGTAGATTAAACATGTGAAAAACTGAGCATCTGGCAGCATCCCGGTGTAGGAATGACACAGGAGCAGAAATCAGGGGTGAAGAAGATAAAAGAGGGAGGGAAGGGTTGCAGAGGCAGCAGCTGGGAGGAGAGAAGAGACGGATCAAAGCAGAAGGTTTGAGGGGAAATCTTTGCTTTTTATGCATGTATATATGTGTGTGTGTGTACCTGTATGGTGTGGCCGGGCTCCAGCGTGAAGGAGCCGTACTCCCTGAAGATGGCCATGGGGCTGGCGAGCACGGCGCTCAGCACCCAGGTCAGCGCTATCACCCCGAAGCACACGTCCTTCCTCATCCTGGTCTCCAGGTGGTACACGATGCACCTGAAACACACAGGCACAACACGCTCGTGAGAGAGGTGATCCGACGATCGCCTCGGATTAATAATGGATGCCGGCGCTGGTGGGAATTTCACGGACAAGCCGCTGGAAAGCGCCCTGGCCTCTTAATGTTCCCACTTAACCTCTGGGCCCGCGCTGGGAGAACGCCACTGAAGCTGTATAGATTATTTAGGCTGATGCGTCTCTATGGGAGCATCTTATTTATTATGCATACCAGGTGTTTTACGGTCCCAACCGGAGCGAGGAACTTCAGAGTCAAAGAAAAAGCTGCAGAACCCCCCCGCCCCCTCCAAAAAACCTGCATACCCACAAAATAAGATTTATTCTTCTTGAACCAATATAAGTAGAGGCATGGAATAGGGCTGAGCGATATAGAAAAAAAAATGTATAAAGGGAGTAGTCACAATGATCGATATCGACAACTATCACAAAATGCAGAAAAAGTATTTTAAACGCCTTCCTGGTCATTTTGAACTAATTTTAAGTAAGAATTGTTACTTTTTTCATCATAAGTTTGTAAGACACAGAAACAAATCAAGAGATCTGAGTAACATCAGTAAATACGAAGAAAAGTAATTTTAATAACCATTATATTATCAGTATATCAATCAGTAGTGTATGGGCACTACATGCTTTATGTTGAAAGGATAGATTCTTTTTTTATTGCCTGAATTAAGTGGAAGATTTCAGTCAGAACTGCAGATTAATGGGCTGCAGATGTGATTAAAACTTATAAAATGGTTCAATTCCACCGTTTCTTCCAAAGGTTCAGGACTCTGCTGCATGTAAAAAAAAAAAAAGATTAATTGTAAGTAAAAAACAAAAACACATGAAGAAATTTAATTTGACTTAATTTAAATGGGAAGAGTTGGACTCTAGTCCCCAAGACGCTCTGGCATCGATTATAATTTAAAAAAAATCTTTATTTAAGATTGTAACAACAATGACATTTCAGTCTTTCCAGCTCACAATCATTATAACAGTAATATTGACAGTACAATATGTTACATTTATATGACAGTAAAACAAAAGTTAGGAAAAGGAAAGAGAGAAAAGAAATACAATCGAGTTAAAAGTAAATAAGAGTAAATTTTGTGACAGACCTTGTATCCCATGAGAAATATAGTGACTTATTATCCTTTAAACATTTCTGAATGAATATTCATAACTGATATACATTTTTGTTTGTAATTGAATTAAGAGACTTAAAATAATAACTCTATTCTATTAAAAACAACTTAAATGATGGTAAAGAATTCTGAAATTTACATTTATGGATATAAAACTTCCCTAACAAAATATAAAGGTTCACTATAGTGCATATTTTCTTTTCTTTGAAGTCAAAATAAGTGATAATGTTCTTCCCCTCAGTGATGATTCTGTGTTTTGTTTTACATAAAATATAGTTTTTAGGTTCTTCCCAAAATGCATTGCCATATGAACAACCATAAAACAAATGTGTTACAGTTTCAGGTTCATTTTTACAAAAAGTTACCGCGTTACGTGAGCATTTCAGGGAATCAAATCTGATGTAGGTGGATCAGAGCCGAGCTCAGCTGATGACGACAGCGCTGCAACGTCCGGAATCATTTACCAAACATTGAAAGATGGCTACAGATGAACAGCAGCTGTTTGAAACGGCTTTGGCCGCTACAATGAACGAGTTAGACTTGGCTTTTCATCTAAAATAAGATACAGAAAACTGCGCTCGAATCGTTCCTTTGCAAGAAGGACATTTGTGCTGTTTTGTCGACTGGATGAGGCAAGAGTTGAATCTCTCAGTTAGCTCCGCTGGTAGCTCTGGATATTGTTGTTGTTGGTCGTGGCGTTATCCAATTGCGTGCAGAGAGAGTTTAAAATGCACGCTTGGTTTTGCCCCTCAAGTTGTGTCACGGGTCAACAACATGACCCGTGACACAAGTTAAGTCTGGCCTGATCGGTTAGGTTAACAAACCAACCTTTAGTTAATGAAATGAGAGCTGATGTTTGCTCACATCATCTTTTTCACATTTTTTAAATGTATTTTGATGACTGCAAAGGTGCTGAAATCACGGCGTTCCTTTAAATCAAAGCTAAAACTATTTTTTTTTAGAGCTGCCTTTAATTAATTGATACATAAGTACAGGAACATTCTGAATTCTTGTCTGGGTTGCAGCTTTTCACCACTTCTCTTTATTTTGTTGCTCTAATTTCATGTTTATTATTTATTTATCATGTTTTTATTTTGTAAACTACGTTAAACTGCCTCGTTGGTAAAATATGCTACACAAATTTACTTGATAGAATTAGCTTTTATTTTACATGTCTAAACAGAACATCTTCTATGCTCCTCGAATCTGGAACAAACTTCCAGACGACTGCAAAGCTGCTGAAACACAGAGCTCCTTCAAATGAAGGCTAAAAACTAATCTTTTTAGAGCTGCCTTTGATTTATAATCACTGAAACTTCCTAAACCGTATTTTCCAAGCTATCATTGTTTTTTCCTCACTTGAAGCTTAATGTTTTTGGATCTTTTGTTATTGTACTTTCTTCTAATCACGTAAAGAAACTTTGATTGCCTCAACGATGAAAAATGTGCCGCACAACTACTCGCCTCGCCCGAAGCAGGAAGAAGCAAACCTTGGGATTTGCAGCTTTAATATGCTTAACCATGCGTCATAAACAAACGTCTCTGGCTGCATTTCCATTACAAATATGCGAAGAAATTTGTCGATATTCTCTATGTCGAAATTTCTCGAAAATACACAATTTTCGCAATTGCAGTGTTTCCATTATATAAAAAACTCTGTTTAAATCACAAGTTTTCATGTGATAGGTCATTAAGAAAAATGGCAACGGATATGAAAATTTACAGTTAATATATTCATAGTGCGGATGTGACAGTGTGGAGGTCCTGTCACTATGGCTCTGTTTGATCATGTGCCCTGGCTGCTTGGCACGCATTACTCTCACTCGGGAGTCGTGGGATCGACTCCGCCCGGGTCCTCCTTGTGTACCTTGCCACACGGGCACGGCACTAGCGCTCATTATCCGCCATCAAAGGAGGAGACATGGTCGGCTTGTTGAGGCATTGGAGCGACAAGCCTCCTAATATATTAGTTATGCCTTTATCACGAACCAAATGCTAAATAAACTCCCCCTGCATCCGTATAACCTTGCTACACCTACTACGTAGCAGGCGAAAAGCAGTAAGTGAGCGATATAGTACATCCCAATCTCTAGTTTGGTTTCGCGTAGTAGGCAAAAAGTTCCCGGATGTGTACTACCGCCGCAGTAAAATACCCTGTATGCTACGCTATCCCACAATGCAGCGGAAGCCCAAAAATCGAAGAAGAAGAGTGATGCCGGTTACCGAGGACGGTACCACTGCTGACATAACGTAACGTAAACATCCAGGTAAAATGGTGGAGCAAATTTCCTGTCTACGACTCGCTTGTTTGCTACGAAGTATTCACTTGATCAACGGGCAAGAAGTAGCTACGATGTAGCATGTAGTAAATACTAAAGGATTCAGATGCAGGGTCCATCTCTTCGTGAACCCAAACATGCCGCGCCATCTTTCTCCTCCTACTACTAAAGCCCAGTTTATGCTTCTCCGACCGCAAATTTGCACTCAGACGCACATGTATTGACGGACACGTTTTCTGTTTATAGTACTCCGCTCTTCCACTCCACTCTCTATTGTTTTTTCAGCGTTGCTCGACCAGAACAGCAGGGGGTTGCTAAGTTTTCATGGCGTCTCTGCCTACTATCACACAGTTTCCGTTTTTTTCTAGGCTTGTGAACGCATTTCTTCCTCAAGGAGCATGGAACGACAGAAAGTAAGTTTTGATTAAGCTGTAAAACTTTTACTAGAAGTGTGGATGATAGAATACTCTAGAAACACATGGAAACAAAACACAGCAGCCTTTATTGTTGTTTTCCTACACCTTATTGTGTTCAAAATCGACAAAGGAACAGATTAGATAAAATTATCCTTTAATATAAAGCATATAGTGGCCAAACGCTGCATTAACTACTGATTATGGCGACTATAGAGCCCCGTTCTGGTGATGCGATCTCTAGTTGTTGCTGAAACTGACCAATCAGATGCTTACGCTATCCAGCGACGGAGACAGATAGTTAAAAAATTGGGCCTCTACTTCGTGTGTCCTTGCGTAGGTGACGGAGACTACTTGCGTTGACGGATAATGCCATTGCGTCAATCTGTCTCAAAACGGAGAAGCATAAACTAGGCTTAATTCGTCTTTTTCGCTCATAGTAACATCCGGTTGTTGATCACGTGACTCATGTGATGCGAAAAAAGGTGTTTCTATTGCCGTTTTTGCGAAATATATGAATTTCGATACGCTCTGAAAAAAACCACCTCATCCAAGCGCAAAAACATGTCATCGAAAAAGGCAAGTTTTTTTTTTTTTTACTGTCGCGTTTCCATTAGGCGATTGTTTTTTCGCAACTTCAATTTGAGCAATTTCATGGGTAATGGAAATGCAGCTAATGAAAGACCTTATGTTTAGATATTTTTTTTTTAAGTGGCAAAATATTTAAATTAACATTTTACTCAATTAGATGCGTCGGTAAACAACTTGTTAACTGCCTCTCTGTGTCAAACTAAAATAAAATCATACTCAGTTTTGAATAACAACTTTTTAAACCCCACAGACAGAGATTAAAGGCTTCTTCTGTGTGGGTTATTAGGGAATAAGGAATAATCAGTGGCCTCAAATCCATCAGCAGACTTCCTGTTGCCGTCACCTTGTGGTGAGGTCAGTTAGAAACTGTGAAGCAGCAGGTAGCCTGGAAAAAAAACAAAACAGGACAAGCTCTTGTTCTTTTGATGGCCAATTATTCGCCTGGAAGACATTCTGATGGAGAAACAAGCGTTTCGTCTGCCTGATTAACAGACTGATCCAGATCAGTCCCAAAACACTTCAGGTTCATGAGATTTTAATTTAAGGTGAGCGACGCTTACTTTCCACGACGATTATTAAATCATGAAATGGTTGGTAGTTTCCTCTAACTGTTTCCTATGGCTGTTCCATAATATCTGCAGGTGAATATTAGAAATAAAAACTGATTCGAATGTCTTTAGTATCTTTTTCTTTCTTGTTTTTGTTCCTTTTTCATTCAGAGGTTGTGCCACTTGTCAGCCAAGCGTGCCTCTGTGGTCTACTGGCAGCCGTGTGTTTGCTGTGGATTAAAAGCTGGCGTCGCTCCGCTCTGGAGATGGCGCCGGCTGAAGCACGAACCTGTGAGAACACCTGAGCAGTGGCCAGGATTTAACCTGTGCAAAGGTGAGATAAACCTTTCTCTGGAAAGTTCCCAACGGAAACAGAGTTGCCTCCGAATTTGCTCTGCAGAATATATGGTCAACTGAAGGGAAACATTTCATTTTCTACAGCGAGAAACTCCTTTAAAAAATATCGACCTCTGGAGCTGTTTGAGTTTGTGATAAGTGGAATATAATCAAAATTTACAAGTGGTATGTAACTAATGGAGATGTTGAAAAAGGCGATCAATGAGAAATCGCTTTAAATGAACAATTAAAATGAACAATTAAAGAAAGTTAAACATTGGAAAAAGGCTACTTTAGAAACATGTTTAAAAAAATCCATACAATGTTGTTTTTCTTGTAATAAACTAAAAATTCTGTCACTAGAACAAGTGAAATTTTCTTGAAAAGATGTCTTAAAAAGGAGCGAATAAATAAATAAATGTCCATAACCAAGGAATGTATACTTTCTTGAAAAACTTTTTTATTTTGTTGCAGTGAAAGTCTGGTGCATTTATAAACCAAATTAATAAATTTTCTCCTGTTCTCTAAATCGGTCTTTCAGGCAGCAACACTAAATATGACCACAAGTTAACAATAATGGGGCTTAAAAACAACAAAATCAATCTTCATAAACCCCTGACCTCCGTCATTGTAGGCATGGTTCAGTAGGTTTGTGTGAAAACAATAGGTTGGTACAATCAGCTTGTTTAAGTTTAACCAGCTCTGTTTTAAGCCAAGTCATACAATATAGAAGCTAAATTTACCTGCTAAATGTATAGCACATTTCAGCAACAGTACAGAATACTTTACACGATAAAAACAGGTCTTAAAAAAACTAAAAAGGAAAAAAAAAGTTACATTCCAGACTTGATTTAACAATGTTTTAGTGATTGTGGATCTAGGCAGCTCTAAACAGATTAGTTTTGAGCTTTGATATATAGAGTTTTCTGGAAGTTTGTTCTAGATTACAGGAGTATTAAAAGCTGTTTCTCTGTGCTTGGTTCTGATTCACTGGATGCTGAATAGACTAGAACCAGACAATCTGAGTGGTTTAAAAGGCTGATACAACAAGAAGACTTTTACATATTTCGATGCTAAGACACTTGATGATTAATAAACTAGAAAAATTAATTTGATGTCTATTCTCTAAATAAAGGGGGCCACTGTAAGGACTTTAGAAATGGGGTGATGTGCTCTACTTTCCTGTTTATAGTGAGGATGCAAGCAGCAGCGCTCTGGATCAGGTGCAGCTATCTGATTGACTTTTTAGGTAGACCTGTGAAGATACTGTTTCAGCAATCTAGGCGGCTGGAGATAAATTCATGGATGCGTTTTTCTCCTTGTGTCATCAGTCCTTTAATCCTAGAAGATGACCTTGTTATTGCCTTTATGTGACCCTGGGGGTTCAGGTCTGAGTCCATTATTACACCTAGATTTCTGGCCTGGTTGGTAGTTTCTAGCTGGATTAACTGAAGCTGTGTGCTGACTCTTGATTGTTCCCCTGCAGGTCCAGAAATAATTACTTCAGTTTTGTTTCTATTCACCTAGAGAAAATGATGGCACATCCATCCATTGATTTGTTTTATTCATCTGTAAATATTTGTAGTCCAACATGGATGGATGGAAGGATGTGCTATAGGTTTTGGTTGTACAGCGCTTTGTGATATATTTACCGGGCAAAGGTGCTCTATAAATCAATTTTACTTACTTATTTGTAAGGCAATTTTATTTGTGCACCACACTTTCAAGAAAAGCTAATTAACTGTTCTTTACATGATTTGGTGGTAAATAAACCATACATATGATAAAAGCATAGAAAGTGAAAACAGCAATTAGAAATAAGACACGAAAAGCTTTGTACACAAAGAGCAACAATATTAACAAAACCTAATACTGAGTATCATCTGCATAGTTGTGGCAATATGGCAAGCTATGGCTAGCGGGAGCATGTAGATATTAAACAAGAGGAGCCCCAAGATGGAGCCCTGGGGGACCCCACATCTTATTGGTGTCCGTTTCTGAAGAAAAAATGCCTACTGACACCAAAACTCTGTACCAGGGAGTTCGAATAATTATATCAGATACTAATGACTGGTGACTGATTAAAGTAAAATCGAAAGACTTGGAGATAAAATAAATAATTTTGTGTCAACCCCAGCTGATGTAGAAGTAGAAAAGCTAACTATTGTTCATAGTGTGCTAGGTTATGTGTCTTATAATTTAAATCTCTGGATTTAACTGTGAAATTTTAATAATAATAAAAATAAATAAAAAAAAATTGAAAATTAATGGATGCGAAACAGAACACTTGAGGACCACCAGGTTTAAAAACAGTTTTGATCCTACCACCATTCCTCTTTTAAAGTGACAGTGTGTAGTTTTTGCAGTACATCTTTAAAAATAGCCATTAAAATATTATGTCATAATAATTACGTAAAGCACATTAATTGCAAAATATTGGCGATATTGTAAAATATGACTTTAAAAATCAGTTTTAAAATACATAGGCACGGGTCCTCTTTTCAGGGGAAAGCCATATTAGATGACGTCTTTACTTCTACAAGAGCCCTTCTACAATGAGTGGAAACATTGATTTCCACTCAAAATGCAATTTTTTTTTGCCATAAATACATTTTTTACCTCTTCGCTAGTTCCAAGCGATGAAAGAGAGACTGATGTGCTGCAAATAGATAATTCTCAGGGAATTGAGCGTTTGAAAGCAGCACAAGTTGGACCTCCGTTGATGAGTTTCGTACTCGAAGACACAGATACCGCATGCTTGTGATAATTTAGTTATGCACTGCCCCCTACTGGCTGAAAATTACACACTGTGCCTCTAAATGACGTATTTTAAATTTTCAATCACATGTGCAATATTTAAAATTAATTATCTATTACTATTTTTTTATAGTCAGCATGTTTTCGACTGCAACTTTAATCTGAATTTTAAACGTTTTCATTCTACAGAGCATCTCCACATTTCTGTTCAGGGCTTTCCACATAGACACAGACTAGCCAGCAATAATATGAAAATAGCCAGCTTGGGGGAGGGGAGCTGACCATATAATGTAAATGTAAGTAACAGCACGATATTCGTGTGCATTTATTAACTTTGTCGTAAACAACAGAATACGTATACAAATAAAATAAAAATACTCTTAAGTAAAAGACGTTTTCAACATAAATGATAAACTTAATGGTTTCATTTCTCCATTCTGCTCTTTAATCAACTTCACTGTGTCACTATCTTCCCATTCAGGATCAGAGTCCATGCCCAACTCAAAATATTGCAGCAGCAACAATATAACACTTGTAGGTGTACATTAAAATGCCACCATTAAAATAAAAACATCTGAAAATGTTTTGATTTGAACAATGAATGTCCCTTTTAGGATGAATACAGAATCTTAAAACTACTCTGAAACACTTAAACTGACCACTTTTCTTCTTTAAAGAAGCCTTCCAGAGTCTGCTGATTGGATTTTCTTTTTGGTGGCATCTTTCTCACACCTCTGGGCAGGAAGAAACCACGAACAGGAGAAGATTACTAACACTTTTTATTATTATTATTGTTATTACAACTACTACTATTATGTGACTGGGAGCGCTGCTCTGGCGGCTGCAAGCGCTTCAGTGACCGGATCAATAAAGTATATTTGAATTGAATTGAATAATAAGCAGGCAATATTATTTTTTATTTATTATATTTGCTCAAATATAATATTACTTTACTACTACTATTATCACTAAATTATTATCATAATTATACAACATATAAAGTAGCAATAAAAACTGATTTGCACAGCTAAAAATAAAAAATAGGCAATACAAGCTGGCATAGTATGGCATCAACGGGCTTTCTGTGGTTGTAAATCTCTTAATTTCAGTTCATGACACGTTCACAGTGCAGTGGTGGCTACACAAATAAACAGCAAATAATTCTCCCTTATAAACAAACGAAAACACACTCTTACGAATCTGTTTGTTTTCACTAATTGAACGCTTGAAGGGAGGACTGAATTACCAAAATGACGCTCTGATTCTCCTCTATGACGGCTCCGACATCCTGGTTTAACAACAACCCCGCCGTGGACTTTCCACATCGTCCATTTAGCTAGACCTGAGTCAAGAGCCCCATGATAACACTGGGTACAACTGAAGCGGGCGGAAGGATATTAGTTCAGTGCGACTGGCCAAAAGTATATTAAAGGACCGGGCGGAGCAGCGGAGTTTGAAAGCTACCCCAGTTCACATAGCATTCTGGCGGAGAACAGAGCCGTGTCACAGCGGGACTCATGCTGAAGTAAGAAAGGGAAAATACGATGGGCGTGCTAACGTCGTGCACAGCATCGCGCAGAATCACATCCTGGTCATGATTTAGTAGCCGGCTGGACTTCATTGAGTAGTCGGCTATATAGCCGGCGCTTGTGGAAAGCCCTGTCTGTTGAATGACAAAAAACATGAATATGAATCAATCAATCACTGAGGCGAATACCAAACTAAAAACTGCAAAGAAACAATGAAGCTGACTAAAACTTCAAAGATTTAGGAGCATTTATCCAACAAACTATTATATATTAAATAAAACTCTACGTAGGAAAACATTTAGATTATATCTAGCATGACTTTCATCTCCGCCTGCTCAACTGTATAAGGTTTGTTATTGTGTTTACTTTCAAAACAGATTAAAACGAGTAAATCAAACAAGGTGTCACTAGAAAAAAAAATTATGTAAATCCACCACTAAGACTAATATGTATATATATATAT
The DNA here is from genome assembly GCA_028564705.1 of Apricaphanius iberus. NCBI lineage: Eukaryota > Metazoa > Chordata > Actinopteri > Cyprinodontiformes > Aphaniidae > Apricaphanius > Apricaphanius iberus. The sequence continues at coordinate 249,418 of JAPXFQ010000355.1, read as the reverse complement.
ATATTTACAATAAAAGGCAACCAATGCTTGACTCAGGCACAGAGACACCAGGGATTGCTCCCTACCTGATAGGAATAGAAGAAAACTCATCATGACAGAGCTAAGACCTTCAGGAAAGTCTCAGTGGACTAAATGCAATAAAACTGTGTTTAATTTTTAATCCTTTTGCTGTTTCAGGGATTTGAATTTAATTCTGGATGCAAACCTTGCAGCACCGCGGTGCTCCACTGCTCCGCCACGTTCCAAATCCCTCATAAGGTAACCTGGATTTTAAATTGTTTTCTAAAACGTTTTCTTGCTTGTCCCCAGACTTCGTGTAATACTGGTTTTAATTCCAGCAGCTAATTGACGCCCAGCCCGAGCTGTTATTTTGCAACACATCCAGCACGGAGGGTTATTTCTGACCACTGGAGAGGGGGTTGGGTTGAGAGGAAGACAGAGAAACAAAGAACAAAACCCTGCAGGGAAAACAAACTCAAACTCTTTTTTTCCAAACTCAATTCCCTACATCAGTTAGAGAAAGAAAGTGAGAGTAGGAAAACACCTGAGTCTAAAGAAGCCGTTCCTTTTAACATTATTTCGAATGGGACTGCCCACAGCATTGTGTTTGCCAGGTAGCTGTAGCTACGACAAGCTAATGGTTAGCAACTCTACAGCACAGCAGAAAACGTTGAGTATTTGTGGAGATAACACATCAACGCCAGATTTTTATTTTGTTTTACACACGGAAGAGAAGAAATGGTTGGAATTTGGTTATTGAACACAATCAGGAAAATGTGACGCTCAGTTAGTGATTTATTCAGCCACTTTGAGCAAAGTTACTTCATAGCCACAGACCTTACAGTACTGGTTTTGCCTCGAATTTGGTTGTAAAACCAGGATCTGTACCAAAAGGCGGAACACCGGCTCCCAGGCTTATTTTTAAGTAAAAAATTAATTGTTCACCCAGTGTTTCACTTTATTGGAGCTATGTTAAAACGCACCATGACAATGAAATGTACTACCTCGGCTAACACGCTAATATCTGTTACCACATCCACCATGAGAGGTGTAGCTTGTTTAACCAAACCCAAGCTTCAAACCACAGAGTGTAATGTAAGCAGCAAAATCTCCTAGTAGCTAAATTTCCTCTCAGAACCCGGCGTGAGCCTCCGCGCTTCGATCTGAACAGACTGCAGATCAGACGAGACGAGCAGCTGAATTTAAACGTATTACTAAGCGGAGGAAAATAAACTAATTATCTTTACCTCAGTAGCAAAGAGGAAAGGCAATTTTATTTATATAGCACACTTTCAACACAAGGCAATTCAAGGCGTTTTTACATGATTCGGTTGTAAAGAAACCAAATACATGATAAAAATATGAAAACTAAAACAAATAATCACAAAAAAAATGCATTTAGTAACTGAAGCATAAAATAAAATTTATGTGAGTATGAAATTTAAAAACAAAAACACGAGAATCCATTAATAAAATAAAAGGAGGAAAGTGCAAGGAGAAATTTAGGTAAGGTATAAGAAACAAATTTATGCAAAATAATATAGATTAAAAACAGGTCAAACACAATCAGATAAAAAAAAAATCAAACCATGAGAATCAAAGAGTGATCAAAAACACAATTTAAGACTTAAAGGCAGCTCTGAATAGTAGAGTTTTAATCTTTGATTTCGATTCAGTATTTTTACATTCTTCTGGAAGTTTGTTCCAGATTTGTGGAGCATAGAAGCTAAAAGCTGCCTCTCCTTGTTTAGTTATAATTCTAGTAATGTTTAGTAAGCTAGAGTTGGAGGACCTGAGTGGTCTGCTGGGTTGGTATAGTGACAACAGATCTCCAACATACCTTGGTGCCAAACAGTTCAGTGATTTATAAACTAGTAGGAGTATTTTAAAAGTTAAATCATTGAGAGTAAGCAGGAATCTCTGTAAAAGAAAAATGACAAAATAAGCGGCCTGAACTGTGAAGACAATAACATTTCTAGCTTTAAATGGTTCTACAGTATAATAAAATGTACATTTAAAACGGGCACCATAATGATAATGATGTCACTATGATCAAACAATATGGTGGCACGGCCTGGCTGGTACAGGGAAAAATGGTGGAGTCAGCAAGTCAAGCAGCATCAAACACACACGGAAACAGCAACTATCCTCCTGGATCGGTAAGCTAACTCACTTGCTAACTATGCTAACTTTAGCCGTCAATTGAACTCCTCTAAAATACATTCCTGACTGGACACGGTTCTGGTTGGTCACTGGGCGTACCAGGAAACCCAACAGCTGGAAAAATGCTTTTGTTGTAGTACCTACAACCTAGATAAACTAGATGTCGCTATCGTGCTCATGTTCCATATCCGACCTTTAACTAGGGATCTAACGACTTTTTTTCAAACCGATACGATACCGATCTGATACCCAACACTAATGCTGATAAATGCAATGAATTGGAAGACCTGTTTTAATTTCTTATTTGCTTGTTACAACAAATAATGGTGAATTAGATGAAAAATAATAATAAAATTGACTATAAAAGTAAAATTTCAAGTGAAAAAATAAATCATTTACAGTGAAATTATTGCTGAGTTTCAGCATTTTAAGTATTTGTTGATGTTATCGGTTAACTCACCGATACCGATACAAGTACATTAAAATGGTTTTGGCCCCAATAAGAGTATTAGCACCAGTGCATCCCTACCTTTAACCATTTATTTTCTTCCAATACTGTTTTGTTTGAGATATCTAAGCATATGCCTTTATTACAGCTGCTTATTTGAAGGATTTATCCAAAATAAAAAATCTTATCTTATCATCAAATCTTATCAACACGTCTTGGAGTGGAAGTTGTTATAACTAGCGAGGAAAACACGGTTAGCCTTTAATCCAGTCAGAAGAAGCACAGGCATGCGAGAAGCTGGTAAAAGCACGCTTTAAGCTCCACCCACCTGTGGCGGTCCAAGGCGATGACGTTGAGCGTCACCGTGGAGACGTGCACGGCGAGGACCTGGGCGTAGGGCAGCAGGAAGCAGAGGGTGCTGCCGAACTTCCACTCCCCCTGCAGCGTGTAGACCAGGGTGAAGGGGAGGCACAGCGTGTTGACCAGCAGGTCGGCTGCAGGCAAAGAGCACAGATATTTGACTTTATTCAAGGAACAGTCCGTAGTGAGTTAAACAGCTCCCGGAAATGAGATAGAATCATGAACGAGTCAACGTCAGACATATCTGATCGACGGAAATATTGCCCAAGTCCACGGAGATTTACACACCAACCCTCTATTACCACCACATGGTCTGATGTTGATTCAGATCAAGTAATTGCAAATTGAATAGATTTGGAGACTAAAATCTTTCAAACTGAACACATGCAAATGTCTATATAAACTCCAGGTGAGACTGAACGTCACCCGTTTATCATTGCTTATTTTCCTCCTGACATGTTCAACATTTCAGTTTAAAACGTAGGATGAGTCAATTTAACATCAATACCCATATTTACCCACGGATTTATAGTAGCATTGATCCACCAGCAGCAGGAGTTTAAGTAGAAGTTAGTGAGACCCAGCTGGGATATTGCATATTAGCTAAATATATAGCTGTGTGATAAATATTTTCTTCGAAGCTAGCAAATATATTTAGCTAGCCAGATTAGCTTGCTAGCCAAAATAATTAGTTTGAAGGTCAGTAGTTAGCTTCAGATTAAATATGTCACTAACCCGATAATATGGTTCATACTTTAAATATTAGATTGAAGGTAAATATCTAGTTTACAAACTGACTATTTAGCTTTAAACTATACATTTATCTCTGTGTTAAGTATTTACTTTGACGCTTTCCAATTTGCTAACAAGTTTAATTTTTAGCTAAATGATTAGTTTGAAGGTAAATATTTAACTTCAAACAAAAAAAAGCTAGTAATCTAAACTGGATAGCTAAATATAAAATACAAACTGAATATTTAGCTCTGGGTTAAATGTTTTCTTCAAAGCTAGACACGATATTTAGCTAGCCAGTCAGGGTGCCTAGCAGAATATTGAGGTAAATAATTAGAAAATTAAAAAAACATTCAAACAATTGGAAATATTTGAAGGTGAATATATGGCATCCAGCAAAAAAATTAGCTAGTAAGCTAGCTACTTAAATGTTTTTGCTTCAAACTAAATACTAACTAAAACTAGCCAGTTTTTTTGCTAGCTAACTACTGTGTTTGAAGCTAGATATTTAGCCTGCAACTAAATATATATATCTATAAAGTACTGGAGCACATTTAGCTTACTGATTATATATGTAGGTTAAAGTTCAATATTTTGCTAAATAACTTAGCTTGCTATCTAAATACTTATTTGCGATGAATAAATAACATTGAGACAATTAAGACTTGTAGCCTATTTATGTATCTCTGATGACACATTGTTTTTCATTTTTGGCTGTGTAACTTTACAAACAGCACCCTTATAGATGATATCTTCCCATGATTACTTCTGGCAGCTGACTTAAAGCCTAAGGACCTAAAGCTCAAGATGCCTTTACTATTGGTCTAAATCTGTCTGAGAATGGAAGAATGCAATATTCTTCTTTGAACTTGTCCAGCTTGTCATTAGAAAGATCTTTCCTCCTGCAGTTAATCATTTCTGAATCTGCAGCAGAAGTGCTTCGGCAGTAATCCTTCACCCTGCGTATAATTAATCACTCTGTGATCGTTTCAGCTAGCCGGGGATGATTGCTCTGAACTTCATGTAAACTGCATCAATCCTGGCAACAAGCAAAAGCCAGTGAGACAAAGCAGGAGGCCGGGATAGCCTAACGAGACAAACAAATTGCTTTTTAAGTGTTCATATCCGAGCTATAAAATCATCATTTAGATCAATAGAAAGGCTCGTTAAAGATTTATGGGCCTCCTCTGAGAAAAGGAAGCAGCAGAAAGGCAGCTGTGTCTCAGAGGAATGCAGCATTAATCATTTTAATGCAAATAAGATGAATATAGTGTGCTTCAGCTTTAAATGCAGGATCTTGGTGCTGCCTCGTAGCATTTTTGCACCCAACCGTGGTGGTCGGACTCAATTCACCTGAACAAGCAGACCAATAAAGCAGCTTTACCGTATTTTCAAGCAAAGCAAAAACAGCAGCTAATCCTGTTACATTATATGGTTTTATCCCTCTATCAGCTTCAATTTGTCCGTTGTGCTTTTAAATCCTAAATTATTTTTTCGCTGATCTTCATTTATCATGACTCTCCTTTAGGCCCGCTCTTATGTCACGATGCAGAGATCAGCCTAGGACACGCTGAGGCAGAACCGAACGCAGAGAGTCGGGAGTCGGCCCAAACTCCTCCTGGGGAGCCGCGTCACCATCTGGCCAGAAATTTCTCGCCCAGACAGCGGCGCACATAACCTCTGAAGCCATCATGAAGAAGCCGAGCATCGCCTCCAGGCTAAACGAGGGAATGGAGATCATGAATCGATGGATATGATCTAAACTCTGCAAACTAAAATCAGGCTGTTTTACTCACGATAATGCCGTCCAAAAGTCTTCCGACAATAGTCAGTATATAAATCTACCTTTATTGCAAGTCCATACGCTACTTTTGTTATGTTCTTGTATATTTTTCTAAAACATTAGGCCATGGAAATGATGTCCTCTTGGTTATGTTTAGAAACATAATCCTAATCCTGGAAAGCAGGAGAAGGAAACAAGACAGAAACTCATCAAGATCCGGCTGGTTGTGAGGAGGACAGCGGAGACGGAGGTGAGTCCACCTCGTCCTCCCATCATCTTACTGGTTGAGTCTGGTTCCCACCACAGCTTCATATTTCCTCACCCAGTAAAGCTTTCGTGCTTACACTAAATACAAACAACATTTACAGCAGGACCCTGACCACCGCTGCTCCCTCCTCCACGTTCAGCAGTGTGTTTTTCCATGGATTTTTTACATTCCCACTAACTTCGTCACTACTAGCGGTGCGAGGTTTGGAGGAAGCAAAACTGACATAATTAAAAATAAAAGCAGAAATATTTGTGGTGGGGGTGTCACGAATCTCTGAATCCTCAATCCGATTTGAGTTTTAATTTTAGGGTCACGATTCGATTCGATTATTCTTTTTCTCAAAGTACAGAGCCCTATGCCATTTTTAGTCTAATCTATGATCATTGGTTTTATTCCTTACATTTTCTACAGTAAATCTTATTTCAAAAGACATATAAGTAATGGAATTCCCATTATTCTTCTGTAATGCATCACATTAGGCATTAACACTCAAATGGAAATCATTTATTTACTATATTATTGTATACAATAAATTGTTACACTTTTGAGTGTAAAAATCTTGTTTAAATAAATAACAGAAATGATTAGTAACAGAAGGTGGCTGCCATCTAGTGACTCTTTTTAGTTACTGCAAGGCAACAACTCTGAGCTCCTTCTGGCTCAGAGAAACCAGCTAACGTGCAGCTAACAGCGGCCCTCTAGTTTACAAAGAGAATGTCGAATGTCTTAATTTACAGGGAACTCAAAATTTCCTCACTGGTGATTTGAGAGTAGAAGGAGCTGCTTTAGCTCCGGTCCCGCTGCTTTTTCCTTTCTAGCCACGGTTTAACTGTAGCTTAGCTAATAGCTACTTGCTAGCATCAGTTAATATGCTCTGTAGAGGTGTGCTGTGTTCACGCGGATGCTCTTATTGTGATACAGCAGTTAATAAAATTACCAGATGTTGTTGCGATCAGTATGAGAACTACTTGTTAGGGGAAATGCAACGTGTGCATCCTTGTGATGAGGAAATCTGAGTAAATAGACGGTTGCCTGGTAAGTGCTGCTACGGAGCCCGAGTGGGATGCTAGTTATGCTAAAGTATGTAAACCTGGGAGGACGTGATCGTCTTTTAGATTTCAATGCGCAAGGTCATAGATGTTTTTCCGTCTCTTTGGCGTTCGATCTGTTCCCTCGATTTCGGGGGGGAAAAATCGACATCTTAGCAGCTCTAATGTATGATTTTTCCTTATACATGCATTCCTTCTTTTTACATTCCCTTGACTCTTCTTTTTACTTTACCTTATGCATTTCTGCCTTATTATGCAAATGAGGAGGGCTGCCCTTCTTGGTCCAACTCCTTTACTGTTGGTCAGTGAAAAGAAAGGAGCACGATCCATGTGCAGATCGATTGTTCATGCCTACGCTTTTGGCTGTTTCAGGAGAACGCCCTGTTTGATAGGAAGTGAAGTCCTCCCAGACATGTCTGAGACGACTGCAGAAGATATAAGGCACGTTGCTTTCTTAACTGAAAGTAATACAGTCAGTCAGTTTTGAATTAGAAGCTACTCCAGTTAGCTGCAGGATAATGAAGCTGACCCATTAGTTCTCCAGATTTTGGAGCAAGTGGTCTGTCGCCGGCAAAAGGAAAAACATTTCTTGACAAAAAATGCACGTAATAAAGAAAAGGAAAAACAAAATGTATACATTTCTTCACAAAAATGTCGTATAAGCAAAAGGAAAAACTTCTATTAACATGCAGAGCATGAGTAAAATTGGTGTTTTTATGGAATATATGTAGATATTTGTCTATAACTGTGTCTGACCATCAAAACCTGCTGTTCCATTGACTGTGTGCAACAGTAAACTGGAAAAAGCCGGGAGGCCTCATCCTAAGTGCTGAGTAAAAGCACCATTTAACAGCTGGAATGAAGAAAAAAATTGATAGATGTTACAGATGTGTGACTCTGCACCATCAGGACTCTGTGTTCAGAACAATATTTTATCTGTTCGACTTCAGAGTTAACAACAGCAGCAGGAAGCAAACGTTTGATTTGACGTGCCATTAAATCGGACTCTCCGGCGCGGGAGGCCCCACTATAACCGTTCCTCCACAAGGCGGGTCAGGGCCAGCCCGTAACCCTGTAAACCACAAAGATTTTAGATGAATAAACTCTGTCAGGGCAGATTAGACCAGAACCCAGTCAGTTTGGGATCTTTGGGTTTTATTGTGGCGCCTCTGGGCGAAAACAGACTGGAGCAAAAGGAAGAAGAAGAATAAAAACCAACCAGCTTAATAACATAAATTCTATGTTGAACAAAAAAAAAGATAAAGACTGGAATATCCCTACAGTAGTATGTCTTAATGTTCGTTATGTTTCTGATTTTTTATTGTTGGTTTATTACTGCTTTTAATCACCCAAAGCACCTTAAATTATCTTTGTTTCTGAAAGTGTGTGATACAATTAAACTTTCCTTGCCCTAGTGGCCTATTTATTTAGTCATGTTTGTGTATTTGAAATCTGATTACTGAATACTGACTGTTTACTCCTTCCAAAAGTAATTTAACTACTGTACTGATTACTTTAAAGGGAAATTCCTTTTTTTTCAACCTGGAGCTTACTTTTAGCAATTTTTATGTTTTCTCACTCATCCTGAGAAGTTTGGAGCCAGTTTGAGCCATTCAGCAGTATTTATATACATCCAGTCAGCAGTCTCCAGTCAGCTGTATCCGTAGAACGGGAGTGCTCAGGGCAGTCCAAATGCCACTTGTAATAAGGTTTAATCTGCCCCAAATATGCCTTAATTTTAACATTTACATTTAGGTTTATATTCTCCTTGGACTTACAGATGCCTCGGAAAGGCCTCTTGATTATCGTCCGGGCCGATTTGGGGGCTTAACAATAAAACAATCATAAAAAGCTGACTAATATGCTCGTGCGGATGCATAAAAATAGCTAAAAATAAGGTCCAGGTTGAAAAACAAAACAGAATTAACCTGTAAAAGTAACATAATTTTGATAACAAGTATCTTTATTAGTTACTTTCAGCGGCTGCCAAGAACACTTCCCACTGCCTCAACATAAAAACAATAACCAGGTTTGCCAATATACTCACTTTATTTGAAGTGCATTCTAACAGTACGGCCAGAAATATACTTTTTAACCTCGCGTTGGCACCAACAGCAGGCAAGCTTGACACCGCCTCAATTTTGGCGTATAAATCTAAATGTAGCGATGTTACTGATTACTTTAATTGTTTTTTTGACAACCGATTAAACAACCCCTAGTGGATGGTGGGACCACAGGTGACCTGACCTAATGTAAATATCCGGGTCAACAGAAGGGTCATACGTGTCAAAGGACACGCAAAATGGTGGATCACTACATCCGATTTCATGTCTACTTCTCACTCCTTTGCTATGCGGTAATTACAACATCAACGGTCGAGTAGTAGTTGCTACATAGCATGTAATAAGTACTAAGGATTTTGGATGCAGGGGTTGTTTGATATTCAGATTACGACAGAAAAAGACGGCAGCAGTGTCGTTGAAGGTATGGAAGACCATATTCACCATTATTGTTGCTTGTTTTCCTACTTTTTCTGCCTCCGTTGACCCGTGTACCAAATATATCTTTTTACTTAAAGGCTGGATGTGGAACATGAGCACAATGGCGACATCTAGTTTATGTAGGTTGTAGTTACAACAACAAAAACATCATTCCAGCTGTTTGGTTCCCTTGTTCGCTGCCAGTACGCCCATTGAACAACCTGAACTGTGTCTAGTGAGGAATTTGTTTTAGAGGAGTTTAACTGACAGCTAACTTTAGCAAAGTTAGTAAGTGTTAGCTTACCGATCCAGGTAGAAAGTTGCCGTTTCCACGTGTGTCTGATGCAGTACAAATATTTTATGTGGGTCTATCTAATGTAGGCTTCATTTAAAACTACTCTAGTTTATGTTCTTCTGTAGTCACTCCTCTCCTGAGACGAATAACAATTTCTCCGGGGGTGTTTAGCAGCTGATTGATTTGCTGACTCCACCATTTTTACCAGTGCCATCCGAGCTGAGCTGACCATATAGTTGGATCATAGGACCGTAACTGTCAGCCCGCAGCTGCTACTGGCTGGTAGATGTAAACATTACGTCATTGTTGTGCCCGTTTTAAATATGCATTTTCTTATATTTTAATTCAAATATAATTCTTTAAGGAAATGTTCCCCTCTAAAAGCCCTGTGGATGTATTATTATTTTTTAAATGAAGCTTTTTATGAACATTTTCCATATACAGCCTTTACATCCAGTATGAAGGCATGTGTGGAAAGAACAACCCACCCGCTAGTGTCTACGTACTTGTAAGCCAAGCATGTTTTCAGTGATGCTTAGCCTGAAGGGCTGTATTTCCACTGTAACCTGTTTGTTAGGAGAATGTTATGATCTTGCCTCATTATTTCACTCAACATACAGCCAAATATTTTCCGTAGTTCTTAAGATAGTTTCTCATGTATCCCCATGTTTTAGGTCACATTCCTGCTGAATTACAGAAAACTGTAATGTGACTTCTGTAATCATTGCCGCTTCCAGCTCGTCTAAGCCGAGATGTGAGACGAACGGTTCATTATGTTTAGTTTGTGTCTCAGTCCCCCTCGCCCCCCGCTGACTCCATGTCCTGCTGTGTAAGACAGCATTCGTGCCTTTTGAAGTATCTTTCCCACGTCTTCGTTGAGCGTACCGCTTTCTCTCTCTCTCTTCCCGTCAGAGTCGTCTGAGGAAACCAGACTGTCATCTTTTCTGGCTGAATGAGCAAACCGTAATAGAGAAGAAGTGGCAGATGTCCATTTTGTACTTTTTAAGCACGTCTTGCGTACTGAGAAAAGGCAAAAAGGCTGCTGAGATGTACATAATGTGAATAAGGATGCTGCTGTGGGCCTTTTTTTTGCCAGACTATGACCAGTTTCATTGGACTAGGAAAGTGGGGCTGAAACGGACAGCCTGAGGGGCTGTGATTGTTCAGGGAAGTTTTTAAAATGGAAATAAGTCCAGTGGTTACACGAGATTAAGGTATTAAAAACAGCAGACAGTTTGATTTGGTGTAGGTCTTCCTTTTAGTATTCTTCTGAGGACTAAAGAACAGAATAGGAGGAAGGAAAAACGACATTTTGTAAGAGGAAACATCTGAAGGGAAGAAAGAGACAGAATAATAGAAAAATGACTCAGTAGAAGTTATTAACTGTACGGCCTCGACTGTCAAAGAGCTCTGAATAATAATATATATATATGATAATCCGAATAAAATATGAGGCGCTACACGGGAGGGCATCCATCCATCCGTCCGTCCATGTGTCCATCCATTCATCCATGCATCCGTCCATGCATCCATTCTTCCGTCCATCCATGCATCCATCCATCCATCCATGCATCCATCCACCCATGTGTCCATCCATGCATCCATCCATCCATCCGTCCATGTGTCCATCCATCCATCCATCCGTCCATCCGTCCATGTGTCCATCCATTCATCCATGCATCTGTCCATGCATCCATTCTTCCGTCCATCCATGCATCCATCCGTCCATCCATGCATCCATCCGTCCATGTGTCCATCCATCCACCCATGTGTCCATCCATGCATCCATCCGTCCATCCATGCATCCATCCATCCATCCATGTGTCCATCCATCCATCCATCCGTCCGTCCATGCATCCATTCTTCCGTCCATCCATGCATCCATCCGTCCATCCATCCATCCATGTGTCCATCCATCCATCCATTCTTCCGTCCATCCATCCATGCGTCCATCCCTCTGTCCATCCATGCATCCGTCTGTCCATCCATTCATCCATCCATCCGTCCATCCATCCAACCATCCATCCATGTGTCCATCCATCCGTCTGTCCGTCCGTCCATCCATCAGCATAATTATATATTTGGACAGTTATCAATTTAAAACAGTATTTAAGAAGTTTTTATTTTTTTAAGATTTACATAGATGCTTATATTCAGTTTATATATATATATATATATATATATATACATATATACATATATATGTATATATATATATATATATATATATATATATACATATATACATATATATGTATTAATATATATAATATATTATATATAATATATATATATACATAAAAACACATATAGTATGTATATATATATATAAAATATATACATATATATGTATAATCATATAAAAATAATTACATAATACGTATATATATATATATATATACAATATATACATATATATGTATATATATATATATATATATATATATATATTATATATATATATATATATACATATATACATAATTATATATATATAATATATATATTATATATATATATATATATACATATATATATATATATATATATATATATATATACATATATATGTCATGCATTCTGCTCCAGTGGCGGCTGCTGGAATTTTCTCCATGGGGGGCTATGATGATCGCTAGATATTAGGGGTGTCAAACACTATATATTTTTTAATCTAATTAATAACAGGGTAACTGTGAATTAATCCTGACTAATTAACATTCCTAAATATGACAAAAAAAGTAAAATTTTTAGTGTAAAGGGAAAAATCCGATAGCCGTAGCTCTTTTTCTTCATGAAATAAAGGAGAGATTAGTAGAATTTTGTTTTTTAACTCCACAATCACATTCACACATGACCCTTTTAAACTATTAATCTTTTAGCCAGTTGCTTACACAAACTAAGTGGCTAACATTTTTATGTATGTAAAGCTGACTGTTTTTATCAATCATGTTGTGCAACCCTGACTAAGACAACAGAATGATTTCAGTCAGAGGCTTCAACAGTTTTGCTGCTTCACAGACTGCTACTGTAGAAGAGGAAACACTGAGCTGTCTATAGAGGTTCTGGTTCAGACTGGGATCACTCTGTTCATACTGGGAGAACCTGCCAGAGCTCCACTTAAAGCCATTCAGAGTAAGATAAGATATGGTGGAGAAAAGGCTGTTATTTTTATTTTATTCTTTATTATTTCTACAAAGGTGCTGATACACGGTTGGGTGATATAAATGTGAGGAGGGAGATGATATGTGTGATCTCATATGAAAAATAAGAACAAATGCGAGGTAAGGTAGAAATAACCAAAATATATGAATAAGTTAATATTTGGATATCAGCAACTGTGTTAAATATCAAATAAATCAAATGTAATATAGACTTAGTAATTAAATGTCATAATTTACCTTTTTCCAAAATGTAAACACTCAGCAGACAAACTCTCCAATTAATCGATCTAAAAAATTGGAATACATGCTCTTATTGTGAAGTAGCGGTGTCTACACAGCTACTTCCGCTAATGTTTGGCACTAATTTAAGTCCGAAAACATTACTTTAACTGAATAATCCGCATTTGTAACGCAGCGGTGCCTTACTACAAAATGTGCTGAAGCTATACAGTGACCCCACATGCATAGTTCAATATTAATATGGCGCTTTCTACTACTACGTTTTACTGCTGAATGGTCTATGTGAATGATCAGGTCAGAGCTATTTTACATCAAGCTTCTCCTGCTGTTTTTTTCTCTCATATGGTATTGTCTTTAATGATATAACTGAATTATCCTTTTTCTCTTTCTGCATTTTGCGTCTCTTTTTGTTCGTCTCCAACTCCCGCGGTGTGACCCATCCATCAGTATGACAAACGTCTGTGACGTTTTTTTGATTTCAGCCCCACAGTGGGAGGGGGGCGATATGTAGTCTCTGCCCCCTCAGGGCGCACCTCTCCTGCGCCCCAAATCATCCTATCTTTTGTATTGAAGAGGAGCTACTGCGCATGTACAAATTATAGTATGGGAGTCTTCAATCAGACAACGCCGATGTGTAACAACCACAACAAACTCCCCTTAAACTATAAAATATTTATTTTACACATCTGAAAGAAAACACACATACATTTATAAATATTTTGACGTTATAATAAAAATTATTTTCCTTGTTTTATTCAAAGTAATATGACAAGTTTTGAGTGGTGGGGCGGCGCCTTAGCGCCCTCTATTGGCCAGCCTCCACTGTTCTGCTCCCAGATAAACAAGGCAGATAAATTAAACGTTCATGTGTTTTATAAGTCCTTTCTTTCAGACACGCTTCAATTCTAAACCACAACCGTCCTCTGGAGTACATCTTCCTGAATCAGTTATCAATTTTATAACCGATAGATAAAGAAACAGGATTTGTGTGGTTTCAGTTTGTGAGGACCTGAGGCGCTCTCCGGTAGACAGCATGCCATCAAAGAGAAATCCAGCGCTAGTCGTGTCCCCTGCTGGGAATTAGATGTGAGCTTTTTTTTTTTTACTTCTTTTAGTTTATTTTAGTGGCATGTTACTTTTTGAAAGGCTGCCGTTTGATGTTGCTGCTTCTGAAACTTTCATATTTTTCCGTTTGTTTTTGGAGACTTCAGCTCTCGTAGCCCAGAATATTCATCAGATTTGTTTATCTGGTCGCAGCTTCTGGAAATTGACATGAAAAGAATCCCTGCTTGCCATCCTCTGTCGACATGAAGACTCCATCGAAGGAGCTTTTGTCGGCCCTCTGCAGACACACATGGTGATTCGTCGTTAAAAGTTTCCGGTAGCTCGGGACGAAGATTAAGGAACAACAAACTCTTTCAGATCTCCTATTATTTGAGAGATTCTTGGGTTTTCCTCGTCTGCTGGAGGTTTAATAAGGAGCATGTAGCTGAAAAAGGGAGAAAGGTTCATGTATCTAAACATCAGAGATTCAGGGATATTTCTTTTATGTCTGACTAAGGAAGCCTGGAAAGCAGAGGGGAGCGAACCTGCATCAAAGGATTGAGGAAGAATAGAAGAAGTGAGACATGAATTGTTTATAAAAAAAGGAAGAAGAGTTGGCTCAATTCCTTTAAACCAACACGAGGTGTTTGTGGGTCGGCTGTCAGTTTGAGATTAAAAATTGAGGCCTACTGCTTCATTTGGTCCAGTGAAAGGAAAAGAGTACCTATTTACTATATATAAGGTAATAAGTGATGCCCGTAACGTGTTAATTCCAATATGACGACTAATTTAACGCGTTACTATTTCCATACCAGTAAACAAACTAAAGTTACTTGTCCAAGCTGCTGGGCGTTACTATTTTTGCAAAGTTTTTTTAAAGGTTGAGATGGAACATTTTCATAAAAAGCTACATTAAAAACAAAAAAACTCAGCGGGGCGTTTAGAGGAGTGCAGAATGAAAGTACAACATTTCCTTAAAAACGTATATTTGAATTAAAATATAATTAAAAAGTACATTTACACTTTATGTTTACATCTACCAGCCAGTAGCGGTCCATATCCAATCTTTAGTCTGTACAGTGAGGGAATACTTTGTGTTTAGTTACAGAATACTGAATACCTGCTTTAAAATGTATTTGGTAACATATTCTGTTACTTAAAAATAGCATTTTTAAGTCTATGATATGTCACAAAATGCGCTGGTAGCTACTCCTGAGGGAAAACAGAGGGCATTTATTAATGCTAAAGATTAGGTACTGACTGGGAATTTTTTTTTTAAGTATTTAATTATTTTTGGCACAAAACTGCTACCTCTCACTGACCAAAAACTAACCAACCAAGTGATAATTAATGAAAATATATATATATGTATATATATATATATAATATATGTTTTTAAGATCCTATCATATTTATAAAAAAAACAGATGATTATTTTACTCAAATGTGACTGAGACCTTTATCTACCCTAACTACTGACATGACCTTCTTTTTCTCTTTCACAGGCGCTGGTCATAAAATTAGATTATCATGAAAAATATGATTTATTTCAGTAATTGCATTATAAAAGTAAAAATTGTATATTAGATCATTTTATAACACAAACTTGTATATATATATATATATATATATATATATATATATATATATATATATATATATATATATATATAATTCATCTAGTTTTCTTGATTATAACATCAATGAAAGTCCCAAATTCAGTATCTCAAAATTAGAATATTTTGAAAATATTCAACATTGAAGACATCATTATTCAGTAGTTTTCAGAAATATGTACGTGATAACAGATTTTTGTTTAATACAGTATTTTTCAGAGATGTATAACAATGTTTCATACATATTCCTGAAAATACTGTAAAAAGTGTTTTCCTATATTTGAAAGTTACTGCATCTATTTTGTTTTATTCTGGAAATTACATCCGAAAGATCATATCTGACGGAAAGAGTGAATAAACGCCACAATGCAACTCAAAAGGCAGTTTCTGGTTTTCGACCACTTGTGTCCACCATCTCGTTCTTTTGGTCGCCACATGGAGTTGTTGACCGCAGATGAGGTTGGGAACGTTGATCAAGTCCCTCTTTTTCGGCTCTGCGGCCTCCTCACCACGACAGACCGGTACAGCGCTCACATCCCTGCAGATGCCGCACCGATCCGCCAATCAATCTCCAACTCCTTTTTTTTCCGTCACTCATGAACAAAACCCTCAGATACTTAAGCCCAATTGGGGCAGGACCTCGTCCTCGACCCGGAGAGGGAACTCTTCCCCTCTTCTGGGGCATCATGTTGGTAGGACGGTGCTGGGAAGGTCCTCCACAGTTCCTAGGTGTGCCAGTTTACATTTTGAGTAATCTCTGGGAGTAATCAGACAACTGAAACCGAATCAAATAGATTACAGGGGTCAGGGTTGATTTGGGAATCTTTTTCTCTCCATAAATGAAAACATTCAAAATCGATTTTTTTGACTTTACTCAGGTTACGTTTTGCCTGAAAACGTATGTGATTACCTGAACAATCTATCTGGGAAACAAAAAAGCACCAGAGGTAATCTATGAAATATTTTGTATAAACCCTGAGAAATCCTAAACACTCCAAAATGTGCTAAAACGTCAACACAACATGGATTAAGTCCCCCTTCAGTGGATCATTGCCTTGCAGCTTTTATACAAACTGCGCAGAAAAGAATAAATTCAATATGTAAATGGATCATTGCTTTTCAGAGCTGTTTGTAGTTCAAATAGATCCGTATATTTTAAATAAAATGCCATAGGTACCACTCGACCAGAAAGCACGGGGTTGACAGGTGTAACAGCCCTCGGTTCAGGCTTCGACCCCGGCATGAACCGACACCTTTCTCAACACCTGCCGCTTGAGGATTGGTGCTTCATTAAATATCTGTGAAGAAATGCCACATGGATAAGACAAAGTCCAGGTGGGTAAATGGGCAAATTGGTCCCTTCAGGCAGGAGCTGCCAAATGTGCAAAAACCACAGACGTGTTCGCCTCAGGAGCCACTTCAACACCATGTCGATGCAAGAGGTGGTCGGCAAAAAAAGGAAGACCGTGATGACAGCCAGGAATGGTGTTGACGACAAATGTTAGATGCTGTTAAGACATTTTTCTTCACAGCAGCATGCTTTCTTTTTTATGCAAGTTTACTATGACCTACGAGTCATTCAGGGATATAAAGGCTCTTGAACCCAAGGGACGAGCCGAGAGCATCATTCCTCCATCCTTTAGCAGAAAGCTTGTGGCTTTCAAGTCCCCCCGGACATGACACATGTTAAGCTCATAGCTTTCCGGGATTGATCGTGCCAGTGGTAAAACTGTCATTTCTGTCTATAAAATAGTTTTTTTGGGGGTTATCTGGGAAACCAGAGACAATTCATCAACCGACGGCCATTTTCAGACTCATTTTGTTCCCCTACAATCCTGCTGGTTGTTTGCTAACTGCTATACTACAAAGTTATTTCAAGTCAGGTGATGTAAATCCGTTGAAAGAATGTAATCATAAAACTCCAGCACTGAAAACTTACGCCTGGTTTATACTTCTCCAACATTTGCACACAGACGTTTTTCGCTAACAGTTCTCCATTTTCTTCCCTCCGTTACGATTGATTTTTTTTTGTGTTGCAAAGCAATTCTCGACCAGGGCAGTAGGGGGTGCTAACTTTTCATTGCAGCTATGCCCACTATCTGCCTACAATCGCAGTGTCGTTTCAGTTTTTTTTAAAGTCTGTGAATGCATTTCCCCATCAAGGAGCAATGACCTACAGAAAGTAGGTTTTGATTAAGCTGTAAAGCTTTTTACTAGAAGTGCGGATTATAGAATCCTCTAAAAACACATGGAAACAAACACAGCAGCCTTTTTTGTTGTTTTCCTACATCTCCTTGTGTTCAAAATCGCCAAAAGAGCAGATTAGATCATTTACCCTCTCAATATAAAGCATGTAGTGGCCAAACGCTGCATTGACTACTGATTACAGCGACTATAGAGCCCCGTTCTGATGAAACGATCTCTGGCTGTTGCTGAAACCGACCAATCAGATTCATACGCTCTATGTCCATGGATAGTTAGAAAATAGACCTCAACTCCGTCCGTCGTTGCGTAGGTGACGGAGAACCCTTGCATCGATAAATGCGCTGCATTAATTATGTCCGTCAAAACTGAGTAGTATAAACTTTTTATTATTTTATATTAGTTTTATATGACAACTCTATCACTCTGGCCATCAAAGGATTGCCAGCTGGTGGTGCCGAAATCACGCCCAATACATCCAGAGTCTTTTCATGTGTGGTTTTCACAATAGTTGAATGACCTACTGAGGGCGGCCAAGAACATGGCATCATCATTTATCGTCAATAAACTCTTGAAGATCCAGCTCTACAGAGACAATTTCCTAACCTCTTTCACCTCCTACTTTGATCCATTTATATACTCTCACCCACGGGCACTAATTTACAAGTCCGTCGGTGGGTGCTCACACCTTGCCAAATTTGTCATGTCTGGTTATGTATGAAAATCTTCTAGTCCAGAAGGAAAAAAAACAGCTCAAACAACTATACCCGTAACTTTTTTCCTCTCTTGGAAAAAGACACCATCTCCGACACGCAGGCAGAGACACCTCTTTATATTAGTACTTTTATGTTTTAAAATCTAGGGAGCTTTGGGAGTATTTAAAGTGTACGGAGAGGAGTTTTACAGCCTTAAAAGATATATAATAAATGTAAAAAATAGAGATGACTACGCCCAGTTTTTCATGTTGCATGTTATTTTTAGAACGTAAACCCTGCAATGAATGAGGGAACACTCAACACCTCATAATACCATCAAAAAGACACCGCGGCTCGAGAATCCATACAACGTTACATCACCGTTGCTATAAGCTGGTGAAGCGAAAATTTCTGTGAAGCATCAATAAACTCACATTCACCAATAAACTAGGATTATAAAATCACATAAAAGCCGATTTTAAGAGATTAGCAAACAAAGCTTTAATAAGTTCACTATAAGTACCCTATGTTATATGAGTTGAAGCAAGTATGTTCAATTAAACGCACATTGTCGCCATTTCTTATTGGCACTAGCGAGGTGATAACGAAACCAACAATTCGATGAAAATAAGGTAAAGCAAACACAATATCTGCATTGCCTAAAATGCAACAGCTAAGGAGCTGTAAATGGTGCCACAGCCGCACCCAACGTTTATTTTTTTACATAGAATTTGTAGCATTTTTTGTCGTTTTATTTTGTTACCATTGACTGACTACTAACGAAATAAAATGATAAAAACATACGATGGACTTTCCCATTTATTCCACGTGGGATACTGATACATTGGTGGAACTCCCCGTGGGTGCTCGGTATTCTCCGTGGATGCTCGAGCCCCAAAGTACCTACAGAATCGGCGTCTATGCTCTGAACCAGAGTAATGGTTTTACTTTTTAGTAGCGGATTGTTAGCTGCATTTTTTTATTTTTTTATTTTGTAATTCGCTCTGGATGAAACCATCTGTCAAATACAGAAATACACACATAAATCTATTCTGGACAGTGACATGTGACTTTTAGCATCTCACCAAGTGAAATTTCCGAGCCTTCATCCATATACATTGCATTGAATGCTGCTGGGATACTTCATGTAACACCACCACCACACCAGCACTATGTTGTTGTAATGTACATCTCTTATGGTTGTTTGCAGATTTGAACTACATGAAATTTGGCTGCCAATATTGTCAGGTTGATTGGTTTTGGGCCAACACAAAGGATATTTCCTCTTTCTTGTGTGTTCTGGTTCAGCCAAGCCCATGGAGTTTCCGGGGGGATGTTGCCTGGGAAAGGCTATCCAACTTTACACTGTAGTCTAACCCCCTGTCTGATGCTAAAGTGCCACAGGAAACCCTATCTAGGGGCAATGTCCTGGACAACATACTCAAACCCTTCTACAAAACTAAAAAAAATTAGGATTTTTAACTGGATAAAGATGGGAGGCTACTTAATGGTTTGGGGTCCGACTGTGTCTCAAGTGGGGGAGTTCAAATATCTTGTTAAGGATTGATAGTAAGATGGAGCAGAAGATGGATAGACAGACTAGAGATTGAGCTTTGGTAATAGAGTAGCGGGGGTCTGTCATAGTGAGAAGGGGAATAGGTTAAACAGCAAATCTTAAGGAAATTTCATTCGAACGCAACTGGACTTGGTCATTTGTCTTGGAAGACGTTTCACCTCTTATCCAAGAGGCTTTATCAGTTCATGCTCACCGCTGACCAGGCTGGGACTGGTCCAACTAACTGGTGTGGAGACTCAGCTATTTAACCTCTCGGAGGGCTTTTCCAAGACTGATTATGTCATTGAATCATTTGTGCTCCACGTCTTAACGACGGTCGTTGGTGTGTTGCCTTTTGGTGGAGGTTAGGTTTCGGCTTCATTATAGTGCCCTATTCTGTTATAACGACAGTCGATGGAGTCTGATGAAGCCTCTTGGATAAGAGGTGAAACGTCTTCCAAGACAAATTACAAAAAATTCAAAAGTCCAGTTGCGTTCGAATAAAATTTCCTTGAGATAACCATGACCTGGGTGAATGAGAATATTCACAGGCTTGGTTAAACAGCAAAGATTATGTCCCAACACTCATATATGGCAATTAGATTTTGATCAAGAATTAAACAACAAGATTCTGGAAACAAGTAGTGAAAATCTGTTTCCTCTGTTGGATGTGTCCTTCCTGAGTACCTTTATTTTAGGGTTCTCCTGGTATGTCCAACTGGAAAGAGAACCCAGGAAAAAAAACAGAACTCACTGGAGTATAAATCCTTTGTGACAAGTAATCATATAAAAGGCTAATGCAAAGTTAGCGGGAAACCCTAATTTCACCCCTCAGCAAAGCGGCCTGCTCGTTTCAATGAAGTTATCTTTAGATCAGTGTTAACCAGCAGCTGATATCACTCAAAACAGAATGGCTAGATGTGTTTGAAGTCATCCTTCCTCTGTCAACCATGGTTTTCTCCAAGGACAAACGCGCTGTCATCGTCACTTTGCATCAAAAAGGCAAGAACACTGTTGGGATTACGATGGCACCCAAACCAACCGTTTACTGAATCCTCAAGTACACCAAGGAGAGAAGTTTCATTGCTGCAGAGAAAGTCTCAGACTACCCAAGACATTTCAGGTAGTGCCTCCTAAGGTGGATTTAGCAAAAGAAGTTGATTCCACTAAACAGGAGCCTGTTGTAAAAAAAGGAAGCAAAGAAAATACTGCAATCTAGACAACTATTCTTTGGCTGTGGAAAAAAATCAATGCTTTTATTGCAGTTAGAAAACATTGAATCGCCTTGTATCAAGTAATTATTTTTTATAGCATTTAGTTCAGACATACTTCTTAGCCGAACAATAAATCCACGAGAAGGGCTCTCTAACGAAATGGCAGACTCAAAAATTACACCAACATTAAGTTCCCATCTGCAATTATTAGGGTTTCAGTCTCTTTTGTTCACCTGGAATTAGTTGTCACAGAACAATGATAACAGTTTATCGAGGAATGCAACTCTAAATATTCAGCGGTCTTAAAGAAATAGTAGAGCTAACTATCATCAGCATAGAAATGATAAGACGAATAGGAAAACCACCTCATTGTCCGACCAATGACAAAAAAATAAGAGAATAGGTCCCAAGACTGAACCCTGTGGGACTCCATTTATCAGGCTTTTGGAGTTGGTTGGCTAAACGCTGCTGTTGTCACCCTTAATGGTGGTCATCTTGCAACCTTTGCCAAAATGGTGCCGTTTACTGAGGGACTCTATGTACCGATCCTGAGTCGGTTGATAACTGTTATGGTTACTCTTCTCCTTTCTGCTATTTAGCATCTTCCCCTGACTTTTCAAATCTGGCTTGACTGAACTCATCATTAAGCCCTGCTATTAAGTCGCTGCCAGATTTCTTTTTCTCAAGAAAATACTTTTTATTCAGGTCAATGTTACATTAACAATTAGTATTAAGCAAGTACGAATGTCCTAGGGCTGGACGATATAGAAAAAAAGCATATTGATAAAGGAAATCAGTCATAATGATCGATAAAGATAATTATTGATAACTATCACAAAATGCAGAAAATGTAATTTCTCTCTGGTCGTTTTGTAATTCTTCAATGAAATAATTTTAACTGAAAATTATATTACATCATTTTCAAACACTTTTCTATCATAACTGTTTGTAAGGCACAGAGACAAATCAAGAGACCGGAGTAACATTAGTAAATACAAAGAAAACTAACGTTATTAACCATTATATTATATATATATTTTTTTCAATTATGTTAGTAATTTAAATTGAAGGCTTATCTTGATGCTTTAAAATCTTTTAAACATATTATGACACTTTAGTATATTAATGGCTTAAACCTTTGGTTTAGTTTGTCAATAAAGCTGATTGCTGAACACATTTTTTTGATTCTGAGGACTGCAAGGAGAACCGGGTGGATATTTTAAAAGCCACAGGTGTTCATAGCAGCACGACCTCGGTAAGTTTTCTGTATTTCTCCAGGGATTTGCAGCGATTAGAGGGAGGGGAATCCTGTTTAAGACAACCAACCTTAGTATTTTATTTGGTTTATTATTACTAACTTTAGTGTTTTAGTTAGTTGAGGATCAGTTCAAAACGGGACGCAACATTTACCTGAGCTACTGAAACATTTTCCCAGGACAACTTCTTCTCTGCTGTGGTATCTGACCGCGGTGAAGTTAGTTTTACGGCGATGGTTCACTTGTGGACCATCAACAAATTCTAGTAGAACTCAAGTCATTTGCTTATTTCTGTGCTTTGAAAACAGAGAGAAAGAGAGATGGGGGATGGAGCTGCCTGGGTCAGCGTTAATGACTCGTTCGGAGCAGGAAGTGACTGTTGTATTAAGTTACCTGGCTATACTGAATAAAATGAGGGGAAACTCTCTTTTATTGACCCCTTTTTTTTTCCTATTGCACCACACGTCTATTGATCGATGGACATTGCAATCGAATTATTGTCCAGCCCTACAATGTCTATTTTAATATCCTTTTAAATGTTGTTCTTTGGTTTGTCTGCACGTAAGGGTTGGGGGAAACAAATGTGGGGGCAGGGATGGGAATGTGGTATTTTTGGGTAATTTTTAATCTGTAAAGCACCTTGAGTTTCAATCTTTATAAGACAAGCTTTTTATAAATACATTTTGATTGATTGAAGTAAGAAAATGTAATAAGTTATATTGCTAATGTCTACAAAAAGTATTTTCTAGTTCAACGTTGGCATCAAACACCACCCACGGCCAGCTCCAACCAAGCGAAAAGGCAGAGGAGCGTAGTCACCGATGAGTTTTCAGGCTGAAGACCTTTAAATATCCGATAAGCGGCTCCAGAAGCTTAGACCGGCCAACTTTTTTCCAATCATCTGTTTCAACACATGGCGGATCATGTCACCTCCACTTTATTTATCTCAGAGGGAACGAGAGTGAACAGGCGTGATTCTCACATCCCACACCTTTAGATCTGATGCTCGCATGTGAGCGCTTAATCAACCCGATTTTAAGTCAGAAATGTTCACCTGCAGCCTGGTTCATCGAAGGAAATTCAAAAATTAATTTCACAACAACAACCATGATTTCAGTTTGGAAGATTTTATTTTAGATGTCAAAATAATTGATTAAAATGTGCCAAACAAAACCAAGACACCAAGTAATTGGCATCAAAACAGTAAAAACTGGTAAAAAATGCATAAATATGCAGGCGGGGGCTCATGGATGTTACAAAAATAATTAGATGTAATTAGGTGCAAAGTGATTCTTAGGTATGTTAGCTTTTAATCAGCTCTATAATACAAAAGTAATTATTCACTGCTAATGATGTGGTTGGTAATAATAGGAACTGCAGGAAGCGAGTCGGTAAAACCGGCTTCTAATGGAAGAAGGAGGAACGGGATCGCTGCCAGGTTTCTAAATGCTTCTGTGTTAAAAGTTAAAAGCATTCATTTCCCCTCTGGGTGCAACAGAAATATCAACCAACGTTTTTTTTTTATGTATTATTTTTTTTGACAGTGGTTGAGCAACTAGCTGTCCAAGCAGAAGTCATGATGATCTTATCATCAAGCTTGAGGAAAGCAAAGAGAAGGACAGCGAGCGGAACGCTGCGTCTCGTCTGGCTCCCCGGCCGACCGTCTCCATCTGTCACACGGAGCTAACGAGGCCGCAGAAGCAAATAATTAGGAGGAGTTGATGTTGTTTTCCCCATGTGACAGTTTAGCAGCTCAGCCGTGTTGTGTGTGTGTGTGTGTGAGATGAACAGCGACATATCTTCGTGGCCTCGAGTATCTCTTGTTCTGAGACATGTTAAGAAAATTAGACGCAAAGTGAACCTTACTGCTGGCCGTAATTAATGAAAACAGACAATTACCGCCGTCGCTCTGAGAAACATAAGTTCATAAAACTATTATATGAAGAGCCCAAAAACATAAACACTGATCAAAATTACTTAGCTCTCAATGTTAGGAAAACCTACTATGTATTAAATTAAAAAGAAAAGTCGAGCCGAAGGTGTATGAATAAAAATAGATGGGTTGGAAATACAAAGGGTAAAGGAAACCACATTTTTAGGTGTCATTGTCGAAGAGGACCATAGCTGGAAATCTCATTAATGATGCAAAAGGAAAATGATCAAAATCGGTCGCAGTGTTAAAGAAAGTAAAAATTGTTTAAATCATGAAGCTTTCCTCACCATATATAATTAATGGATTGTGCCATATTGAAAGGGAAAGTTCTGGGGGGGGGGTTCAACCTGGAGCTTATTTTCAACAAATATTACATTCATTTACTAACCCAGCCAAAGTTTGGAGCCACTTGGAGTCCTTTAGGAGAAGTTTATATCCATATAACGGGACTCTGGACTTTGTGGAGTGGTGCCAGCAGAACCACCTACTGATCAACGCTGGGAAAACCAAGGAGTTGGTGGTTGACTTCCGCAGACGCAGACCCACCACACTAACACCGGTGAACATCCAAGGAGCAGACACTGAGATAGTGGAATCTTATAGGTACCTGGGTGTTCACCTGAATTATAAACTGGACAGGATCCACATCACTGATGCTCTCTACGGGAAGAGTCAGAGGAGACTCTACCTGCTGAGGAGGATGAGGTCATTTGGAGTCCAGAGAGCGCTGTTAAAGACCTTCTATGACTCTGTGGTGGCATCCGTCATTTTTTACAGTACTGTATGTTGGAGCAGCAGTTTATCGACAACTGAGAGGAAGAGGTTGGATAAACTCATCAGGAAAGCCAGCTCTGTTCTAGGATGCAGCCTGGATCCAGTGCAGGTGGTGGGAGACAGAAGGACTCTGGTTAAAATAACATCTCTGATGGACAGAATCTCCCACCCCATGCATTTAAATGTTGCTGAACTGCAGAGCTCCTTCAGTGACGGACTGCTGCATCCTAGATGCATGAAAGAGCGATTCCACAGGTCCTTCCTCCCTGCACCCGTCAGACTCTACAACCAAAACTGCTCCCAACAAACAACGAATGGTTACAATATTATTGTTGTTTACATTGACACTATGTTTTTGTTGTGTATCTTAGCATTACTCAAAACCTAGCACTGAAATAATCCCACTCAAGAAATCTCTCTTGGAAGGGTTGTTTAAATACGTTTTTTGCACATTTGCTGTTTGGTGTGCATTGTTTTTGCATACAGTTTGCACATATGTTGTCTCTGCATACTGTTGTCCTTAGATGCTGCTATTACAACCGCATTTCCCCATAGTGGGACTATTAAAGGTTTATTCTATTCTATTTTGCTCCATCAGGGCAAGAGTTTGCCTCCGGTTATAAGGCATTATCTGCCCCAAAACTCCTTCATTTAACCATGTTTTGTTATTAATCATTAGTATTATTAGTATTATTCCCCTCGGAGTTCAGAACGTCTCAGAAGCGTTTCTAGAGGCTACGAATACAACTACATTATTACGCAATCACAAGTTCATCACAGCTGTGCTCCATCCCAGTCGTAGTCTGAGCAGGACTTTCACTCTTTGCTCCACGGCGGTCGGTTAGACAGAACCTGCTACTGCAGACAACAACATGGTTGCCGTTTGTGTTTCCAATTGCACAAACCCAATGACCAGTTGGACTAAGTTCAGCTTCTACAGGCTTCCTTTCTACAATCTACACAGCTGTAATGGTGGACGTCTGTGACGTTACTAAAATCCCAGGTTACTGTGTAAGTTGGAATCAGTTACATTAAAAGCCTGTCAAAAAACCAGAAGCTCACCAGTTCAGATACTGAAGCTACCCAGCTACTCACTCACTCTGAGTGTAGACGGAGCCCAGAAGCTAACACGTTAGCACCTCCAAGACGTTCTGAACTCGGAGGTGAATATCACTAACTATTCATAACAAAACCTGGTTAAATGAAGGAGTTTTTGGGCAGATAATACCTTATTAAAGGTGCTAACTCCTGCCCTGGTTGACTCCCATTACATTGATATACACTGATCACTACTGGATATAAGCTTCTGTCGAGGAACTCCAAGTGGCTACAAACTTGTCTGGGTGTGTAAATGAACGCAATATTTGATAAAAATAATATCCAGGTTGAAAAAAAACCCTAAAACTTTCTTTTTGCCTTATTATATAGGAATATGAGGGGGCCATGTATAAAACATACAAAGCCAATAATCAATAACAACAACGTTGTTAAGCCAATAATCATGCATTGCGAAAAGTAAATAAGAAAAGATATAGAGATCCATCAAATCCTCTACTTTTCAAATGCAGGGGGTGTAAATACAATTATTTTGGAGATTACAATATTCTAAAAGTATTTTATAAGGCTAATAGTAAAATATTACGGGCAAACATAAAAGACATTGAGAAATAGAGATATAATCTGAAAGGGACAGATGTCTTTACTAAACCCAGATTTAGAACCAGAGTCATGGAATGGACCGTCTCCCTAAAATAACCTAATTTGTGGAACGCCCTTAACAGAGAAATAAAAGAATCAAATAGCACCGTATCATTTAGGAAAAATGAAAACTACAATATTAAATACATATAAAAGTTATAAATGAAAAGAAATCTTTAGATCTGATTTGATTGTGAATTTTGAAAATGTAATTTATTTTTTTACATATGTCATGCAATGTAAAGATTTGTACGTACTGTGAATGCGGACCCTGATCTCATAAAATTCTTTTAGAAAAACAGAATTTTCTGTAAAAAGATTTTAGCAAAGCGCCACTGTTTGTATAAGTAAAAAGGGGCAGATTTCATAAGATTAACTTTCTTTCTGCTCCTTTTCATTCAAGTTCCATTGATTTCACAGTTTGTTTTTATCAATTTTATTTTACTTTTGGATAAAAGTAAACTAAAGAATTATTACATTATGTTATTACATCTACAAAATCCAGAAAGTTATAAGAATAGGAACAAAAACCTACAACTGTTTATTATTTGAAAATACGTGGATGTAATGAATCAATTTTAATTTGTGTGCGTAGGAGTTAGGGTTGGGGGGTCCAGATTTGCCTTGGACTCAGGCAAAAAGTCCAGGGGGGAAATAAAAGTGGGAACCACTGAGAAAGAGGCCATTTACCAAATTTAAAATGTATAATTCAGCCAATCAGAGGTGGGGATTATGGGCTAGTGAGAGAAGAATTAATGCACAATTTGAATGATCAAAAAGTTCTGTTTCTCGGCAAAAAAAGTATTTAATTCCCACTTTTATCCCCTTTCTGTTAGCTCGTACTTCACGTCTTTGGCGGTTTTCTTTCCTCACATTTGATCTGATGTCATTATGTTTCAGCCTTTGAAGTTCAAAGCGAGAAACGTACCGCAATCATAATCAATATAAAAGGCTGTATTTTAGTGGTAATGGCCACTATTTGTCTTCTCCTGTCAGCAGGAGTCAAGGGAGTCCAACAGATCTAAACGGACATTCCTACATAAAACTTTAAATTAAATACTTTACAAAAATTAAAACAATAATCTGCATAGGCAGCAGGGTCCTGATACGTTTAGGCAGCTATTCTGAGCTATGAAATGTTAATTTGTGATAAACTGCTGAAACATACAACTTATTTTCCATATAAAATGCATCTTATTATCATTTTTAAGACCATGGTGAGTCACTTTTTATTTTCGTCTTGCATATTTTCTTTTCAGATAAAAAAAACAAAATGGATGTGACTCAGAAAACAAGCCATCAGGCTTATTTGATCAAGGAGAAATGGGTATATAAACTGAAATGCTTCTTTCATTTTTATCCTGGTACATATCATACAGCTTTACTTGCGGTAAAACATCTTGAAGAGTATCTTAATTTGTTCTAATCTCTTTATCACCACGAGCCAGCGAATAACAGAGAATCAGCGCAAACCGGTAGCAGAAATCTGGTTCATATCTGCTGACAACATTTAAACAGATGGAAAAATTATATTTAAAATCAGCCGATCACAATCATTCAAACAACTAAAAGGTTTCATTATTTCAAACATAAAAAAAGAGAACATTCATTTAGATAGGGGCCAAGATTTCTGCCACCGAACCACAACTTAATCAAGTCCAACACATTTTAAATTAGCTCGGAGCACATTACACAGGCTTGCGTCAGTGTCCTTTAAACCAAGTCATCTCGGTATATATAAATTTAATGAACATGGGGACCTTTTGTCCCAGGAGAGAAAAAGAGTCTTGACAAAAAGGAAAATCTAACACGCAACCCCTGGCAAGTAATAACGAAACCCCCTTCTACTGGGATTTTAATCCAACCGTTCTCTTTAGGCGGAGAACCCCCCACAGAAATTATCAAAAATAAACGATCAGCTTTGACAACTGAAACTTCTGGTACAGTAAAAGTTCTCAAAACTTAAAATTATTCTAGGCTCACTTTTAATTAAAAACACTATGAACCCATCTATCATCTGAAGGATGGGATTGTTGATTTTAATGACAACTTTATTACTGTAACACCTTATTTTGATTCTGTGGAGTACTTCAGAGTAGTCAAAAGGCTATTTTACCTGTGGTGAATAACTGTCAGAGTAATCAGAGTTTGGAGAATCTGACAGAGTCAAGCTAATTGCTACAGAAACTAGCAGCTAGTCAATCTGTCAACAAAAGAGGGGATAAACAGCACAAGCTTCTCAAGCATCATTACTTACTCAAGATTAAGTTTACAACAACAGAGTCCATTTATCAACTAGTAACAGTCAAACTATGAACAACTAGAATTCATGGTTATGGTAACAAGAAATAACGGAAACAACTACTTCGGGATAGCTGCTAGTTCGAGTTAATCTAAAGAATTGAATAGCCAACATCTCCACCTTATGGATTCTCAAAATGAAACTGTTGGCTAATTGGGTCAACGCATTTGTTAGATAGCATCCATCCAAGCAAAAGACTATTCAAATTCTTCTGAATAGCTTTTCTGGGTCAAGACAATGGTTATTCAGTTTCAAGCTAACAGCCGGTAAGAGTCGAGCTAACAGCTGAGTTAAGCTAACATTTATTCAGAGATAAGGTAATAGAAACAAGCTATAAGCTACTTAGGGTAAAACTATGAGTCAGTGCATCAATCAGTCAATCAGCTAGATATATCAACAGCTGCACTAGCTAAAACATAGCCAGGCTAGCAGCTACTCACGAGGAAGCTAATAGCTACAAATAGAGAAAGCAGCAGCTACAAAGAAACAAGCTAAGGTACTTGGGGTAAATATGACGATCAATCAGTTTACTAATTAACTACTTATAGCCTAATCAACAGCTACATTAGCTGTGTAGTCAAGCTAACAAAAAGTCAAAGCCAGGCTAGCAGCTACTCAGAGGGAAGCTAACAGCTACACTGAGACAAAGCAACAGCTATGTAGAAGCAAGCTAAGCTACTTGGGGTAAATATGTGTGTGACAGAAAATTTTATTATCCTGGAACATTAAGAAAGATATAATTGTCTTATTCAGCTCTTAGACAGCTGTTCTTATTCTAAGGTACAATCAAGAACCAATTGTATGTAAACATCTCATCTTGACTTATGACAAATCTTGTTATTATCTGGTGTTGCACTTATGACAGCTTCTGTGAATGTCTTTCTCAGCATTATACCAAGTGTCCCTTATTGTTATATATATTATGATGGTTTACTGAAATTATCTCCTGATTGTTTACTGCTGACTGCTGAAGTGAAACGTCCATTACTGCCTCATGACATATCCTGTGTTTACCTATTCCATGTTGTTCTGTGATTGGTCTTGTGATTATCATTTGATGCAGAACAGAATGTTAGTTATCTTACCATAACTTTATGATGTAATGATCCGACAGAAGCTGATTCAATAGGGTGTGGCTGACTGCTATATAAACCGATTCATTTGTGCTGAAACTCCGGGGTTCTCACTAGGAGACCTTCCGTGCACGTCAAATAAACTATGTACGAATATGGCTGACACTTTGTTTTTTTCTCTCATCCAAGGCTTCTCAGACACTCAGATTTCTACGACAATGTGGATCAATCAGTTTATTAATTAGCTACTTATAGCCAAACAAAAGCTACATTAGTTGTACAGTCAAGCTAATAACAAGTCAAAGCCAAGCTAGCAGCTTCTCTGAGGGAAGCTAACAGCTACAAATAGAGAAAACAACAGCTGCGTACAAACAAGCTAAGCTACTTGGGGTAAAAATGTGGATCAATTAGTTTACTTATTGGCTATTTATAGCCAAATCAACAGCTACATTAGCTGTGTAGTTAAGCTAGCAACACTTCAAAGCTAAGCTAGCAGCTTCTCAGAGGGAAGCTAAAAGCTACAAATAGAGAAAACAAAAGCTACGTACAAACAAGATAAGCTACTTGGGGTAAAAATGTGGATCAGTCAGTTTACTAATTAGCTACTCATAGCCAAATCAACAGCTACATTAGCTGTAAATAGTTAAGCTAAAAACACGTCAAAGTCAAGCTAACCGCTACACAGAGCAGGATCTATTCAATGGTGAATGTCTGTCATCAAAAAGAAACAAAACCTCTCAAGTTGCTAAAACAACTGTAGTTTAGGTAATTTCACCTTTGTTAACAAAAGCGTCGAGTTTTATGTTTGCAGTGTATTTACAGGTGAACAACACCCCCGTCACTGTGTTATCTGCAAGCTCTGTGACTGCTAAATGTCTAACTGCCATGAATGGTTCATTCTTTTAAGCCTGTGTAGTTTTATATAGCAGAACTTTGCTTTATCGTGAGCCTTGTTCTGATTAGCAGTTAGCTTGACTCCTTCACAAAGATTATTTTGTAATTATTCAATGTCACCGCTGTCCGCCTACAACGCTCAATGTTGTCAAAGTCCAGTTGACCATAACAAACCACTACAAAGGATGCGCCAACTCTCCTACTTGACCACTCAGCAGAGTGCTCTATGTCAAGATGTACTACACCAAATCCATTAAAACGGTATGAAGGACACTCCGCACTCCTAAAAGGATTGCTGTGATTGGTGTGCTGACTGGGCACTTCTAAGAAATTCTCATCAGATCTGACAATTCATTTCTGTCGAGTTTAGGTCCAGATTGTAATGTAACACCCATAGCACAGATAGTATTTAAAGGCAACGATGACTGATAAGATCAAATGTAGCGCTGAACTGTGTGTGTGTTTCTAAACATACCAACGGCTAAATTTGCAATGAAGAAGTTGGTGACGGTTCGCAGTGTCTTGAAGCGATAGATGACGTAGATGACCAGAGAGTTACCCAGAACCCCCAGCACGATGATGGTGCTGTAGGCCAAGATCAACACCACCTTCAGAGAAACAAAAGCAAACAGCTGTGAAGCAAAATGTAACCTTAAATTTTTTTATATACTTCGTTTAAAGATGGAAAGATGGACCATACCTGGACGCTCAGCAGTCGTATGGGGTCTTCAGGGAAATTCACCCCCTCGAAACCCGTGGGCAGAACCGGCGGGAGGACGCCGATGTTCGGAGGGTAGTCGTGGTAGCCGAGGTTGTTGGGGTCGCTGTCGGGCAGGGGCAGGAAGCGGAGCTCCTCTTGTGTGGTGTTAGCGTCACCGAAGGCCTCCATGTCGGGTCGTACGTGTCCGGCCAGCAGCTCCACTTCATTCCAGCTCGCTCTGCCTGCTGGATGAAGAGGAACGAGGTAAACGACGAGTAAGTTCTATTTACAGCACCGGCGCTGGTCAGGGCTAATTGTGTAGGGAGGATGCTCTATTGGTTTTCAAGAGGCACTTGGATAAATCTGTTGAGCTTCGCTGTGTTTGTGGCTATTGACACGTTACCGGGGGAAAACAATGGAAAAAAAAAAATAATAATCAGTGGCTGCTGTTGCTTATTGCATCTGAAGAGGCAAACCACACAGCACTCATGGATTTAGATGATTATTATTCAGGTCTGAAGTGGATCCTTAACAGTGAATCAAGCGACAAAAAGAACTGAAAGTAACGAGAGCTTCCTTCTGGCAGGAACGTTCGGGAACAGGTAGAACACTCAATAAAAAAATAAATGCAAAGCATTTGTTCTGATGTAAATTTGCCCTTACTGCACAGTCTGTTATTCCTGCTTTCTATTTTATGTATTTTCATCTTTGTGTGGGTCTGCAGGCTGTAATGTGTGGGATTATGTTTTCAGTTATACAGTCAAAAATGAACATCAATACTTTGAGTTATTTAGCCATTTCATAGGAAAAAGAAAATGAGAGGAGTTCATTTTTCTCAGTCGTTTTACCGATCTTTTATTTATTCATTCATAACTGTCAGTTTATATCTAAATATGTATTTACAAGATAAATATTTCAATAAGGATTCAATTTTTTTACATTTTTATTTATTAATTATATTAAGACACCCTTTTATGAACAATTTCTATATTTCTTCCCTTATTAGCCTCTTTATTGCCATCTAAAGAGTGAGTTGATCAAGCAAATTATATTTGGAGTGGGATTAAAGAAAACTCATTCTTTCTCTTAAATGCTAATATACAGCATCATCTATCTATCTATCTATCTATCTATCTAATCGTCTTTACTTCCATGGCCAACTCTCTGCTACAAATTAGTCAGATGATTATGGATTATTCATAACTAATCTGATCAGATTATGTGTGGGTTGTTCATCTTTCAGTGGAGCAAAACATTTAATTTCACTGAGGAGAATGAGAGTGAATGTTATCCAAGCAGAACATGGTTTCCAATCTCAGCCACATTTTTTGAGCCAGATTATTTGATGATGTAGTGTGAGCGATAATCTGATAACCCGTGTTATTTTCCAGGTCGACGTATTAAGAACAGGTGGACCTGACCTGATTTCTTTTGTTTTGTTCACATCTGCGTGGAAGATAAAACGCAACAAAAAATGGGCTTCGTTGTAGTAAAAGCACTTTCAGAATTTTGTGTGTAAAATCCAGTTCATAATCTGTTATTGTCAAACACTGATTGTTGGAAATGGATGTCTGAACTGGATGTTCGTGAAACTGGAGATTTAGATTACCTCTGATCCTCACCGTTCACAGATTTTTCTGTGGAAAGTAAATCAGAATTATTCTCGGAAAATGTGCCTATTCATGGATTCGTTGGTTTTTATTCAGTGCACATACTCCATTACTACCTATATATTCCTGTTACTTGTTTAGGATAAATGAAGGTTAACCTAACCAAAGTTACATAAATTAAAATACATTAAAACATACCTGGGTCATGTTTATACAGTGATCTACACCAAGAAAACCTTCTTGTGAGCGATATTAACCTTTTTAGGAGGAGAAGCTCAACAGGCCAATAGATTTTCTACTAATTTCAAACATTAAATTAGCATTTGTGCATTTGTTCACCAATGTATTCCACTATAGTGAACATCAGACTGATTATTCAAGTAAAAACATCATAAGAACCTATATAATAATATATGATAATGTACATTATCGACAGTAAAACAACTCCTGTACCAACATTAGCTGAAATGCCACTCAGAGGGGAAGAAGCCACTACTCTAAGACCAACATTAAAAGTCAGAGTAGAGTTTTTAAATCTACTCAAGTATTGAGACTTTCATTTTTCTTGACATGACATTTGAGTGTTAGATGAAGCTAAAATTGAAGAGTTTGCTCGCCCAAGGGAGTTTTTAAGAGTCCTTTTATTTAACCTATTACGTTTTTGACGTCCCATTGGCGGTACGTTACATACTTCGGAATTTTTCCTGCGACTTGGAACTCAGAAATTCCGACTTTCGAATGGGAAAAATCAATTGGAACACCCACTGAAGTCTGATTTCTATGACGGAGTCTTAGGCCGTTTTCACATGTGTGGCCGTACCAGAAAACGGCCAGAGAAAATGCTAATTTTTTCTGTTCACATGGCACGGATCTCTGCCCGTATTGGGATCCAGTCTTTTACTACAAATAAACAGCAGGTGGCGGTATACAAATAAGTCTTAGTTCTCCAACAAACAAGGGAGTGAGAAGTACCGACGTCATAAAACGAGCGACAGCCTAGAATGTAAACAAACTGGTCTACTGGTCAGCTGCTACCTGAAGCCATCTACAGGGTGAGTGTTGTAGTAAACCCGCCGTTTTGTAACCTGCTGTGTTGCTGTGGGATGCTTGAATCGCGTTGTTTTGATATTTGTATGGTCGCGAGGTGATTCTGTAATTTCGGCCGGCGATGTCGTCATTTCCGCATGGAGCGCGTCTATTGTCTTGAGTACGGCCAGAATACGGGTTGTGTTCACATGATACGTGGCCGCTCGTACCTGGACTCGGATACTACCTCCAAGGCAGGTCTCTCTGGCCGTATTCTGGCACGGTACAGTCTGTGTTCACATGGTACGAAATAAGTGGATTTTGACCAAATACCGTACCCGAGTATGGACTCCCGTACCATGTGAAAGCGCCCTTAGGGCCATTGTAAAAAAAACAAAAACATTTGAGAAAATTTCCTCCAAAAAACTCGGCAATTCTGAGATTAAAGTCACATATTTTCAAGAAAAAAAACTAGGAAATTCTCAAATTTCCAAAAGTAGCAAAATTACGAGGAAAAACTCTGAGATTAATTGCACATATTTTCCACAAAAAAAGACTGAAAATCTCTGTCACAAAAGTTGTAAAATTACTAGTTAAAAGACAGAAATGTTGAGATTAATTTCAGACATTTTCTAGAAGAAAAAAAGCGTAATTCTCTGATGTAGAAAAGAACATTTGCATGAATAAACAAAGAAATGTCTACGATTAAAGGCAAACACTTTCGATATCTGAGATATTTTTGACATTCTGAAGTCAGAAAACTGTACGAAAATGTATGCCTTTATCAGACTTTTCTTAGTTTGTTCTTGCAAATTTTCTACATTTCTACATCAGAGAATTACTCATTTTTTCCTAGAAAATTAACTCGTAATTTTATAACTTTTGTGACGGAGATTTTTTTTTTTTTTCTGAAAAAAAAATGTAATGCAATTAATCTCAGAAATAGAGTTTTTACTTGTAATCTCACTACTCTTGACATCAGAGAAGTTATAAGTTTTTTCTGTAAAATATGTGACTTTAATCTCAGAATTTTTGGGCGGAAATCCTCTCCAAAATATTTTTGTTTTGCTTACAATGGCCCTAATACTCTGCCGTAGATTTCCCAATCGCAAAGTCTGAGATTTTTTTTGGCCCATCTTTGACTTTCAGTATGGCCGCTCCTCACATCAAAAATCGTAGCTGTGGTGGAAAAATGTCTATTTTACAAGACAAACTAGTAAGAACCCTAACCCTAAAAAGGAGTGCTTGTATATAGGAAGTATATCTTAAAATGATATTTGTAAGAGGTAGTACAACTACGGCTACCTGGGCGTCGCCATATTGGAATCCTAAATTATCCTACTACGTTACCTGGAACGCCGTTTACTCGGAAAACACCAGCTCAAAGTTCCGACTTCCAAGGTTAATAGAACGCACCATATGTGCGTGTATGCCAATTAACGTTGTAATCATAACTGTAGAAACACTTTCTGTCTAACCAATCATAGAAAAATTATCAGAAATTCACAGTTCAAAGCCATACATCACTTGAAAGAATTTGAACCATCTCAATCAAAAGCAGCCATTTTACGTCCACAGTGGTACATTGAAAGTACTCCATTAAAATAGTTGGTCCACAGCGAGTTTTAAATTCATAATCCAACATAATCTGGCGCTCCGTTCCTGGTGTGTATTTCCCACAAAGTTTTCATCAAAACAACCGTTAGCATGTTAATATTAGCCCCCCCCCCAAAAAAAAAAAAAATACTGCAGTCCCCTTTTTTTTTAAATTCTTTGTGATGTAAAACAAAAAAATGGTGATTTACCGCCACCTACTGGCATGGAGCATGGACCAGCAAGTCACTCAAGGTTACACTTGCCTCTCTAAGACTGCCGATGTATTACTAGTGCTAGCTTTGCTCTCGTTTTCATTAAGCTAAGCTCTAATGTCCATTTTGGCGTATGACCGTATTAAACATCTTCTATACTGCTTCTAAAGGTCCTCATTATTAGCCCACAGCACCCTCTGTTGGTTGTCTTGGGTTAATACATTCCATGGTTGCAACTTAATTTACACTGACGTGCCTATTGGTGCCTGTTCTGTGGTAGCATCATGTTGGGACCGGTGCCACTCAAAAAATAGACGAGATTATGTAAAAACATTTAAAAAATGTCTTAAGACATCATCCTGGAAGTTAAATCTGAAGGACAACGCCATATTAGTTACAAACTGGGTTAAGGACAACAAAGTCCATGTTTTAGATATACTATGAGTGAATTCTAACTTCTGTTAATTGGGATATATGGTTGGTCTAATGCTAAATAATATGTAGTTTGTTGTCTCATGTGTTCCAGAAAACATCTCACGGTTTGGGCCAATCAAGACATACGATATAAATTCAGGTTCCACCAGAAGAAGCATTTTACTGGCACCATCATGTTTTACTGGAAACGTGGTTTTGTTCTGGACCTTAGACCAAACAGTTCCAATTATAATCTTTCACCTAACCACATGTTCTTCCACAAGATCTGGTAGATTTCTGCTGTTTTGTGCGTTTTCTAAAGCTGTGTCTTCTCTGTCGTAGACGCACCGTACCACTGTGTACATTTGCACTCGGATGTCTTCTTTAAGTAACTCTAAATGCCGGTAACTTGCTTTAAACTCTCCACTTTAGTGGTTCCCCGAGGCGTCTGAGTGGATCTTTGAGAGTCGACGAGGCAGAGCAGCAGCAGATGGTGGCCATACTGGGCCGCTCCCTGTGGTTCCCCCACCCTCAGGCTGTTAATATCCACAAAGAAAAACACAAACTAGGCGTTAAATAAGCTTTTACTGACTAAGAGCCTGTGGGCAGAGTGAAAAGACACTGCAAAGATTTGGCTGATTTACTCTGCAAACACAGGGACTGTTACAAAGGTGAACTCTGCAGCTGAAGTTTGGCTCTCAGTGAATTGTGGAGGAAAAAATTAAGTGTATAAGTCAGCATTACACCTCAGGGACCATCTACACCAGGGGTATCCAAAGTACGGCCCTGGGACTGATTTTGTACGGCGCTTGACCACCATTTAAGAGGGGCACTTTCCGCAATTGGATATTATTGATGCAGATGGAGACTTTCTTTTAGAAGGGGATCGATGTTGTTGACAAATTAAAATAATTAGAACATTTTCCACGGCACAAAACTATTTGATCGTCTTTTAATAATCATATTTTTTAGCTTTTTTTTAAAATATCACTGCGTAAACAGCTAACGCAAAAGCAGACATAGAGACAACCAGTCAAAGCTTAAAATGACAAATTTTTAAAGAAAGAATGACAAAAACCCTGTTTTATCTGCTAAGGAAAAAAACAGATTTTATACTATAGCCTCTGTGAAATATCTGAAAACTATTTGAAAATTAGTTATTTTAATTCAGTTTATTTATATAGCCCCATTTCTCAACAGATGTCATCTCAAGGCACTTTACAAGAAGAGTTATTACAATACAATGTTTAATTTAGGAATTAGAGAACCACAGAAGATTGCAAAATGACTTCTCAGCAATCCCTCACACTGAGCAAGCATGAAGCGACAGTGGAGAGGAAAAACTCTCTTCTAACAGGAAGAAACCTCCAGCAGAACCAAGCTCAGCATTTAAGCGGTCATCTGCCGAGACCGTCTGGGGTTTGGAGAAGGCAGCAGAGACAAAGAAAGAGCAACAGAACCGATGCGGAAGCAAGTTAAAACAAACCATTCAGTAGGGTTGCCTTTTAAAAAGGCAAACCGTGAAACCCCAGTGTTTTGAATCTACAATCCATTCAAAATCCCTTTTCTACAAGAATCCCTACTTTATGTGTTTCATTAAAATATTACCGGTTTGATTTATTGTTAAGCAGGTAAAAAAATAAAATAAATTGATGTAAAAAACATAACATTGTTTTTTTGTGGCCCATGGGCAGCTTCGAGATGATGACATTGGCCCTTGTTGCAAAAAGTTTGGACATGTTTGACCCACACTAAAGCAGAGGTTTGGACTTCTTTCTCCACCACAGCATCAGCAATGGTCTGTCGCCAATCAACCCAATAATGGGCGATGACCCGAGGGAAACCATCAACGTGAGCACAAAGTAGCTTAATGGTGCGTTTTCATTTACCTCTGAACTCTGAACTTGGAGCTGGGTTTGACGTCATGTCCGAGCGAAACACGTTCCAGTTAACGTGGTCGGATACCTCAATATGTCGTGGCCCTGGTAGCCATAGTTGTAGCACCATCGATTTAAGTTTTACCTTCAATATGCAAACCCCTTTTCTTTTTTTAAGCTTAGGCTGTTAGGGGCCTTTCTGTTTAGACCACTACTCACAATAACAGCCTTTCAATCAAGATTTGGTCTAATCTGGGAAAGTCGGCAGAGTTTATTTTGCTGATCCTAAAAATAAATCAGAAGTAATTAATAATGTAAGCTGAGAAGATCAAATAAAATAGAAAACTAAAGCATCACATTGTAACAATGGTAACACAACAATTAAACAATGAATATTCAAAAGTAATTTTAATTTAATTTAAATTTTTATATATAGTAACATTTTTTTTCTAAATGAAAAGGTGCAGTATAAACACATTTTTATTTTAAATTTATTTAAATAAAATATTTTTGTAAAATTAAAAAAAGAATTAAGAATTAGAAAAATAATTAGTTTCTAAGAAACTTGCCTAGCTACTACACAAAACATTAAACAATTGACATATTTTTAAATAATCTACACTGAAACAAAACTAAATCAAATGGAAAATATATTTTTTTTCATACATTTTAACATCTGTAGTGTCTATTCAATGGAATGGGTTTGGGGGTCCCTGAGGAACCTCTTAGATTGCTTGTACCTTGGCCCGGCTCTGACGATTGTAGACACATTCTAACAAGTGTGTCTCGTAAATAGCGATGCACAGATCTGATATTTGTATCTGGATTGGGTTTTGGTGAGAACTGGCCTCATCTATTCATCTTATTTCTATGCCTGCAAGAAGCAACAACCTCGAAGGCTCTGGATTGTTCTTTTAAAAATATCCATTTCCATTACATTTTGAATTCCTAGCTGGACCAAGTGAACCATTACAAAGAAGTTCTGTTCTTGTTTTTACATGTTTGACTAAAGTAGTCAAGCTACTGTTTTTTTCTGCTTTTAAGATAAATATTTTCAATTCAATTCAGTTTATTTATATAGCGCCATTTCACAACAGATGTCATCTCAAGGCACTTTACAAAAAGAGTTATTACAATACAATGTTTAGTGTAGAAATTACAGAACCACAGAAGATTGCGTCGTGGAATTCTCAGCAATCCCTCATACTGAGCAAGCATGCAGCGACAGTGGGAAGGAAAAACTCCCTTTTAACAGGAAGAAACCTCCGGCAGAACCAGGCTCAGCACAAGCGGTTATCTGCCGCGACCGTCTGTGGCTTGGAGAATACATAACAGAGACACAGAAAGAGCAATAGAACTGATGCAGAAGTTTGTTGCAGGACGTGGAGAATTTTCCGTCACTGCAATGCCATCTTAGTCAGGGTCGTCAAGCAGGGCTAATCCGGAGCACCTACTATAATAGAAAACAGGTTAGTGCTTGAATTGACAGCACATCATGCAGTTGGGGAGAAGTAGGAGAGAAAGTAGGAACAGACCCTAATAATGTCCTCCAACAGCCTAGCCTAAAGCAGCATAGCTACTAACATTAACCTGTCTCCTAGCTACTAGGAGACCTGGCTACCAACACTCTGTCTGAGTCCTCCTGACCCGTGGACGGTGTAGGGCCGGTAACGGCCCCCGTCATGCCGGGGTCTTCTCGGAGTCGGGTTGTTTGAGATATTTATAATAACCGTTTTGTATTCCTAATTGCACTGACTGAATTAGTTGAAGATTTGTTACTATTTTCCTTCGTGTTTGGCCAAACTTGTGAAGCTACGCGTTAGTCACCGTTAGTTCTGTTTTTTAAGGATGTGTGTCTAGCGATACGATATGTATCACGATATAATGAGTAATACTATATATTGTGATTTTAAAAACTGAATTTAACTGTATAGAAAACCTGCCACAGCGTCCTAAACACTCCAACCAGTTTTATCCACAACTCATCCGGTTTTATTACTAGTTCTAGTCAAGCCACTGGAACGAAGGAAGTGAAAAAAGCCACCAACTACCTGTCCTACTTTCAATTGTACTTCCAAAATGATACTGATGTGTCAGAATGTAATTTAAATTCTTAATAATAAAAAATGTGATTCTTTGCTCTTGAATATCAATACAATATCATGACATAAATATATAGACATTTTCTTACATCCCTACCCTACGGCTGTCAAATAAATCAGTAATTTAGTACATTTGCCTTTTTTATTTAGTTACATTAATGTGAAAGTAAAGTATGAAGTTTCCTTCTACAAAAATGTATTTCTAATATGTAGTTATCTGTTCAGGTTGTTTGGATTTACAAAAAAGGTTAAAATCTGAAGGGTTAACTCCGGGTTATGACCGATATTTTTGATCCAGTCGGAAAAAATTATGGACAACAAAAATATGTAGCATCACCTCCACTGGACCTAAATAAAGTTAAAAAAAATATATATTTTTCTCATTGTTTTTTTTTGCCCAAATCCATGTATGTAAAAAACATGTACCTCCCAATGACACTTTTTCGGTTTAATAAAAACAAAATGAAAAATTACAACATGCCTAGAATCGAGGAAGCCGAAGATAAAAAAACGTAAACTTTGTCCTCAAGTTTCAAAGTGGATTTATCTGCAGCGGCAGAAGTAACCTTCCCCGTTTAGACTCAACGTTAATCTGATGTTCGCGGGTGGGAGGATGTCGGACCGGCTGTGAGATGGCTTTTAACGATCGCCTGCACGTACAGATGTGACCTCTCCCATTCGCCGCTCTGCAATGTAGGCCAGTTAAAAAGCAACACGCACACACCATCATTAAAATGGATGCAGCTATGCTCACAGACAGGCCCACGTGGGATTAAACATTCCCAAAGACACACATCGGTGCACGCTCCGGCGAGATGATTCAGTGAGCAAGTCGTCCGAGGGCGTTCAGCTCTCGCTTGGCTGGCGGGATCAGTGGTGGCGCCCAAATCGCCACAAAAAGCAGCGAAAAAACACGCTCTTACAAGTTCACCTTGTGAAAGGTCTCACAGCTCTACATCCGGATGGCAGCTGTGAATAGAAACGGAGACGGGAGAGGAACAAAAAAAAAAAAATTCTACTTCATCGTCTCAGATCTTTATACTTTTATGTTGGTTTTAGGTTTCACAAACCAGAAATCAGTTAGGCCTTCTCATTCTTGT
Source organism: Apricaphanius iberus (assembly GCA_028564705.1). Lineage (NCBI taxonomy): Eukaryota > Metazoa > Chordata > Actinopteri > Cyprinodontiformes > Aphaniidae > Apricaphanius > Apricaphanius iberus. The sequence continues at coordinate 207,546 of JAPXFQ010000355.1, read as the reverse complement.
ATTGGGTCTGTCCAAGGCAGATTATAAAAGACGTGTAAATTAAGTTGCAACCATGCAGTGTAGTGACCCAAGAAAAAACAGCAAAGGGTGCTGGACTTTTGGAGGCAGTAAAGAAGATACTTTTGTACTGATACAGTTGTATGCCAAGATTCTGGCTTAAAGGTTGTGTAACATGAACATGATAGCGACGTCTAGTTTATCTAGGTTGTTGTTACAACAATAAAAAAACATTCTTCCAGCTGTTGGGTTGCCTGGTTTGCTGCCGATACGCCCAGTGACCAACCTGAACTGTGTCCAGTAAGGTATGTATTTTAGAGGAGTTTAACTGACAGCTAACATTAGCAAAGTTAGCAAGTGAGTTAGCTTACCGATCCAGCAGGAAAGTTAATTGATACCATGAACTGATACTTAGTATGTAGAAACTCTGCAACAATTTCACAAGGTGTGTAGTAACTAGTTACAATTACTCACATTTACTTGAGTAACAGTTCTTGGAAAAGTATACTTTTAAAAGTAGTTTTTTTTATGCTGTACTTTTTACTTTTACGTGTTAGTATAATTAGTATCGCTACTCTTGAGTAAAATTTATGGATACTCTACCCACTGTGAGTACACATATGTTAAAGGCACAGTGTGTAATTTTCGGCCAGTAGGGGGCAGTGCATACCTAAATTATCACAAGCATGCTGTATCTGTGTCTTCGAGTAAGAAACTTAACAACAGAGGTCCAACTAGTGCTGCTTTCAAACGCTCAATTCCCTGAGAATTATCTATTTGCACATCAGTCTATCTTTCATCGCATGGAACTAGCGAAGAGGTAAAAATTTATTTATGGTGAAACTTTTTCGCCTATGTATTTTAAAACTGATTCTTAATGTCTTATTTTACAGTATCGCCAATATTATTGCAATTATTGTGCTTTACGTGATTATTATTACATAATATTTTAATGGCTATTTTCAAAGATGTACTGCGAAAACTACACACTGTCACTTTAAGTAACACCAGACAGAGACAACAGATTTAGTTTCCACACAAGCTTTGGTTTTCTAATGTTATCATCTGTTTTTTGATCTTGTTGTTGCATTTTGAGGTCAAGTCAATATATATACCAATTTGCTACTGGGTATCGGGGTCAACATTGTTCTCATGCACTCATATCCGTATTGGTTAAAGTTAACTGATACCATGGACCGATACCTAAAATGTGGAAATAATTTCACAGAAAAGTTTATCTTTAGTTCTGTGGTCAGTTTTTATAAATATTTTATTGTTAATTTAATTTGTTATCATTTGTTGTAACAAGCAGAAAAAAAAAAACCTGTCTTCCAATTTATTGCCTTTTTTTGTGTGGCTATGGTAAGAGTATTGTACAAGCATTGGTGCTCAGTATCTGCAAGTACTCACATCCAAGCATCGATATCAGTTTGAAAAAAGTGGCATCGTTGCATCCCCACGCTGCTGTGTTAATGTTTAGCTAAAATGAGCATGCTAACGGACGTTATGATGAAAACTTTGTGGGAAATACACACAAAGAAAGGGAATCATAGGGTTCCATGTGGCAGATTATGTTGGATTATGGATTTAAAATGTAACGTGGACTATTTTACTGGCGTACATTCAGGGGATCGTTGTGGAAGATGGCTCTGTTCTGTCAGTGGATATGTGGCTTCAAACTGTGATTTACACATTTTTCTTTGACTAATTTTACAAAAAGCATCTAAAATTACGATTGTAACGTCAATTATCATACATCGTTGGAATCTGAAGAATCTCAGCTTTCAAATTATGTGCCGTTGGAATGTGGTCCTCAAGCTTTAACGACCAGACTGTTGAATTTCTGTGCTTTTCTGTGGCTGATATGAGCAGGCTAACACACAAGAAATGAAGCACCAAGGTTTTCAGGGCCAGGTTATTTTGGACGGTTGTACGCCAAAATGGACAGATTGGCTTAATGAAAACAGGAGCAAAGCTGTTGGCTTTAGCAAGGGTTTATTTATCTGGACCAACGGAATAAAAACAGCAAGGGTGCCAATAATGATCAGTTTCACCACATTTGTGCATTTTTTGATTTATAAGATGGTTTGTGCAATTTTACATTAGTGAAAAAAAAAGCCTGAAAGCAGACACTAAAAGTTTAAATCGTTACATTTGTTGTAGCAATGACGACAGTTGGGGGTTAAAACAAAATTAAAACCATCCAGATTGGCAGAGAAACCTTTATCTTTATTTAAAATGAACATTTATCCGTCTAACGTTCCCCCCCCCCCCCTTGTGGTCAATCATCATAACGACATGATGTAGAATTACTACTGGATGTTTCAATCAACCCAGGGATATATAAAGTATGTAATAATCATTAGCATAAAGACCAGGTGTAAAACCTGAAATCAGCCGACGCAGAAACATTAAGCTTTAAAGAGCAGATATCAAAAAGCTGTCGGACCGTCTGCTGTGCTCTCTGGATGTTTTAAACCATGTTTCTGCTTTTAAAAGCCAGAGATCTTCTCCCTATCTCCCGTCTAAAAATACAACCCATCAGCTGCTCTTTAAGGCAACCAGAAAACCATGCAGTATTTCCCGCTTTGACCCAAACGCACTCAGATGCTTCGTTTCAGTTCTGGTGGCTGTTTGGCCTCCTGAGCTGCTCCTTACAGTAACAACATCATGGAGGCTTGTTTTCCTGCTTTTTCCCCCCCTTGCTGCAGACATTAAAGTTGCATCGACATCAGGGAGCAGTTTCACAAAGACCGCTGATGAAAAAGTTCAACGTCGAGCTCAAACAGCTCTTTTGTATCTGTGTCTGACAATGTCTTCTGTCAGTCTAGGGAGCAAGGCAGCAGCAGACTGGTGGGGGGGGGAGGTATTAATTTAATAAGTTCTACAAACTTATTAAATTAAATTTAGACTTCTCGCTATTTTGTTTCTAAAAAACAAATATGTGTTTTTTAATATCTATGGATTAAAATGATCGCCCCCATTATTTTCACATAAAGAACTCTTGGAACTGTTGAGTTAAGACTGGCAGTGGTGCACGAATATGTTTTTTTAGCTAGTCATAAGATAAAGAATCATGGTTTATTTATTTTTTAAATTTTTTGCATAAATGTTGTTTATTGCATTATAAATGTCAGTTTCAAACTAAATATTTAGTTCGCAAGCTAAATATTTACTATATTAGTACATTTTTACCTAGCAAGCTAAACAGGATAGCTTAATATTTAGCTAGCAAGCTCAATATTTAATTTGTAAAGTAAATATTTAGCTCACAAGTTAAACTTGGTAGCTAAATTTAGCTAGCGAGCTGAATATTTTATTTATAAAGCTAAACTGGGTAGATAAATATTTAGCTAGCAAGCTCAATATTTAATTTGTAAAGTAAATATTTAGCTCACAAGTTAAACTTGGTAGCTAAATTTAGCTAGCGAGCTGAATATTTTATTTATAAAGCTAAACAGGATAGCTTAATATTTAGCTAGCAAGCTCAATATTTAATTTGTAAAGTAAATATTTAGCTCACAAGGTGAGCTAAATAGCTAATTGGTAGCTAAATTTAGCTAGCGAGCTGAATATTTTATTTATAAAGCTAAACTGGGTAGATAAATATTTTCGGACATCTATTTTTTTAGATTTTAAAGGCATTATACTGTACTTTGATAATTTTCTTCAAATTTATACAGTAAAATGCCGAAACATTTATTCCAGTTTTAGTATATTTAATTTGTAGTAAAGTAAATATTTAGCTCACAAGTTAAATTTGGTAGCTAAATTTAGCTAGCGAGCTGAATATTTTATTCATAAAGTAAATATTCGGCTTAAGTAAATATTTAGCAAGCTAAACTGGGTAGTTAAATATTCAACTAGCAAATTATATATTTTATTTGTAACGTAAATAGTCTGAAAACAAGCTCAATATTTAATTTGAGAATTAATATGTAGCTTGCTAGCTAAAAATAATAAATTTTAAAGTAAACATTTAGCTAGCAAGCTAAATATTTTGTTAACAAGGTAAACTGGGTAGCTAAATATTACAAACTAGCAAGTTTAATATTTAGCTAGCAAGCAGAATATTTAATTAGTAAATTAAATATTTAACTAGCAAGATAAATATTTAATTCGTAAAGTAGATATTTAGCTAAGAAAGCTAAATGTTTGGTTGCTAACTAAGAGTTTAAAGCTAAATTTGGCTCCAAACCAAATAATTTGTTGAACATTGACATTCATAAATTAATAAATAAAAAGAATTGAACACATGTCTTTAAAAATGAACCCCTATTTTTATTCATATGACATATTATTTGAGTATATAAATTTACAAATGATACTCTATACTACCTCAACCGGAGCTCTAGGATGAAGCAAATCTGGCCAGCAAAAACAGGTGACTGATGTGAAACATTTTCATCTTTAATGGTTTAATCGCTCACATTAATAGCATTCTATAAAAATAAAAAAGTATCTAAAACATTGATCAACAACTTTTAAGCATTTGTCTTAATTTGAACAACCATTCAGCAACAGTGGTGAGGAAAAACTCTCGTTTAACGGGAAGAAACCTCCAGCAGAACCAGGACCTGGCTCAATAGTAGGGTTTTTCCATTAAAGAACAACTGGAGTTTGTGCCAGAGCAAGTGTTAAACAACCGGTTTGCTTTCCCACTGATGCAGAGCCTAGTAAATCGTAACACAACTGGATACGCCCAGGTATGGAGATGAAAACAGAAAGCATGAACAAAGTAGCTTTTGTGCTTCCAAACTTTCTGGATTTGCAAAGATATGTATGCTGCACTGTCAACATCTGATTATAAGGTGTTGAGAGCAGCGACCGACAAAATAACCTTAATGCAAATCAAACTCCATCGAGGGCGGCTGATCCCATTTAATGCGTCTACAAGGCATCATTTATTTTTCCGTAACTGTCTGCTAACACAAACGGTCCCCTTCTGGACTAATCAGAATATTTAAAACCCCATTCACTAGTGTACATGTTAACTAAGTTATGTCCAAACTGGAGCATTACTTCCTGGGTTATCAAAGGGATAGTTAGGACTTTTTGAAGTCAGTCTTTATACATATTATGCTAAATTAAAATCTATAGATTGCAGACGTTAGATAATTTCTTAGTTCATTACTGTAGCTTTCCCCTGAGTCCAGTTTGGATCACAAGTTAGTCTATTTTCTTTTGCAAACAGAGTTAATGTGGATCCACTGAAGGATGTGAATAGAAAAGGATTTTGTGGGCTTAGAACCAAGTTACGCCATTAACTATTGGACAGAAGATGAGGAATAGAAAAAAAAAAGGGTGTAAAGAGAGGTAATAAATCCCACCGCTTAAACTAATTCATTGTTGTTCTGTGTTCCGGAGTCTACAGTGATAACAGGAAAATACATTTTAACCATTCAGAAGGAAAGCCTTCTGCAGAAACGTTATGAAGTCCGCACAAAAAGAAGAAACAGTTTCCAACTTCAGAGGATTTCATTTCCCGAACAAAAGCTTGGTGAGTTTTAAGCCTCTTTCTGAAAGTCAGAGCTGGAGCTGTAATCCTTCAACAAGCAGCATTGCTGTTAATATTTCCGCTGGATGCGTGTCTTTAAGATAAACTAATGTGTGCTTCTGTCAACGTCCTCCTCACCTTAAAGTTTCCTCCAGCCGGCTCCGACATCAACAGAACAAATCCTCTTAATGGTTTTTTCTTGCCTAATCCCCTCCTCACATCTTGTACACTTGTTGACTTTGACTCAAATTTCACATTACAAGTTATCTCCTGAAACGATTGTGCTATTTTGCTAATTCTCACACAACAACCTGACAGTTACGGGGTGCTGTCAGTAAAGTAATAATTTGGGTTATTTAGGCTGTCATAAGATAAATAAATTTGGGTACGTTTTTCAAGGTCATTTTTGCATCAAGGTTTTGTATTAATTTATGAATGTCACAGTTTCAACCTAAAAATGTTAACAAATTATAAAATTAGCTTGAAATTAAATATTTATTTTACAAAGTAGATGTTTAGCGTTATTTTAAGTAACAAGATAAAAATCTAGTTCTAACACTTAAGATTAAGTCCAAAAACTAAATATGTGACTTCCAACTAAATACTTATTTAGCAAGCCAAATATTTAGTTTGACGCTAAATATTTATCTGGCAATCTAAACTGGGTAGATTAATACTTAGCTAGCAAGGTCAAATGACATGGTATTTACTAGCAATATGAACTAGCTAGCTAAATACTTTAAATCTTAATATTTATCGAGGAAGCTACACTGGCTAGCTAAGTATTAAGCTGGTAAGCTAAACTGGAGAGCTTAATATTTAGCTAGCAAGCTCAAATGACAAGGTAAGTATTTAGCTAGCAACCTAATCTAGCTCGCTAAATCTTTCGTTTGAAGCTAAATATTTATCGAGCAAACTAAACTGGCTAGCTAAGTATTTAGCTAGCAACCTAAACTGTCTAGCTACAGTAAATATTTAGTCTGAAGATAAAAATGTATCAAGCAAGCTAAACCGGCTAACTAAATATTTAGCTAGCAAGCTAAACTGGCTAACAAAATATATAGCTTGAAGCAGAATATTTAGCTAGTAGGCTAAACTGGATTGCCTAATATTTAGCTCTGAACTTAATATCTGAACAAGATATCAGAGCTTAAATTTTAAACTAATATTCAACGTTACTTGCCGATAAGCGGAAGAGTTATATTTAACAAAATAAAAGTTGGATCTTCCGAACCTCCACCTAAACTGCTGGCGAGACTCAATGTTACGTCTTTATTATGTCCAGCGTGTCGGGCAGAAAATGTAGGACGAACCGTTTTAATGGTAACACAGACATCTACTGATGGATTTATAGCAACAGCGGCGCATCAGCAGCAGGAGTTTATACAGTGGATTGATACCCAGCTTTTATTTCGATAGTCCACTGCCGCTTCCCTGCAAGTAAATTTTCATATTGGCTAAATATTTAACTCTACTTTGAAGCTATATTTAGCTAGTCAGTTGATGTTTCTAGCTAAATTTGAGCTAAAAAGTTAAATTCAAACAATGCAGCTATTCAGTTATTAAAGATTAAGCTTGAAACTGTGACTTCTATAAAAGAATGAATAACATGGACAAAAATACAACTTTTAAAAATGAACCTCCGTTTTTTTCACTCTTATGAAAGTCTAAATAACCCAAATTATTGGTGTTAATTTTCTACTGTAAGACTTTGTAAAACAAACTGCTCCCCACAGATGTTGGGGTGAAATCTGAAGTCGATTTTATTACTTTTACTCAAGAGGCATCCACTCAACATTCAGCAGATGGTTCCATATTGTCAGATTTCACTCTGGACGATTATTCCTTCACTCCAGCTTTACTGGGTCAAAGCCAAGAGATGAACTTATTCTGACTCATCCCAGCTTGGGTGATTCAGAGCCAACAAACACACGGCGGCTGGTTCTTCAGATGCGCTGATGTGGAATCTGCATGGAAAAAATGTTGCTGCACCAATCGGTTATCAATACCTCCAGTGTATCGGTCCATGCAGCTCAGACCAAAGCCTCGTCGCTGATATACGAGTTCTCCGTTTCGGTTTCATTATTTCCTTTTCACCGTTTTGACATGGACCCTATACTCTACATCAATGTAAACATGGAAAATCTTTATCTTTTTAAATAGCGTTCAATCGGAAAACCCTTTTTGTAGGGGTGCTATTTCTACAGTTAATTTGTGTTATTTAGAGTGTCATAAGAAAAAAAAAATTGGGGTAATTTTTGTCACTTTTGTGTCAATATAAGCAAACCTCATATTGTTTGAAACCTCGTTAGCAGTAAAGAAAGAGTCAAACTGTTAAAATGTATCAAGTTCACCTTTACATAGATTTTTATTGAGTTATTAAAACAAAAATGACTTAAGACTTGTAGATAAATATGCTGTTCCTGTCCACTGAATCAACCGCCAATCACTGCTTTTCCAGAAACTTCCGAACGGTCTTCAGCTCCAAAAGGAAGCTTAACTTTCAAACTAAAAACTCACCAGCTGGGTTATGGTTACCCATTGGTGTGGTTACTGAAGTCTGGTCCGGAAACAGATACTGACCCAGCTAGCAACCCAATAGTTTAGTGGGATTAAACTACCCAACAATGGTTAATGTTACTCGGTGACGTTGCCGAACAGCTTTAACCCAGTGATTGGGTTGAGAGAACAGCCCAGTATTTTTTAGAGTATTGGTAAATGTTAGTTCCAAAGTTACCATATACTTAGTAATGTAAACATATATTTTTTACATTTTAATATTTAGCAAACAAGAATTTTTTTTCATTTACATATTTAATCTTTAGCTCGAAACCAAATATTTAGTTCGAGGCTCAATCATTCGTTTCCAAGCATTAGTAACGTTTTTACCCAACTGTTCCAGACACTCTGACATATTTAGAGATTCTGAATACAGGAAAGTATGTTAGAAATAAAAACTGGAGGGAAAATAACGACGTTATTAAATAAAAACTTCACCCAGCTCTGACCAATTCTTCTCTGATTGAAATCCCACAGGTTTTTCTTATAATGAACATTGATCATTTTGAAATATAACACTCTAACTCAGACTTTATTCCCTTGCTGCCTACACCCACACTCTTTACTTACCATACTTATAAAAAACCTAATTGTCTATTTTAAACGACGCTGCTGAAAAGAAACGAGCTAAAATATTCTTCCACAAAGGATGGTCTATAGCCTGCTTTGCAACAGGAGGAAATTAATGAAGCATTGGATCTGCTTTCTTTAACGCTGCAAGGAATTCAAGTCGCTCTTTTCATGGCGTACTTCAAAGTTCTTTCACTGTGGAACCTTTCTGAGGAAAGATGTCTACAAATAAATACAAAAGTAATAAAACTCTCACAGAAAAACCTAAAGCCAAAGCTGTGGAGATGCCTTCTTAGTCATTTAGAGGAAAATCAATGAACAAAAATGCATTAAAAAACTTTCAGCTCATGAAAATAACATTGGCAGAGACGTATCACCATAATTAGCACCGGGCGAATTATGGAGACACTACTAATAAGCCAATTAAAGAGGGGCAGAAAAGGCCTCGTTAAATAAAACCATGATATTCCATCCCCACCAAATGATTGAAACCGGATGGACGACCAAGAAGGATGGGGGGTGGATTTTAACGTGGTTCGGTCCAAGCTCTAACATCTTTACACAGAAAATATTCTCAAAAGTTACCGTCAAAGGCAGGAATCGGGTGTGAGGTGTTGGGCAAAGTATTCGAACAGAACCATGATAAAATTAAAGAGAACTACCAACATTGTAAGGCTTGAAAAATGTCTGAAATTGAAGATAAAACAGAAAATGTTCTGTAAAAACCATAAAACTTTTTACTTTCTGAGAGTTTAAACAGGAAAATACTTTTTTTTTTTTTTTTACAATTGAGGAAAGAATTCAGGGAAAAAGGTTTTTTGTTTAATGTTGATCAAGTTAAAAAAATGCAACGTGTATTTACTGTTCTTGATTAAAGTGTACCAAACTGTGTATCACTACTAACTGCTTTTGAAGTTTTTCCTTTTGTTACGTCTATACCTGCTTCTTCCATGCTCCGCTGCAGCTTTTTTGAAGAGTTGCTCGCATTGACTGTTAAATAAAAGTTGCACGACTGGCGACAACATGAGACGTCGTAATCACACCATACAATGAATCGATGACGAAATTCGCTAAAAGCGGAAGCAAACAAAACCAACATTAGGCTGAGTACGGATGAGCCAGGTAAGTAAGCGCCATCATGGGGGCCATCTGCATCGGCAGAAAAACACCAGAAGAAAGATTAAAATTAGAAGTTAAAATATTAAAATAAACAGTAGATAATGAGATTAATTGGTAATAAACTGATAAAACTGTTGAGATTGATAACATTTAGAATTATTTAGTGTAAAACATTAATAGAATGTAATCAAATTAAACATGCAGAGCAATGAAACAGCTATTAATAAATAATAAATTGGTTAAAAGCTCGGCTAAAAAGGTGAGTTTTTGAGCCTGCTCTTAAAAACATGAACGTTCTCTGCGGCCCTGAGGGCCTCCAGAGTCATAATAGTGAAAACACGCCTCACCGTGAGTCCTTGTCCTGCTTGGCTGCCGATACCGAGTCCTGATCTGACTGTGTCGGTTGCTGCTCACATCCTTTAAAGAACCGAACTCCACTTTGCTCTTTCACATAGGATTTGCATTCTAGCAACATGAAGCAACAATCAGGCACGATTTTATCACTGCCTGTGTCAATATATGTGGTAGGGTTGGGCAGGAACAAAAAAAACGACATGGTATCGGATTCTGTTTTTTACTTGCCGATACTGATACCTTCTCTTTTTTGCAGCATCGGCCCAACTCCACCATTAGGTAGTAAAATATGATCAGGACCTAATTCACGTTTAACCTGCGAGATCTGACCTCAACCTTAGTTGTTCCTGTCGTGTCACAGAACCAGATGACGACCGGCTGCAGCATCAGCTTTGGTTTAACCCTAAAAGTTCCTGCATGTCTCACAGTACAACTCAACCTAAGCTAGTCGTTTGGTACCATCTATGTTGTATCATCTGTGACTGCCGACTCACAGTTCCGACCGACTGTCGATCACGGTTGATCCCACCACTTACCGCATATTCTAGACTACCTACATCTGTACCAAACCACATCCAAGTCGCTCTGGCTGCCGAACACGGTGCTCTTCCCCCCTAATGGGGCTAATCAATCGGCCCCATCCAGTAGGTCTATTTGGATTCCAATCAATGACGGAGCTTAATCCCATTTGACCCGGTTTTATCTGTCATTCCTCAGAGACTTTATCTGACAAATATCCGTGGTTGTTATTTAACAGAAAATGCTGTAAACCGGCTTTTATAAACCAGAATAATTCAGCTATGAGGCGTGCTGATGGTGCAGAGGGCCTCCTGTGGTGTGGTAATGATGCAGTAACGTGATTTGAGACGGGCCACTGCACAGCAGTCCTTTCAGCTAAATAACAACACAACAAGCCGCTCGGAGCTTTTCACACTGAAAACTGTAACTTAATCAAACTTTGCTGCAAAATGACTCCGGAACCACTGTGTGTGTCCAGAGGACCATGCTGGGAGTTTTTTTCCGTGTCAAACACATTCAGGTTTTCATGATAAGTTTTGTAAACTGAGACGTTTTGTTTGGCTTCCATTGGTTCGCGTAACCTTGAGGACTTCTAGTTTCTCCTGTTATTCTGAGCTTCCTGTTTTTTTTTAGTGTTTGCTGTCTGAAGTTCAGCATGTTTAAAAAAAAAAAAATCTGTATACTGTCAGAAATAGGGGTAAAGAATAGGTACATTACTGGTGTGAAACTGGTAAAAAAAAAAGAAATTAACACAGTCTAAGGACAAATATTGGACCTCAGGGTAACTACGTGTACCTTTTTTAATGTCTGAACGGTACATGCGTGTTCCTCAGTACTAAAAAGGACATTTTTGTACCATTTCTTGTGTACAATTTCTCGAGATTATCTTTTTTACTAAACAATACATCCATTAACAAATCACGATTTATGGAAATAGACTTCAAAGTTTAATTGTTAAGACATTTTTAAATGTAATTTTTACATTTTTGTTTAAAGTGGATCTGGTATGAAATTAGCATTTTTTTTAGCTTTTTGATCATATCTTTTAGTTCCCCCAGCCTGCCTACGGCCCCTAAGGGGTTAAAATGACTGATTAGTCTTTCCTTTGTCTGCCTACATCGTGAAATTAGCACTCAGAAACAGGCTGTTTGGCAGTTCGGCATATGACGACATGTTTCGGCAGATTAGGTGTTGAGTTCCAGCCAATTTTCCCCTTCCCTGAACTACACCTTGCAAGTCCCTCCCTCCCAATGGCCGCTGGCTGCTCTGCTTTGTGACCGCATACCATGTAAGCCGCCATTGCTGTAGTACCTCCATTTGGCCGCTAGGCCCCCATTGAAAAGCATTGGACTTTAGACACGTTAAAAACAACTTTAATGCCTGGTGCCCCATTGTTTTAAACTTTCTATGGCTACATATTCTTCCTGAGATAACGCTGGGCTCATAAAAAACATGGGCACCAGGCTTGTTTTCGTAAGATAATTTCTTGAAATCTTGCATAATTAATGAGGGGGCCGAGCCAAGTTTAGCATCAGAGCTAAAGACACGGGAGAAGAATGGGCGCGATTACGACCGAACTACATGCCCATACACGCCCCGCGAGGGCAGAGTCTGCAGTGAAGATCCCGCCCCTATGCCCTTTTATGGGAAAATGCTTCGTCAGAGCTGGGGAGGAGGAGTCTGTGAATCCGCCATGAATTCCCCCATGAAAGTGTGTCATTGTGGTAAACGGGGAGGAGTGAGGAGGCGCTGTCTATTCTTTTTTACAGTCTATGTTTCCTCCGCGGCGCGGAGAGCTACTATAACAGGAAAACAACAAACCAACAGCATGGAGTCCAGACCGCATCCAAACTGCTCTGGATGTACAAAAGAGAACATAAATCTTTTTGTCCTCCCCTCTTCTGAGCCACTGAAAAGCTTGTGGATAGTTTTTATGTTTGCAGGGAATATGCCCGACCGACTGCCGAAGCGTGTGATAGTTTGTGGCAAACATTTCTAGGACGACTGTTTTTCTAACTTGGAATGATACAGCAGTGGATTCACAGATTGTCTTAAACTTCTACCAGGATTAATACCAAATCTCCGTGAACCAGCAAATATCCCTGTACATGTAAGCATATTTCCTCAATGATGTCCTTCAGCTGTTAGTAGCCATTGTTTGAGTTGTTCGCTTTACAATTAGCTGCATAGCTAACATTCAGAATTAGCTCCACAGCTAATACCCCAGTTTGTTTGTGTAGCATTGGTACTAGTATGCTTTTATTTTGGGGAAAAAAGATGATATATTATAGTTGAACATTTGAAATATCGTTAGAGACTCTTTGACCGCAGAAGCACATAGCCTAGGCCCCGCCCTCCGAAACCCAGTTGTTCTGTGCTAATGCTAACAGAAGGGCTAACTCGTCACACCTGCAATTCTACAACAAGGCTGAATTACGGCAAACCATCCTTTGATATAGTATTAAGGTACTTAGAGTGTGGCTAAAAAGGGCCCAAACTTTGTGGGGAATTTCATGCCAGTTCTACTTTAATTGAACAAATAAACAAATCGGCGACTATTGGCTACATTGTGGTCAGGTGATGTGTCAGTCGTGTCAAATCAATAATTTTTGCCTGTCAAGGTAGCACTGATAAAAGGTACAGACTACAGAGATACAAATAGGTAACTACAGTTAAGGGAACATAATGGTACCTTTGAGGGTACCACCCCAGTGACAAGACATTGTACCCCTAATGTACAATTATGTACTTTAATTTCTGAGTGTGTAGGTCTTTTCTGGTTCTTCAGAACTGCCCGTAGAACTCATGACGAAGGTTTAGTACAACTGAGTAGTAGAGAGGACTGATGAACGCTTCAGAGTGTTTGGTTTACATTGTAAACTATGGTGCCTCCATCTTGCCTTGTGCTCAGCATCACTTAGAAGCCCTTGTTTACTGTTTTCCTTAGTATGCAAACCAGGTCTAAAGCCTCTCATTGTCGCTACGCTACAGACGCAACACCCCAATGCATTCGTGGCAATGGCTGGTGATTTTAATTATGCCCTGCTCTCATTTACGCTTCCAGCACTTCAACGTTTTTCAGCTGCTCTACTGGAGAAAACAAGACGTTGGATTTGTTTTATACAAATGTTGAGGATTCAAACATGTCCAAAGGAAGTAGACCTCTGGGACAATCAGGTCACGATCTTGTTTTTCTTTGCTCAGAATATAAGCCATGTGTTCAGAGGGAACCTGTGGCAAAAAGAACCGTGAGAAAATGGTCACTGGAAGTTAAAGAAGCCCTGCAGGCCTAGCTGGACTGTCCATAGGGCAAGGCGGGCATTTTCCAGGTGGGCCGATGGCGATTTGTGGGCTGGTGTATAAACTATCAAAGATGGCGAATTGGCCAATTGGTCATGATCGACTCTGGGCTGGACCAATTACAGCCGAGGAGGTCGGATGCATCCTTCCCTCTTTCTGCTCTCGTGAAAGCAATCAAAACACGAACAGAAGAAAACAAAAAGTCGGGCCAAAAGAAAGCCAGATGCTGCTAATTGTGAGAAAATAATTGTTTGGTGGTGGCTATGGCAGAGCTCAAGGGCGACAATAACCATAATTTAGTGTGGTTTGAAGATTGCCGTGGACAATTATTATTAACTTTTGATAGCCTAAATCACTTCTTTATTCAATTAATAACAGTTGAAAACCATTTTGAAATGACAGGCATTAAAATCCAGATATAACATGAAGAGCAATGACATATGTATATACATATATGTATGCATATATGCATTAGGGGTGTCACGATTCTCCAAATTCAATTCAATTCCGTTTATATAGTGCCAATTCCCAACAAAAGTCATTTCAATACAATTATACAAGCATTCCAATCAGCTAAGTTTTCAATTTGATTTTCGGTTTTAGGGTCACGATTCGATTCTCGATTTTTTTTTTCTCCTTTTCTTAAAATACAGAGCCCTATCATTGATCAATGGTTTCATTCATAAAATTTTGTACAGTAAATCTTATTTGAAAAGACATATAATAAGTGATGCAGTTTCCATTATTCTTGTGCATTGTATCACATTAGACATATCTGCTGCCAAAGCAAGAGAACAATCTTGGAGGAAGATTGCTGATTGCGTTAATGCGTAGGTTATACAATTAATGTACATTTATGTAGGTTAATCATATTAAAAATATATATTTAAAATCATTCTTAAGTAGCTACTGCAGACTACTGTATAATAGATTTCTAAGTGTGAAATATGCGTTTTTGAAGAAGAAACTAAATGAGTGTGAAATGTTAAATTTGTTGATGTGATGTCACCCTATCAAGATATCTTACCGGCAATTTTATAAAAGCCCTTTTTTATGGACATGGACGATAAATGTCCAGGGAATACAATGAAGCTATTTATGTACCCCTGCAGAGTGAGGACCACCTTTCGAATGGTTCGACAGACTGTTTTTTTCCCTAGATTCTCTGAATCCCCGACCGCATACAAGTATGTACCACTTGCATAAAACCGCAAGGCAATACATACCATTTGCAGTACAGTAAGGGCATGGCTTTGACGAGTCACATTTGTTATGAGCGGCTCAAGAAGTTCACAAAGATAAAACATTCCTTCCGCGGAAAATCTGTATCTTTCATACAAGTAAGCATCAGGAAAGTCAAATGGATTTTGTCTGTCCCTAAAAACTCTTTCTCTACGAAGTGCTCGTCTAACAATTTGCGCGGAGATGTTCACAGGATTTGGGAGAAAAGGTGAAGCCATTGCAACAGAGAACAGACGCTGGGAATTAGTTACGTCACCTATATGTTTCTTTGCTCACAGCTGATTGGTCAAACTTCAGTCTGAGATCTCGAATCCAGAGCATAACCTGCCCCGGAGCAGGTTAGCCGTGCAGCGAAAAATACCATGGCAACGAACACAGATTAAAGCCGAGCTACTTTCATTGTAAAAAACCCAAAACCCAGGGTTGGCGGAAACTAAGATGAAACATAGCTGGCTAGCCACCTAATCCGGCTTCATGGTACAGGCCCCTGGTGAATGTTACTTGTAAGGGAAAATCCAATGTGTGGTTCCTTGTGATGAGGAAATCTGAGTAAATAGACAGTTGCCTGCTAGCTGTTGCTATGAAGTCCGAGTTGGACGCTAGTGACGCTACATTATGTAAACTTGGTAGGTGATCGCGATCTTATTTTAGATTTTGATGGACAAGGTTGTTTTTTCATTTCAATTGACCTTGACACCGCTATTATGTATTCCCCCAAGAATATGCGCAACAATGGAATGTGTTCCCTTTACCACTTTTGCTGTTGTTGCCCAATCTGTGAGGAGAAACTTCAACTTTAATTTATGGTTCAGAGTCCTGCAGTGGAACGGGTACCTGCTGGTAACCTGCTGCTTCAAGTAGACAAATGCGTAAACTAATTTTCGCTGTCCAAGAGGACATTTCGTTCAGGCGGGCATTTTAGGACTTGGCCATGAGAAAATCTAATTGTTTTAATGTTTTGTTTAAGACTCCCAATGAGGATCATGTTGATAGCCTATATGGTTTTTGTGGAAAGACCACAATAGTATATTTCCTGATGTTTCAATGATGGTGGAATATTTTCACAGTTTATCCGTCCAGTGATGCCAGAGAGACTTTTCTGCGGCTGGATTTGCGATTAAGGAACAGAGAATCAGGTTAAAACCAGGGACTGTGTTTATTTTCTGCATTGTGACCTCTGACTCAAATAAATGAATCAGCTGAATCCAGTCAGCCTTTAGATTTCTCCATTACAGTTTTAAAGAATCAAAGACTGAAAATAACTCAACCCTTGATTGAATGTATCTTATATTATAATTATAATTAAGTATTTCATATATTTGGTATATTAATCACTAGATCAGTGTGTAGAAACGGAAAATATGAATTCCGCCTGAAAAAAATACACATTAGCAGCTTGTTTTCATTGTAAAGAAGCAAATAAACATAATCAATAGTAACTACTCACTCTTACTGACTTTAGACCAACTGTTGGTGTCTGTAATAATACAAATAATTGAAAGTTTAAAGTAAAATTTTAGTTTAGGAGGCGTGCCCCAAAAAAATGGGGGCTAACAGGCTGAAACGTATTTGAAACGGACTAGGAGTCTAAAAATCTTGATGGCAGGATCTGTGCAGAAAGAAACAATGACTCCATACGGAAGTGGATCGGAGTGATTTAAACAATATTGTGTTGGGAACACGAGTGGCTGTTGGATCGGTTCTGGTAAAGAATCAGGTTTTGTAGAGTTGAACCCGTCAATCATAAATAGTGGCGGGGACATGTCCCCCATGTCCCCGGTTGAAATGACGACACTGGCGGAGCTTCACCAGCAGCATAGAAACTCCGTCATGCTAGATTGTACACAGTAAAAAGTAAAAGGTTAGCGAACACAACGAAGAAACTACATTTTATTTACTTGTAAATAAATAGTTTACTTTTTAATGCACAACTAGGTCTACACATTTTTGTAAATATATTTTTCTGCTTATTCCACTCAGTTGCACAATCAAATAAATACACAGTACTTTGGTTTTTGCAATTGTGTCCTCATGTACAGTTATTCTTTCTTAATGCTATTTTTATACTTTTTATACTTTTCTTGTGTGGTCCTAAATGCTTCTATGATCTGTCACTCTGCTGCTGTTACAGCTGAATTTCTCCTTTGTGTGACTATAAAGGATTATTCTATTTTAAGATGAAATATTGGCCATTTAGAGGCCGATAGACTGAGCCGTTTGGTCTTATTCTCTCCTTTTGCACACTGAAGGTTATTCTAACAAGATAAAAACCCAAGACACGATCACTGAGGAGATCCCTTCTGTCGTGTTTGCACACCTGAAACACCTTACCGATGTCCTTCTCAACAAACGTCTCTCCACCGTGTTTACATCAATAAATTACCCTCCTACGTCCCCTCCTTTATGTTGGTATAATGTTCCGCCTATTGTCGGATTTGCTTCGCACTGCTGCCATTATCTCCTGAAACAATAAAATTCGGGCCCTCTAGCATCACAGCGAGCCGTCAAACACAAGGAGAAAAGAGTCAGACGGAGGCGACGACGGATCTGTCGCCCTGCAGCCCCTCGCAGGAAGTCTCACCACTAACATCGGCTGATGATTGAACGCAGAATCCAGGCCAGCGCCGCGTCACAGAGGTCGGCCTCGGTTAAACCTGATGTGGAAAGGAAAACAAGACAGCAGAGAGCGGCAGATCTGCATGGGAGATATCTCAGCGGGCCAGTCGGGAGCCCTGGGACAGAAAGGAAAGGGAGGACGGATGATTGTCTCCAGTTTGCTTTGTGGTCCGGCCTGTGTGGAGCGAGGGTATAATCACACGGGGAGAGCGATTCCCTCTGAGAGCAGCTCATTAACAGGATTTAATGAAATCACATCAGTGTGCTCATCAGCAGCCGCCAGAGAGGCCAGAGATCCACTTCAGATCAGATTGGTCCAGAGGAGCCGTGTGAAATAGACAGGAAAGAAACGGAAATACAACTGTTCTGAATTAGGATCTAAAAGGCGTAAATCAACACGGCACAACATGTTGCTGATCGAACGCCAAAGAGGCGGGAAAGAAGACGAAAAAACGTCCACGAAGTTAAGTTAAATTTAAGGGCCTGATTGATCAAGATTTTTAATAATGATGTCGCTAAAAATTTGCGGCAGTGGGTTGTCTTTCATTTGTGGGTTATCTACTAAGATTGCATGAGCAATAGGGGTGTCACGATCTAAATTTTTAAAAATCGAAATCAATTGAAATTACATCACGACCTTGCGCATCGTAATCCAAAAGGCGATTGCGATCACCTCCTCCCATGTCTATGTAATGTAGCGTCACTAGCGTCCCACTGGGACTTCATAGCAACAGCTAGCAAGTTACCGTCTATTTACTCAGATTTCCTCATCACAAGAAACCACACATTGGATTTTCCCCAACAAGTAGTTCTCATACAACTCACAACAACACCTAGTAATATTATATCACAATAAGAGCATCCCGTGTGAACACAGCACACCTCTACAGAGCATATTAGCTGACGCTAGCAAGTAGCTATTAGCTAAGCTACAGTTAAACCGTGGCAAAAAAAAAAGAAGCAGTGGGACCGGAGCTAAAGCCGCACCTTCCACTCTCAAATCATCAGTGAGGAAATTTTGAGTTCTTCTTGACCTAAGTCGACATTCTCGTTGGAAACGATAGAACCGCTGTTAGCTGCACATTACCTGTTTTCTCTGAGCCAGCCGGAGCTGAGAGTTGTTGCGCTGCAGTAACTAAAAAGAGTCACTAGATGGCAGCCACCCTCTGTAACTAATTATTTATTTAAACAAGATTTTTACTCTTATTAGTGTTACAATTTATTGTAAATACAATAATATAGTAAATTAATTATTTCAATTTGACCATTAATGCCTAACGTGATACATTACACAAGAATAATGGAAACTGCATCACTTCTATGTCTTTTGAAATAAGATTTACTCTACAAAAATGTATGATTAAAACCAATGATCAATAATAGGGCTCTGTATTTATCGAAAATTAAATCGAATCGAGGATTTGGAGAATCTTGACACCCCTAAATCATTTTTGCCATCATCGTTCTTTCTGCTATATGTGGATTTTAATGTCTACCATTTGAAAAAAAAATACCATTATCATATTAATTGATTGTAAATTCAATAATGTTAATAATTTATTTCAATTTGCCAATTTAATGCCTAATGTTATACATTATAAAGATAATGGAAATTTCATCACTTATATGTAAAATGAAATAAGATAACTGTACAAAATGAATCGAATTGTGACCCTAAAATGGAAAAACAAATCGAATTGAGGGTTTGGAGTATCGTGACACCCCTAGTGAGCAATTCACAGCAGGCGCAAGGAGCAGTATTCAAATGAGGATTTTGCATCCACAGCTGTGAGCTGCTTCACGGCTAGAGAGAGGATGAATAACATGCATGGATTCATGATGCGTTTGTCAAAAAATGGGGGAAAAACGACATACATATCAATTATATGGCTGTTACAGAGTTACTTTTTAGATTATTACTATTAGGCTAGAATGTTGTGAAATATGTTCCGTCACGGTGCGTTCACACCGAATGCGACCAAAAAGTGCCGCACGCCTTTGGCTGGACGCTTCGCGCCTTGAAGCGCACCTCCAAAGCGAACTGGTCCCACTTCAAAATACGCCATTTTCACGCACGTGAAGCGGAAATACATAACTTGTGGGAGGACCCTGACCGGGACCGCTCTGTAGCAGTCGGCTGGCCGCCTCCTCCCTCCTTCTCCCGACCCTACAGGAGCTCCCAGTCAACTTTGGTCTCCGAGCTGACTGCATTAAATGTTCAGCTTAGCCTCGGGCGGAGCTGGGACCCCTGCAGTAAGGTTTGGAGAGCTAAAGACCCAGTCGAGCTGCGTCGGAGGGATCGATAAACAGCGGCTCCTCGCCGGCTCGGAGAACCTCGCCTGCTCGCCCAGTTTGAGGACCCATTGTCCCACGAAGGGACAAGCTTCGCCCACCAAGACACCAACTACAATTTGAGTTGGAAAGGAAACTTAACTGCAACATTATCTGTGATGAATGGAATGATGCTTGGAGAAACGTAAAATCATTTATAAAAGTAAAAGCCATTTTCCCACCAATGATTTGCCGCAGTTAACTAACTTATGTCTATTAATTTAAACAACAATCCTTTTATTTTGGTACCTGGAATAACCGACCCATTTATAACTCATACATATAAAAGAAAGCTCAAGTGAATGCTAATTTTCTGTGGAAGAAAATGAATCCATCTTAACTGGATAACAAAAAAAACAGCTCTAAGATAAAATGGTAAAACTTTATGTCTCTCTTGATTGTTGCACAGGAAAGACTTTTTTTGGTCAAAACATAGAAACCATTTTTGTCATTTATTGGACTGAATATTTCAGGAATTCTTAAAACCATGTGTATTATAGTATAAATGTATGCTGTCTTGCACTGTACAATGCTCATTCTAATTGCTATTCTGTTGTTTGCGAGTGCAACGATCTATAACTGATGAGTGACAGGAGAGGGGCACTTCAGGGGGGCCAATCAGATTTTAGGAGGGGCTGGTGCCCGCCTGACCCCACCCACTAGAACTGCCACTGCCTTGGAACTGGTTTCTGACCTCGTCTTCACTAGAAGAGCTCCTGATTCCGGCCTTAAAGATAATTTTCAAAGAGTCACCTTTGAGTTCCTTCAGGATGACAACTAAACAAAGCAAAACAAATTGAAAACGAAAATCTAACTGACAGAAACGCCAAAAGGGACGAATTTCAGTCTGATCGCTGCGTCCGATCGATCTGCCACCTCCTCCTGTTTCAGCTAAATTACAGTCCAGGTTAAAAACAAACAGGGAAAGCTGATTAAACATTGTTATTGGTTTTTATTTTTATGAAGTCGCGTCGCCGACCTGCAGAGCAGCTCGACCAATAGGGTTCTACTACCCCCTGCCTCTCAGGATAGGTGATTTCAAATGCCAAATGCATTCAAATGTCAGAAAACAGCTGCAGGAGAAGAGCTGACATTTTAATGCCACTGAGTAAATAGCTCCAATTTTTTCCCCACCTTACTCTTTTAATTTTCAAACATTTAGTGATTGACTTCTTTTCTGCAAAAAAAGAAAAAAGAAAGAAATGAAAGTTCCGTTAAATAAGATGTTCTTGTAAATATCCATCTAAATAAAATGAAATAATAAATGTTTTCACAAATGTATTTCACTGAATCCTGCAGCTTCTGCTTTAGCTTCCTTTGTGAGTATGAGCCTCGATTTAGTCCAAGAAATTAATCTAATATGTATGAAATATAGAAAACTTAAATTAAATGATGCAAACAGGTCAGCCCTGCAACCTCGGGCCTCAAGCTGTGCCACCAACCTGTGGTGGTTTACACCAACAACAAAATTGTGTGGTAATTCCAGAATAACTGACTTTCTCTGGGGTTGGATGAAACATTTTTCTAGGTCTTGGGAAGTTAAATAAGTCCACCAAATTTCACATGTCTGGTGAAAGCATGGCTTGGGGATAATTGTTTTGTTTCTAGAGGAAGTTGCGAAGGATATAGGCCACACCTACCAAATATTAGCACAGATATCTTTTAGGGCTTGGACTAATATGTTGAATGGGTGCAGATCAGATTTTTTTTTTTAGAAATTAGAGCCAAACATATGACTTCACCATGCAACAATGGTAACACCATCTTTAGAAAACCCTCATTACCGGACAACTGCTTACACCATCATGTCTACTATCACTGGTCACGGTTTGGTGTTGATTAGGTAAAGCCGATGTTAGCAATTCTTCTTCGAACCCAAAGGACATAATGACCAAATTAAAAGCCAATACCTCAAAATCTCTAGGAGGAGTTTGTCAAAGTTTGACATGTGTGAAAAGTCAAAAATTTCCTTTTGAGCCAAAATGGCTGACTTCTTGGTCAAATTAGGACTGGAAACCACTGACATTTTTTATTTATCTTGAATAGTTCTATCTGTGCACCAAATTTCAAATGTCTATATTACACCATTTGAAAATGATCACCTTTAGAGGGCGCTGTAATGCCGTAAGCCATATCGTATCGAGGGAGAAAAATAAACTGCGAAAAATAAACTGCGAAAAAGCACTGCGAAAGCTTAACGACAGAACCAAAGGGGGGGATTAAAGAGTTTGGTGAAACAGACTGAATGTAAAATGTGCTTTTCTTTTCTTTTTGAACCACTCAAAGAGCTTTACAATAGAGCCACAACAACCACTAACAGATTGTAAGGAAAACTGTGGTTAGCCGCTTCGCCCAGGGGCACATCGACAGGAAGAAATCGTAATTAAACCCACAACTTTCCCACAGACAGAGTACCACTCTCACCACTGAGCCACAGTCTCCCTTCTAACCTCACAAAAACATATGTTTGGCTGTAAAAACATTCTGCTTTTGCTTCTTTTGTCACACTTAAATGTTTCGGCTCATGAAACCAACTTTTATTTTTAGAGAAAAACAACCAGAACTAATCCAACCAGGTGTGGCAATCCGAACCAACTTTTAGCAGCAATGCCCATCAAGTATCTGCAGCAAAACGCAGTGAGTGTTTTACATCCATGTGTAGAAATATTGGCCATTTTTTTGTAAACAACAGCCGATTTAACGTCATTCAACAGCATCACTGTCCGGTTTAAGTATATACTTTGACTAGACCACTCCTAACATTACCTCACTGTGATCTAATGGAAACATAAGAGACACACTGCTGACTATCCCCACGAGTTCCTCAATATTGAAATAAAGTAAATGAAAGAAAATCTGATTTATCAACATGTTGCACAGCCCTATGCTAGGCTACTAATCAGGATCTTTGGAGGCAGTAAAGATAATATTTTAATATGAATTTGGTTGTATGCATAAATGGACATTCGACCTTGGCTTAATAAAAACAAGAGCAAAGCTAGCAAAAGCAGGGATGATGCTAACACACATCCTGTTTTAGAGAAGAATGTGTAACTTTGCGTGACATTCTGGTCAACACTCCGTACCAGTAGGTGGCGGTAATGTATCCATTTGTTGGTTGCCAGACAAAAATAAACTTCACAAATAAGAAGAAGAATTTATTTTTAGGCTAATATGAGCTTGCTAGCATTAGCCTAAAATAGCTAGCTGCTGTTAGCCTAACAGTAGCTAAAAGAAAAAACCTTGTGAGAAATACACAAAAGGAAGGGAATTGTTAAGGTTTTTAGCGGCAGATTATGTTGAATTATGGAACTAAAACTTTTTTTGTCTAATCTTACATTCATTGTACCATTGTGGATGCAAATATTTTTTAGTTCGTGACGGCTTTGCTCCGTCAATTAAATACGAGAAAGTTTTGAATGCTAAGTTGCGATTTTTATTTCTGATTAGTGTGACTACAGTTACGCTCATATCCTTGACTGGCATAAATCGCTGAAATCACAAGAATCTTAGCTTTCAGATAATGTATAATATGAATATCTACATAGAGAGGATGTCGTAAAATAGGCAGATTTGACTCGGGTGTATGTAATGTACCGTCAACGGGACGTTAAAAACACAAAGTTAAAAAAATAGACGGCTTACTGCCCTGGCCAGATTTCTCTGCCTCTGGCTACAGGAGAGCCTACTATTATATTTCACTATTTACTAGATTAGTATTTTTCCTAAAGTCATCAATATGATGCTTTTTGGTAGTTTTTTCACATTCGAACTTAGATTTTATTTTATTTTCTAACTGTATTAACCGGATCATTCTTGGTGAAAACCCTAGAAAGAACAAAAAGGGCTTTAAACCCTGACGTTACTCTCAGCACCCTCTCTGGTTTTAGCAGCGCGCTACCTTTGTCCCGTTATAAATCCACTGGTCCGACGAAGTAAAAACCAGCAGCTCAGCCACTTTAATTTATTAACGAGGTTCAATCTCCCACTCACGACTCACAATTACTGTCAGTCTGATGATTACAGGTGGACACAGGAAGCTCTCTGTCTGGCTTTGTTCGAGTCTCTTCAGCCTGCTTCAACGTAGACAAAAATTTGAACGGATTTCCACAGAAATCTGCTGCAGAAAAAAAAAGAAGAAAGAAACACGCCTGCCAGCAGTTTAAGTCAGACAGAAACTTAATCAAAAGCAGGGTTTATTTAAGTGGAGAGAAAGCAGAGTTCTACTTTTTTAGCTTTCCTGTGCGCAGGTGGTAAACAAGGAGTCACTGCAGGGCTCAGACGGATGGTAATGATTAACCGTGGCAGGAAGGTGAGGAGCCGCTGCAGGTGAAACGGCTCCTCCACTCATCTCCATTCATCGTGTTTTAAGCCTTATGAGGGCTGCATGGAGCGATAAGCATTTGATCTCCACTTGATTCAAGGTAAAACCTTCAGCAACGAGAGCCGCCTCATATATCTGCTGCATCACGCTCAGGATGGTTATCGTTTCTGCGGCCTCCCTGTTAATGATGTTGCTCTTCAGTTGCTCTCTGCTGCATCCAGGGCTGGTTTGTTTTTAGAAACCCACTCTGTCTGAAGCATGGGCCGCATCTTAAAAATCAGCCAATACGATTCCTCACAGAAGTTTTCTCACCTCCAACCACAAACTTCAATGTTATTGGGCTTTCATGCAACAAACTGAAACACGTGTTGGAAAGAAACAGCATCATGAACACACTGCAGATTATAAATCGACTTCCCGTATTTTTGACAATCTTACACTGGTTTGTTTAATCCGTTTATTACTACGGTGGCCCAGAAGTAGCACAGAAATACAAAAGCCACAACGCTACAAAATAATCCACAACACAACAAAATTAACCACAACGCTACAAAATTAACCACAACACAACAAAACTAACCATTATGTTATGTTAGTAAAATATTCTCTTTCTCTACATGTTGCATTTTTTACATTTAATCACTGATAAATATGATTCTTACAAAACATATAAAGTGATGTTATGCGGCTTAGCATTGACTGTAATTCCCACTGGTAAACTTAACAACAGTAATGTGATAAAGTTCTATACATCAGGAGTTCTTTCTTTACCTTTTTTTAATAAGCTTCAGGTCTACTGATGAAAATGTGTCTGTAGATACAGTATATAATACCTGATCCTGATGACTCCAAGGTTCCTTCTGCTGCAACAACACATTCTTCACCATCTGGACCCTCATGGTATATATAAATATTTCCGCTTTTCTACAGACAACTCGGGACTTTTAATCTGAGTTTTTTCAGAACTGTATTTTCTTATCAATATTTATGTATAAATGCAAAAATACGTTAAACATACACCAATTTTGAGTAATTTTAAGCTATTTTAGTCTGTAGCTGCTGGTCCATCTTAGCCACACTCGAGTCATTCCTACTTCAATACAAGGCGACCAGTAAGATAATATTATATGCTTCAACAATGACTGGTACAAACAGTATCCTTGGCTTCCATATTCACAAAGCCAAGACTCATTACTGTTTTGACATAGCAATAAAGCCACTTTCAAGTATTTTAGAATTTAAAGTGTTTCTTGAAATCCACGAGGATCCTTTCCATTCTCTCTTTTTGTTTTTTATGAGTTTCACTAAGGACATCAGCCTGTCAGAGGCTGCTCTAAAACTAATCAAAACCCATTTGCGCACAGAGAGGGCAAAGGGAGGCTGTGCTACCGCTGTATCCTTAGCATTGAGGCTAGAATAGCCAATTGACATGTATTGGTTCAAATAATTTTTTTAAGTAATGACTAAAACAGGAAAATGTATTTTAATCCATTTTAAGACAAAGAAATACACGTTTGTATAGTTAATATGTAAATTATGCTAACTATTTGTACAATTGTTATAATGCAAGATCAATGCATAATCTCTTTTATTGATAAAGACAAGAATGTAAACTCTGTACATCTGTGCAAGAGTAAGAATTTGATTTCTATATTCTATAATGTACCCATGTATTTAAATTATTGACTGAATTTCTTTACCTGCTCATTACTGTTCAGAATTAAGGAGCAGGAGGGTGTTGTGTGTGGTATATCAGTTGTAAATGCTCTTATCAAGGCCACCCCTCATTTAGTTTGTGTCCCCTTTCTGCCACCCCAGTAAAAATCTTCTGGCTACGCTACTGAAGAAAACAAGCTAACTAACCTATGTAGCTCTCTATAATAGTTAGCTAGCTCTAGTCAAAAAAAGAAAGCTAACTAAACTAGCTAGCTAGCTCTCTACAATAGTTAGCTAGCTCTAGTCAAAAAAAGAAAGCTAACTAAACTAGCTAGCTAGCTCTCTACAATAGTTAGCTAGCTCTAATAAAAAAAAGCCAGCCAACTAATCTGGATAGCTCTCTACAATACTTAGCTAGCTCTAGTCAAACAAAGCTAGCCAACTAATCTGGCTAGCTCTCTACAATAGTTAGCTAGCTGTAGTCAAAGAAAGCCAGCTAACTTAACTAGCTAGCTCTCTGCAAAAGTTAGCTAGCTCTAGTCAAAGAAAGCTAGAGACTAATTTGGCTAGCTCTTTCCAATAGTTAGCAATAAAGCTATTTCCCTCTAAGGTCTATCCCAATTACCTTTTTTTACGCCGGTTAACACACAACTTGTCTAGATTGATCAGATGTAAAATTTTATTACATAACCGTATTAAAAGCCACATAAAAAGGTTGCTTTCCCGGAAATCAGGAGTACAGAATAAATAAGTGCCTCTACTTGTGGATTATTGTGCTAGTTAATGAGAAGGGCTGTCACCTTCAGGCAGAGAAATAAGAAGGATGTCAACTGATGAGCAACAAAAGGAACAATAACATCTTAAATCTCATGCTCGGTGCCTTCAAACACTCTGCGTTTCAGCTTGGCCTCTCTCTGCTCTAAGGGACAAAAATAGAGGTGCTGGAAGTTACGGGGAAGTGAGAAAGTGGAGTGATGAATAAATCAGGGGACGGAGATGCAGATTAAATGAAGACAGAAAGAGAATGCATTAGAGAGGTAAGAGGCAGAAGGATCTCAGTGTTTCAGGGGAGAACTGTAAACAAAAGGAGCATGTTGAACATTAATCAGCTCAGCTTGCAGAGCTGATTAATTTTTTTTAGCTATAAGGTATGAAAAGAGTAGCTGAAATATTCAGAGAGTAATCCTCCCACTGTTAGACTTACTGTCACTGGTAAAGCAGCAGATTCTTGGCTCCATGCGTCCCCCATTTCCACCAATCAAACATCCATAAAACACTCAGATGGCAAAAGCTAAACAGTGAAAGGTACAGCAGGTTCAGACTACAGGCGATTTAATAGAACTGATTATTTTATAGCTGTAAACCATGGTTTTAATAACCATTAGCCATGTTTCAATTGAAAACCAGAGATCAAAGCTCATCTGGGGTTCATGCTGATTTCACTGAACATAAATAAAGCCTAACACAGTAAAGTAAACGGATAAAGCTTGTCAAATTTTATCTCCCGGAGTTGGAGCAGACTGGAGATTTAAGACCCAAAATGGTCAATCAGACGACAGAACGCCGTATAGAGCAGAGATATCAAGAGGGAAAACCAGAGGAGATTCATGAACAGCAGAAAGAATATTATTTGTAGCAGCTCTGACATCCCAAACTAACAGATGAATATTTTACTACATGTTAGAGCGGCACATTTGCAGAGATCTCTTTGAGCTCTGACTGAGGTGGCATTCATCAAAACCAGCAATACCAGATGTCTCAATAAGGACAGACTAAAAAGGTTAGGCACACCAGCAGCTGATAAGCTGTGGACTCTTTTGGATAAGAGGTGGTGGTTGTAGAGGGCTGCTGGGTGGAACGGTTGCTAATACTGCTGCCTTGAAGCTCGAATCCCGATGAGTTCTGGGGTCCTCCTACCGCCCAACAACATCAAAACCGAGGGGAAAGGAATATAGCAGACTGCCGAAATCTAGCTTCGCATTTTTACATCCCATTGCCGGTACATTACATACCTCCTACTCAAATCTGCCCTTTTTTTGTGACACCCCTTCTGTGTACATACACACATCATACATCACTTGAAAACTGACATTCCTGTGATTACAAAGATGTATGCCAATAAGGAATACCATCAAAACTGTAGACACAGTAAGCGTTTTTGTCAGACCAATCAGAAAGGAAGGAAACCTCCAACACACTATTCAAATCCTTCTTATCATTGACAGAAAAGTCAATCTCGATCAAAAACAGTATTCAGTATGTCAAGTTAATGTACTCCGATTAAAAAAAACTGGTCCAGAACTAGTCTTATGTCCACATTCCAACATCACTGGCCGCTCAAAACCTTAACAATTCCAGTTTTCATCATAACTACTGTTAGCATGCTGATATTAGCCTAAAAAAATCAACTGTGGAGCCTGTACAACACGTTTGTTAACTGCCTGTAGGTATTAACGTGTGCCTAGTTGTCCGTCCCGTGTTTCTCTTAGAAATCAAGTCACCATCTCTCAAGTCCTAGTCACGCTCAAGTCCTAAATGGCAAGTCAGAGTCCAAGTCAAGTCGCTAGGTCCTACTGGCCAAGTCCAAGTCAACTCATTAGCAGCTGAGAGCAAGTCAAAAATAACAGCAAGGTGAATATTTTAAGACTAAAAACAATGGGAGCCATATATAGTTTACTTTATTTGAAAAGAAATCGTACGCAATGCCCCCATTGCTAGCTTCAATCTAATGCAGTGACGTGCAAACAATAAAATGTGTTTAAAATAAATTGGAAAACGATAATCAAAACGTTGCCCCGACACCAAGTTATTATTTGCCCATTAATCTGACCTAATATAATAAACTAACATTAGCATCTGCTATACGCTAATTTCAACGACAGAACTGTATCATGTCGGAGACCAAGTTAAAACCTGATGCTGCAAGTCCGAGTCCGAGCGCAAGTTATCAGCGTGCTGCTCAAGTCGAGTCACAAGTCCATGAAAAGTGACAAGTATTCAGGACTCAAGTATTCCATCTCTGGTTTCTCTGGGTGTTTCGCAAAGCCCAGGAACCTCGCCTTGATGCCTTGGTACCGCCCTGGTTGCCTAGGAGATACATCATTAGGGACCGCCAAGGTACCGCTGGGCGATTAATCGAATTTTAATCAAAATCGCGATATTAAAAGGCTATATCACGAATAATCGTGCGCTGTGTTTTAATCGTTATCCCAACTGACCAATTGCAGTTGAAGCACTGCCTTGTTGTCAAGCTAACGTGCCAATCAAGTCTGAGAAAAAACATGGTATTTAAAAGCCCAAGGCTGTTAGGTAAAACGAAGATGCAGTGTCAAGACTGTACAGCTGTTTAAGAATTTTGAAGGAAAATGGACAACAGGGAACAGGATAAAGATGACCAAATTGTTGAAACCGTCCACAGAAGAGAAAACGGCAATGACATTGTGGAGACAAGTGGCATTATGAACTCAATAGTTTGGAAATGGTTTGGATAGTTCAGAGAAGACAGCAGCCAGACTAAACCGATCTGTAAAATCTGCAGACCATTTCAACAAAGCTAGGCAATAATCTAATTAATCACCTGAATTTTGAAGTGATGTGATGTTGTTGGCAATCCCAAAGTAGCAAGACGTACGCTCTGTATGCAATGTTAATAGTTAAGGCTGTATTAAATAGCTTTTATTAATGTTGTTTTGATGAGAAAAAATCAAATCGAAAATCGACATCATTCAATATGAAAATAATCGCGATTATTTTCTTTTAATAATCGCCCAGTCCTACGCCAAGGCGTGTTCCAGTGTTCATATGTTAATGAAGGCATCTGTCCTCCGTTTGTCTCCCATTTAGCCAACTCATAAGGATACATGGGAAGTGCCTTGTTGCCTTCTCTCGGTCAAAAATGTCCCAGAATACAGTTCTGTATTTTCAAAAAGAAAGCGGATCAGGACCCGGCAGGTGCCACTTCGGGGGCAATTTTCCTTTTTTTATGTAAGTTAACTAATTCTAGTTATATATTTTTTTAAAAACATACATCCTTAGCAGTTATGTATGGTTGCTTAGTTGCTTTCTAGTTGCAGCTTCGGTGGCTAGCAGGTACTAACTCGCTTACACATCTGATTTAACCAATATATACAGAATTTAAGAAGTAAAACGCTCATTATACATTTCCGGTTCCATGGCTGAAGCAGTGCTACTTTGCTACGCTACTGTGCTACTATGACAGGCAGGACGTAAACAGAGCGCGTAAGTGGGTGGCCACTGTCACGTGCGGTAAATATTGTCTTGCATACCTTCTATGAGACTGCTGCCATCTTTTTCTGTCGCAATCTGAAAATCAAGCATCTGATTATCTCCTCTGTGGTCGCTCTACATTACAGATCCGCCACTCGATCCAGTCTGACCACTGTACTCTGTGGACCTTTCCAGTAGTACATGCAAGCAAGTACGTCCCCAAGACCGCTGCTTGTGTAAATACGACGTTACGCAGGGTTAAAAAGCAAGAATGTTCCAAGCTTAAGTCTGTTCTGTTTAACCGTTTGCTTTGTCCAAGGATGGACAGTGTCCTCGTAAGCAAGGCGAGACATCTTGACATTGAGAAACACCCTCTGTGTTGCCCCTGCCTCTTGGCCGATGACTTCTGGGGATAGGCAACAGCCTGTGTGGACAGGGACAGACAATTGTTGGTTCTTCTGAAACTGGAACCAAATAGAGGCGATCTACTTTGGCCTTACCTAATCTAAACTCAATTTAAAAGTCAATATTACAGAGTTTTTTCCTCTGAACTTTGAAAAGTTTGAATCTCTAACCAACAGAGAACCCTTAGCCTATGCTAGTGATCACAACAATGATAGTGACTTTTTTGCCCCAAATGGTAGAGTTGTTGTCTCTACATATTAAAACGGCATCTATCTGGTTTGTTGTAGTAAATGGTGCCGAGCCAGGAGATAAAACTATTAACAAGCGTTTGTTTGAATCACCCATAGAGTTAGACTTAGAAGGTGAGCAGGTGAAAAGGAAAAATAGGGAGAGTCCATTGGGTAATTTAGAGAGACAGCACACGATGTTCTTAAAGAGATTAAAGCTTCACTCTTGGGCCTTTGCCAGGCGGTATACAGGTGGGGCAACTGCAGACAGTATGCGTTGCTGGCTTGTATCAAACCTGAGATGGACTGAAGCTAAATTAATTGAACTGAGGAGGGGAAGGAGAGGGGTGAGTCAGGGCTGTTCAATGTAAATGTCAATAATACCCACAAGGTAAACGGCTTGGACCTCTGCGGAGGCGGGTGTAGAGAAGGCGAAGTATTTCAAA
This sequence comes from Apricaphanius iberus, assembly GCA_028564705.1. Lineage (NCBI taxonomy): Eukaryota > Metazoa > Chordata > Actinopteri > Cyprinodontiformes > Aphaniidae > Apricaphanius > Apricaphanius iberus. The sequence goes on along the minus strand of JAPXFQ010000355.1, from coordinate 176,157 downwards.
GTCGGAGCGCATCAACTTTCCCAATGGTTTTAAACTTAATTCAATATGTATGAAGAGATGTGCAGACAAGCTCAAATGTTAGCAGGATTTAAACATCTATCCAATGTGTTTCAGAAAAAATTCAAAGCACTTATATATCGTTTCTTCACTACACACTTCACTGTAGGACACCAGGTGAGAGGTGTTAGGACAGTCTGAAGGAAACAAATTTAATCTAAGAAGTTTCCATTTTATCATAGCAAGGGTTGTAACAAATTGACCAAAGAGAACAATGGAAACAATGGAAACAATCAAAACCTTGTTGACGGTGGAACTTGTGGCTACAATTTCAAAAGGTTTGGCTCTTAAAATGACAAGGCCAACAAACCACACAGTAAAATCAGAATCAGAATCAGAATCAGCTTTAATGGCCAAGTATGACACATACAAGGAATTTGACTCCGGCAACTTTTCTCTCCAGTACAGAACTTAAATAAGTGAAATTAAAAAACGAAAAAAAATAAATAAATAAATAAATAAAAAATAAAAAAATAAAGGATAATATATACACCAAACCAGGGTTATTGTACAGTAAGAATATACAGTGAGTATATACAGCAGTGCAGAGTTTTAGTTTATTGTTCATGTGAATGGACTCACACTCTGTGACTATTCAGAGTTCATCAGAGCGACAGCTTGGGGGAAGAAACTGTTCTTGTGTCGGGTGGTTTTGGCGTACAGCGCTCTGTAACGCCGGCCTGAGGGGAGGAGCCTAAACAGATTGTGGCCAGGGTGTGAGGGGTCAGTGGTGATTTTTCTGGCCCGCTTCCTGACCCTGGCCCGGAAAAGGTCCTCAATGGAGGGAAGATCAGGGAAATCTGGTGGTGGAGCATCATGATCAGCTGGTCTTGGCTTTACTCCAAACCAAGTTTGGAGTAAAGCCAAACACTAGGCTGCTGATTTTTTTTAGGCTTTTAAAATGCTCCACTTCTTTCAAAAGATCCCAACGAACAGAGGCATCTTCCAAGGTGATCCCTGCATGTACGGCTGCATCAACTTTTTAATTTGAATATTAAAAGGAGGAGAAACCACTGAAATTTATCATGGTGTCAGTCTACACCAAAATAGCCTGGCAAAATAACAGAGGTGTGTACATTCTTTATATTTGCAGAATTTCCAGAGTTCTTTCGGACTATAACGAGCAGGTAAATTAATGTGAAATCATGCAAAGGTACTGACCCAAGACCATTAGTGGAGGTGCTATAGGCTATCGATTTGCACTTTTAGAGGAGGTAAAGAAGATACTTTGATATGGCTGTATGCCAAAATCGACATTAAAGCTTGGCTTAATGAAAACACGACCAAAGCTAGTACAAACATTCTTACATCGCTAGTCTTATGGTGCGTTCAAAGTGCACAATTTGTTAGCATCAAGCAACGCTCCCAACGCATGCAGTTTGATGTATAAACATTTTTAAGCTGAAGCTTGCAAAGCATGTGGGTTGGCCTTTCTCAGCTGGGTGTTTTAAACACTAGCAGATCACGATTGGCTAGACATCGTCAACGTCGGTCAACGTCACCACAGTGGCATGCTCTGATTGGTTAGCGCACTGCGTGAATTGCGTCAAGTACGTCACAAGTTCAGCTACCCTAGCTGAACTTCTGTGTTTCTTGTGTTTGCTACAATGCCACTTGAAACACAAGTAAAGCTTTGCACACAAAGTGCATACAGGAGTCTGACGGACTCAACCATAGTCTTTACATGTAATCTTGCCACAACTGATGCTGCCGTTTGGGGCAGTGTGAACGCAGCATTAGAGAGTCCACAATCCGTACCAGTCGGTGGTGGTAATCCACCAGTTTTCTTATTTGCTGGCAATGGAGAATCAAACGACAGATTATGTTGGATTGTGGACGTAAAAATAGTTATGTCATATCCATTTTACCTGAGTAAATTAATTGGACCCTTGTAGACATGAAAAGATTTGGCTCAGTTCTCTCAGTGCTATGAGGCTTCAAACGGTGAGTTGCAGTTTATTATGCCTTCTGATTTGCTTGAAACAAGTGTTTACTGTCTCTACAGTTATTAATGTATCCATTATCTGCATCCATATTTGGAATCACAAGAATCTCAGCTTTCCAATGATGTATATAATATGTATGTGATCATAAAAATCGGTTGAGCAAAAAATGGAGATGAAAGAAAAATGCAAGTTGGTTAATTAAATAGGCTGTTCATTGGTCCACACCAGAATGAGCCAATAGCCCCGCCCTAAATAGAGCCATCTTTAACAACAAAAATATCCATAATACACCCGTAATGATCTGATTAATGTAATCGAGTAAATAGTTCGTCCACAACCAAACTTAGGTCAACAATCCAACATAATCTACCACTGAAAACAATTGTTAGCATGCTGATATTATCCCAAAAACTAGCAACAGTGCCCTTCTACTTGATGTGTATTGGTGGTTGGCAAACAACAAATAGGTGCATTACTGCCACCGACTGGTATGGAGCGTGGACCAGAATGTCACCCTAGCTTACAAGTGCCTCTCTAGGACTGGTGATGTATTACAATCGCCTTCGCTAATGCTAGCTTTGCTCTTGTTTTCGTTAAGCTAAGCTCCAATGTTCATTTTGGCATGCAACTGTATCAAAGTATCTTCTTTACTGCCTTGATTAACAGCCTACAGCGACTCTGCTGGTTGTTTTGGGTCAATAAATTACATGTTTTCAACTTAATTTACACAGACTTTCCGCAATCCTAATACACCAATGAAGATGTTTGTCGAAACCCTGCAAAAAAACATATATTTTCTAGTCAGTCTTCATCCAGTGTGAAAGGAGTCTCAACACAGAAGCCGATCCTTCCTCTCCTGTCTGCATATTCCCAGTATGTCTCTGATATAAAACATCTAGTACAGCACTTTCAACAACATTCACACACATCAGCACTGATGACTGTAGGTTTTGGCTGTTACTTTCTCTCGAAAGCCGATTATCTAGGTTATTTATGTGGCAGATTGCAAAAATGTGACAGTGTGACCCTGTACACCATCTTCACATGAAGAAAAACATTAAACCTAAAACCCAGAGGGTGGAAACACTGAACAACTGGAATAATAGCATCAATAAAAAAAAGGAAAACATCTTTAACCTATATTTACCGGGGCTGCACAGCACACAGGAAAAACAGAGCCATTGGCCATCTGGCTAATAGAGCACTCATAACCTCCGTGAACACGGGAGATAATAGGTTGTTGATAAGGAGACAAACAAGGCATTTTATGGCTTTATGCTCCGGCCAAATCATCTGTGACCTCGATGACAAAAATCGACTTTAATTAATTCCCCTGATAGATTGAGGAGGGGTGAGATTGGTGGGGTGAGGATTTATGTGAAGGAGAGCAGAAGATAACAGATAGGCGGGTCAGAAATGAGAAATGGAGAGAATTTTGATCATTTAGAAAAGTTCAGCTTTTCTAAAATCTGACTGGTTTTCCAACTTCCAGCTGAAATATCCTCAACTTGGAGGTCACATAATTCCCAAATCAGAGCCTTGACTTCGGGGACACGCAGCATCAAGGCTTCCACTTAATCAGCCCCAGAATGGATGGTTGTTCTGAACTCTTTCTTAATGCAAAGACTGTCTGTCAAACAGCTCAGTTTGCAGCCCTTCTCTTAAACTTATGCTACAAATAATTATGTCATAAACTCAATATTTCTGGACCTGGTCTGTTTTCTATAACTCTATGACTACTGATGTTGATGCATAGGAGAGGATGTCCGCCCTGCAATCAGACACGCAATTAAAATATTAAATGATAAATCCCTGGAGGATTTTATTCATTTCTGATTATTATCTACAACTTTTCAATATTTCTGGTAAATGCGTTACCGCCGCATCTCTAATTTGATGCTACATTGTCTGTGGTCTCAAAAGTCATCCTGTTTCTAAGCTCGGACCCTTTCCTTGCACAGCTTCATTCGCTGTGAATTCAGCAAAAGGGTTAAAAAGTACGAAAAATAACAGGAGAGCTCCAGAAATAAGTGACATTTTCTCATGTTGCAACCACACAGAGCCTCAGTGAGATGTGGGAACAGCAGAAATGCATGTCACAGCCTGCTGTGAGCTACCTCTCTAATTCTGTTAGTATCACTCAGCGATGCCGTCTACAAGCCTTAATATTTCCCCCCACCTGGTTCCTCAGTGTTGCAGATATACACCAAACGAAAAAGGTTCTAGAATAAAGAAAGGTTTCTTCAAAATCAAATATCTGAACAATATAGAAATGAAGCACATCGATAAAGGGAATAGTCATATTGATCGATAGTTATTGATCAATATAAAAAAATATAGCAAATGCATTTTAACTTTTTAATGCATGGAGCTGTAGTTTAATGGATTCGTCTAAAATACTGAGCTAGGAAACTTAATATTTTCAGTAAAAGTTTAAGTCTAAAATCTACAATCTTGGACTTGTTACACAAAGCAATCTAACGGCTATCATTAGCTTGACTGAAGAGTTAATCAGGTCGATATTTGATTAATTAATAATTATATTCAGTCGTTGATTCAAATCCCTTTTTTTTACCGTAACTGAAATTTTGAGAGAGAAAAAAACAAATCAAGTTAAGAAACCTCAGTGACATCAGTAAATACCAAGAAAAGTAACGTTATTAACTATTATTACTGAACACTTGTCTTGATGGTTTTTAACTATCGCTTAAACATTTTGTGACACCTCATTATATTCATGGCTCAGATCTTTTGTTTAGTTAGAATGTAAAAAAACGGGCTAATAAAGTTGATTCTGATTCAGTTTAGCAGCTAAAGCTAACCAGCTACTCACCGATGGCTGAGTTTAGACTGAGCCCAAAACACTGAAGTCCAGTCCAGCCCAGTTTGAGTGCTGAAGCCAGGTCTTCCCACCTAAGTTAGATTTTTTTTAATTAATTTTCTCTTCTGAGGAAGAGGTGGAGAACCAGGTAAACGGCAACAGGTGTTGCTAGCAGCAGATATAGCTAGTAGCGGATGTTGCTAGCAGCGCAGCTCGGATGTGTTGTGCCTGTCTGTGTGCATTAGACTTTGAAGGTGTGTTATTTTTTTTCCTTATTGTTATGTTCAGTGTTGATTTTGCGTCAAGAATCGGTTCAAAACGGGAAACAGTTTTTCCGGACAGTTTCTTCCACTGCTCCTTGTTGTGAGATCTTTTGAAGTCTTGGTTTTTGAAAAGTTTGGAGTAAGTAATGACCGTGGTATTAGAGATGTACTCTGTAACTTTACGGATATTTGCCCTTCAATTGCCCCTTAAGGTGTAAAAGTTGCGTAGTGCATCTTTAAGCTACCTGCTATATTGAAACAGGAAGGAAAGCTTTTTTTAAAGAACTTTTTTCAACCCTTTTTGTTCTATCGCGTCATGTCAATCGATCGATTTGCAGCGTGAGACTAAGACACCAGAGGCTCAGTGTTTTTGGAACCACTGATCCAGGGAACACAAACAACAAGCACAGGAACGAGCTATGGCGAAGGTAGAAAACTTTTACTTTTGAACTTCACCCTGAACTAGGGTTGTCAAAATTGACGCGTAAATTTGGGTCAATTAATTCACAAAATTAGTGAGTCACAAAAAGTTGTTTTTTTTTAAGCTATTAATGCATACACAGTTTATTCTACAATTCACTTCCCACTGAATTCTCCTGACTAAAAGCGTACAGGTTCACTGTTGGGTTTGAGTTAATATGATTAACTTTATTAGTTGTCAGTGGGAATTTTCCTTATATGATTCCATCCGCTTCGGCTGTCGGCTCGGTCTTGCTAATAGCCACCTAGCCGCCCCTGTCTTACAGCAAAGAGTATAAAAATGCCGTATTTATATTTATGTATGCATGCTGGTTCACTGTATAGTTTCAGTACATTTGGTAGTATTTTACCACTGCTTTAAAATGTGGATTATTGAGTTATTTTTCCTGACTTGAATTAGTGCTAACTCATTAGCGGAAGTAGCTGTGTAGACCTTCATAATAAGAGCATCAGAGTGTTCATTCATAATATTAACATTGATTTAGCTGTTGGGAGTTTACTTATGGGAAAATGGTTCATTGGGGCATTTGATTACTAAGTCTATATTCTATATGATTTACGTGACGTTTAAACTAAAGTATCCAGTATTTTCTAAATAAAAAGAGAGCAACGGCGTCCGGTTTTGTGCATTATTTCCCCTCGGAAATGTTCGTTTTTCAGTCATATTTAGGAGTGTTAATTAATCATGATAAATTGCGATTAAATAATTAGATAAAACAATTTTTTAAGCGTTTGAGAGCCCTACTCGGACCACATCTTCATTGCAGTGTGTTGGCATCATCATGCCGCAGGGAAGCTGGTCCGAGTTGATGGATTTGTAAAATCCTTCCTCTTCATGCATCACACTGTGATCCCATGAAACTGAACTGTTGTGAAAATCATTAGAGGTTATTGTTAACCTAAGATCTGCTCAGAGAAGAGCAGAAACTGTAATCCTGTCGTGTTTTGATTCCCGGAAACCCTGGGGACACCGTGTCGATCTGAAAAGGCTTCATCTCCTTTAAGGAAACGGGGAATCGTGGTGTGTGGCGCGAGTACTCGACGTTGTCAGTTGGGGGACACTGAAACAGGAAGAAAAAAAGAAGACACAGCCAGGGGAAAGAGGATGGTGAAGATAAACCCAGATTTGGGCCACCCTCCTCTTCATCAACCACGTTAATAGGCTGGCAGCTGCAGGGAGACGGAAGAGAAACTAATCCTCATATCTCATCTTCTCTTTTTTTAGCCACTGCTTCACAGACAGTAAACATCCAGAGCAGCCGAAACGCGGCGCGGCCTTTCGACATATGAAGGCAAAGAAAAGGAGAGAAGAAAAAACAAAACTGAATCTTTTGGACGGCAACATGTGCTGCTGTCCCTGGGAGACAGTCGGGAGGGACGTGACTTCGCCGGTGGCCCTTTCAGCACACGTGCGTGATGAAGGGGGGCGGCGGGGTCCGCGGGCTTACGGCCGGCGCATGCGCCCGACGGGCGGGACAGGAGATTGAAATGTGGCGGGGGATGGGGGTGAAGCTCAGCTGCCAGTAGTCGTCAGATCACTCTCGCTCTGTTTCTGTCTGCGTGTTGCTGGTAGTGGATGGGGTGATAAACCGCTTACACCCCACGTCGGCCTCCGCCTTAACCGGCATGTGTAACCCCGGCGAAAGGACAAGTAAATACAACACCTCCGCATGCGTTCCTCCTGTTTGGATGCAGATGTGTGTGTTGGTATCTGGGGTGTATTCCAGGCGCAGAGACCCCGGCTCAGCAGGAGAGCTGCAGGCTCTCTCCGGATTATGTAACCACGCGAACAGATGCGCTCGTCGCTCTGGGCGTCGGCTCAGGAGGAGTAGTAGGACAGGACGGTGGTCCTGCTAGCTGAGGCACCAGCCGCTCTCTGATCCACCACACATTGGGAGTCTGGATGGGTAAACAGCTGGATTCCTGAAACTAATCCTGAATACGCAGAACAGTTAAAGGGTCTCCAAACACTTAAACAGGACATATTTATTAGCCTCTTCTTAAAATATGGTTAGTAAAAAACATGGTAATGAACTTCTCTGCACAGTCACTCTCACATAAACCAATCCTCTAGCTAAACTCCGGACCATTTCTCTCACTTCCCAATTTAAAATTTGCAGTTCCGAGGGCTCTGTCCCTTTTATGCGAATTAGCAGCTTCAGACCACGCCCATCCATCTTGTTGCTAGGCTGCAGGTTTGCCTGGTGGATGGAGTTTCACATCTTGGGGGGACAAATAAACTGCAACGCCCCCCTGAAGTCGGACTTCCCGCTCGGAAAGTTGGTCATTTTTTTCACTCTGCACGGAATCGGCGTTGACGGGCAGAGTTTGACATCTGAAAGGGCGGGGTTTGAGAAATTCCGACTTCTGAGTGGGAAAAATCAACTTGAACGGCTCCAGAAGTCGGACTTCCCACTCGGAAAGTTAGAGAATTTTTATTTCTACCACTTGACTTTCAATATAGTTTCTTATTGCGTGAACACCAGTAAGTAGTAAAATGAACGTAGGGCTGAGCGAATATCACTAAACGGCGGTTCACCATGATAACAATTAAAAGCTGATGCGTGTTTTTTGTCGAGATGAAATCTGTGATTTATTTGGGGTTCTGTCCTTTATTTTTGACAGAGAAATTTATACATTTACATCTTCTCCTGACTAAGCGTGGGTAATATCAGCCAGCAGCTTGTCCTGGGTGGGTGGGGCTGCAGCGCCAGGACCGGCTGCCTGCTGTAAGCGCTCTGGGACGGGAGAGGATGCCGAGCTCTATGAGAAGAGTTTTTGTTAGATTTGTGGCTCGTCGTTATTTTTTTCACGCTGTAGATAACGATGGATTTAGAAGCTGCTTATTATGTTGTTGCATCGCTCCATTTTCGCTAACAGGAAGAAGTATCGGAAGTTAAAGAAGGCGGGATCATCTGGGCTCTTTGAGATCAGCCATTGGTCCGCTTTTCACAAACAACTATGGGAAATGCATTCAAACAACTGAACTTTATAAAGTGCTTTTCATGCAAAAATTGCAACCTTAAAGTGCTTTACAAATTAAAAATGACCCCCACAGAAACCATATTCCCATCCCTGCCCCACAAATTTAAAAGCATCATCACTAAACTGACTGCTTTTAAAAAAATCAATTGACTTTATTCTGGAATTTAATTCTTTTAATGGATCGAGCTGTAGTTTAATGGATTAGTCTAAAATACTGAGCTAGGAAACTTGATATTTTCAGTAAAAGTGTGAGTTTAAAATTTACAATCTTGGACTTGTTACACAAAGCAAACTAACAGCTAGCATTAGCTTGACTGGAGAGTTCATCAGGTAGATATTCGAAACAACCAATGACAGCAAGTCTTGTAAAGATTACTATGTCTCCCACAGTTTTATTTTGTGTTATTTTATGACTTTAATCATTACTATACTTATTTTCTTACATAAAAACTAAATAGTCATTTATTTGGGTGGGCCTATGCCCCCCCAGAACCACCCATAGCAACGCTCCTGGAATAAACATATCAGCCTCAGGCTTGCCACAAACTATAATACTCACATTACGTCTTTTCTACACCCTGAATAAGATTGTCGTCTTTCATACACTTTAAGACACAAAGTAGATGGAACACAAAGTCATCTTTTCTCAGCGTTTTCAACTCAACGTTATCTGGAAGTTTGTTTTTATTCACATGTTGCTTTGTTTGTTTTAAAAAGCAATCAGGCCACAATATTCAGCGTCCTTCAGGGAAACACCTGAAGCGCAAATCGATTCGTTCAGAAATCCAGACGTGAAAATCGTGCTGGTTTGAAAATGTGTTAAATGCTGAGATCAGCCAAACAGAGACGCTGCGGTTTCAGCTCCCCTTTTAAAGAATGATCATACTGTTGCCGGGTAATGTGGATTTGATGAATGCTGCCTTCGACAGAGGCCCTTCTGGCTACTGGGTGTCAGGGGAAATAACGCAGTCCGCTAAGGCACTCCAAGGAAGCCGTAAACGCAGATTTCTTTCTCCCCTCAGGCTCCCGGGGAGGTCAATGCGACTGGGATTAAAGACATTCTTCATGGGGGGAGACGTGAGATTACTGCAAGTTCAAGTGCAGAGGACGTAAATTACTGCAGAATCTCCATGTTTCTTTCTTAAATGGTTCAACAGAGAGACAGGAAGACATCTGCACCCTGAAAACATGATGAGACATAGATGAGAAAATAACGGATTCGAGCTCTGCAAAGCAACCTTTAAACACAACAAGCTGCAGGAAAAGCTAAAAGGAGAGATGACTTTGAACGTCCTCTGAGATTTCTGCAACTTTTGCAGCGTTCCCTCCGCTTTCCAATCCAGATTAACTTTGGATTTATTGTGTATAATTATCAGATTAATTTCTAACTCAGATTAGGTCGCACAGATACAGCAGTGGGATTACAAACCACCAACCCAGAGCGAGCTGGAGCCGTTGGAAAACTAATCCAGGGGACGATTTGCCGCCCTCCTCTCTCTGAGCCGGAGTTCATCTTCCAGGAACAAGGTCGCCTCAAACTGCGAACCAAGTGTGACTTCATCAGCGCAGGGTGAAACGGCGGCGCCTCATTAAGCCTGAGACGATGCGATTGTTTCCTCAGATAAGGAGGTGCGGTCTCCACGTGGCCCTGAACGCAGGGCGAGTATGAGGAGGAGGAGACGCTCCAGCTGCAAGTGATGGCTTAATTATTAAACCGCAGCCTCTTCTTATCTCCGAGCGGATAAGAGCAGCAGCAAACATCCCTGGCTGTCGCTGTCTGTCGTTTCTCTCTCATTTAACATCAAATCGGCTCCGGGGTCAAACCCCTCCGTCTCCAGGCCGGCCCGTTGTTTGCCAAGATCGCGGAGCTCGACGTGTAAAATCTGCAGCCCCCATGCGGGAACGAGAAGCAACACCTGGACGCACAAAACTCCCACAGGGGAGAACTTACTAAGTTTTCTTTAATTAAATCCTTAAAGCTGGAAGTTTCTACACTTTTAACTGCAAATGGTCTACCAAGTTTAAATATTATATAACAAAATAAGAAACCTGCACTACAATCGGTTAGATTTTCTGTGTTTATCTTCTTGGAGGCAATTAATTTAAACAACAATACCTTTTTTCAAACCGATATAAAAAATGTAATGAATTGGAAGGCAGGTTTTATTTTCTTCTCTGCTTGTTAAAACAAATGACGGTGAATTAGATAAAACTAAAACATTAATTAAAGAAGAACGCAAAACTAACATTTTAAGTGAAAAATACTTTTTTTTCTTTCTGTGAATGTATTGCAGAGTTTACACAATTTAGTAAGAATCGGTTCATGATACCGATACGGTATCGGCCCCAATAACAGATATCAGTATGAGCATCGGTGCATCCCGTAGTAAAAAAATACAATAAACGTATTTTAGCTGATTTCAAGGACATTAAGCAGGAACATTTTGGCTGCTTTTGATTGAATTAAACCATAAGTATAAAGAATAAACGATGTAAAATGTACACAAGGACAAAACTTTTGTTTTTTCGAATAGAATACAAAAGAAAGTAATTATTTCTTAAATAAAAGGAACAAAATGATGTATCGGTTTTTATGGGACGCTACAGTACGCACGTGCTTTATTTCCCCGTCGTGCACGCGCACTGTGTGTGTGTGATGCACTGACCTCCGCGTCTCTCCGTGGACGGCCACGCCGCGCTCCGCTGCCATGAAAAAACTACCAGCAGAGTTAAAATCCACGCGTCCGCCGGAGTCTGCCACTCAGTCCGCTTCGCTCTGACTTCTTCCACGGCCGGGTTCCTCCTCCTTCATGTCCTTCATGCCGCCCTTCCTCCGGGTCCCGGAGCTCAGCGGGGATCCAGCCGCAGACAGGCTGAGGTTCCCGGTTTAAACCATCCCAGCTCTGGTCATGGCACAGATTCGCCTCTGTCTCCAGTGGACTGCAAAACGCGACTGAAGCGCTTTTACGCACAGCGCGTCAGAGCCGAGAGGGGGCAGGAGGATGGGGGAGGAGGGGTTTTGTTCTGTACGGGGAAGAGTGAGAGAGGACGAGGCGCACTGAGATCTTCTACTTACTGAACAGATGGATGAGGACGAATTAAAACAGAATAGAAAGAAATGTGAAGATTAAAAGTCAGAAACATTCATTTTAGCTTCAGGAAACCGAATGTAAGAGAGATTTTGTCCCGCTACAAAGTGAGCGGGACAAAAGGTTTTCTGCTCCGTACATCTTCCCTGTTGATGAAGAGATGCATTCCCACAGCATGATACAGCAACCACTATGTGTGACCATGGGGATTGGTATGTTTCTTCCACTTTTGTAGTGTTTCCTGTGGGGCAAACCAGAGCCGGACCAATTTATAAGCCAACTAAGCGTTGCTTAGTACCCCCCAATAAATGCTGAAATTGAACTGAGATTACAGATGGTAAAATGTATGAAAATGTGAATATTACTCCATTTGATTTAGTTTGTTTCAACAAAATGATTTAGATATGTTCAATTGTTTATTTTTTTGTGTAGTAACTGGGCAAGTTTCTTTGTAGGGAATTATTTTATTATTATTTTTTAAATAAAAACTATTTTTATTCAAGAAAAATTTCAATGTTGCAGAAATATTTAAAGGAGCATGAGGCAGGATTTGTTACAAAATAAACATGCATTTACAGTTTGTTTTTGGTTTTTTTTTGGGGGGGGGAGCGTGAGTCGATGCTGCTCATAGGGTTTACGGCAGGTCAGCTTCAAAACAGGAAGACGTCAGTTGCTACTCGGGGTTAATTCACAGAACCAGGAAACTCAAAGCACACTGAAAGTGACTCTAAGAAGAAGCAGGTTTTATCAGCAGCATGAGTCAAAAGCAAACTATTATAAAAGTTAGAACGGCATCCGCATATATATATCAGATGCACGATCAAATATTTTCTTTTAACTTTCTTGTTATGTTAGCTACCCAAACCTGGTTAGGTCAACTATGGCACTTTCAGCCAAAGTTTGTAAATCAGGTAACATGTCATCAAATTATAGTGATCAGAAGTCAGAAAAACTCTCTGAATGAGCCGTTTCCTTACCCACAAGGCATTGCTCCAGCAGGAGGAAATCCAAACTTCAGTGCATTCAGTTTTTTTCTCCTCCAGATTTTACACTTCCATTCAAAAAAAGGGTCAAATACGAGAAATATTTGATGGAGGCGACCCTTGTGATGATGATCTTCTTCTACTGAGACGCGTTGTTTTTTTTCCAGCTGAGACCAGGAAGCTGGTGGATGAGAAAATGGGTGGAGCTGAATGGGGACGTCACGGTTACCAGTGTAGCGGTAAAATCGGGTAAAAATGTCGACAACAATAATACCGTCTTGTTTAAAAAAAAAAAAAATAAATCCCCGTGGATCAGATCACAGCATGTCCGTGCATCAGAATGGCCCAGTCAAAGTCCAGACCTGGAGGTTTTCCTTCAAATCTGCCAAACTTTGACCCTTTTCTGAAAGAGCAACGGACAACAATAAATCAACTCCTACAGCTTCTACCCTTTTAATGTACATGAGTTTTTTGTTTATACGTTCCAGAAAACACCAACAAATAAAACTTTTTTTAAAAACGTCCGTCTGTCCTCTCAGTGTTCCACCGCTCAGTGAGAATCAGAGGAGCCCCCGCCTTGCTGACTGTTGACTCAGATTATTCATGAAGCTTTGAAGTTTTGCATCACTTGGCCTTCTCCTAATGAGTTCTGCCAACAGACGATCAGCCTAACGAGCTCGTTAGGGTCCGGCGCCCAAACTGTTCTGGTTACTGGCCTTCATTTCGTTTATTCATCTATTTGTTGGCCTTAAGCTGTTAAAGCACACACGCAGCAGTCTCTTCATGTTGTAAATTGTAAGAAAAGATGCAGTTTTAAGTCTGCAATGACTTAAATAATGTTTGAGAAGGTATTAAAACTTTAACAAAATGTATAATGTCCTTTTGTTACTTCAGTTTAGGGTTTTTTGCTGTCACAAATAGGTTATTGTTTCGTAAAATCGTGTTGTAAAGCCTCCTGTTTGGGGGTCTTTGTAGTTTCCTTGAGCTCAAATGTTTGAGAAATACAAGTGCTGGCCAGTAAATTAGAATATCATCAAAAAGTTGAATTATTTCAATAATTACATTCAAAACGTGAAACTTGCACATTATATTCATGCAATGCACACAGACCAATGTATTTCCACTGTTTATTTCTTTTAATTTTTATATTTATAAGTGACAACTAAGGAAAACTCCAAATTTGGTATCTCAAAAAATTAGAATTTTTTAAAGGCCAATGAAAAAAAATGTTTTTTTTTTAAATGTTGGCCAACTGAAAAGAATGAACATGAAAAGAATGTGTATGTATAGCACTCAATACTTAGTCGGGGCTCCTTTTGCCTCCATCACTGCAGTAATGCGGCGTGGCATGGACTCGATCAGTCTGTGGCACTGCTCAGGTGTTATGAGAGCCCAGGTTGCTCTGATAGTTGTCTTCAGCTCCTCTGCATTGTTGGGTCTAGCGTATTGCATCTTCCGCTTCACAATACCCCATATATTTTCTATGGGGTTAAGGTCAGGCGAGTTTGCTGGCCAATCAAGGACAGGGATACCATGGTCCTTGAACCAGGTACTGGTGGTTTTGGCACTGTGTGCAGGTGCCAAGTCCTGTTGAAAAGTGAAGTCTGCATCCCCATAAAGTTGGTCAGCAGCAGGAAGCATGAAGTGCTCTAAAACTTCCTGGTAGACGGCTGCATTGACCTTGGACCTCAGGAAACAGAGTGGGCCAACACCGGCAGATGACATGGCACCCCACACCATCACTGACGGTGGAAACTTTACACTGGACCTCATGCAACGTGGATTCTGTGCTTCTCCGCTCTTCCTCCAGACTCTGGGTCCTTGATTTCCAAAGGAAATGCAAAAATTGCTTTCATCAGAAAACATAACTTTGGACCACTCAGCAGCAGTCCAGTCCTTTTTGTCCTTGGCCCAGGCGAGACGCTTCTTACGCTGTTTCTTGTTCAAGAGTGGCTTGACACACGGAATGCGACAGCTGAATCCCATGTCTTTCATGAGTCTCTTCGTGGTGGTTCTTGAAGCGCTGACTCCAGCTGCAGTCCACTCTTTGTGGATCTCCCCCACATTTTTGAATGGGTTTGTCGTCACAATTCTCTGCAGGGTGCGGTTATCCCTAGAGCTTGTACACTTTTTTCTACCACATTTTTTCCGTCCCTTCGCCTGTCTGTTAATGAGCTTGGACACGGAGCTCTACGAACAGCCAGCTTCTTTAGCAATCACCTTTTGTGTCTTGCCCTCCTTGTACAAGGTGTCAATGGTCGTCTTTTGGACAGCTGTTAAGTCAGAAGTCTTCCCCATGATTGTGGAGCCTTCAGAACAAGACTGAGGGACCTTTTAAAGGCCTTTGCAGGTGTTTTGAGTTAATCAGCTGATTAGAGTGGCACCAGGTGTCTTTTATATTGAGCCTTTTCAGAATATTCTAATTTTCTGAGATACTGAATTTGGTGTTTTCATTAGCTGTCAGTTGTAATAATAAAAATGAAAATTAATAAACACTTGAAATATATCACTATGTGTGGAAGGAAAGTATACAGTATAGAAGTTTCACGTTTTGAATGGAATTACTGAAATAATTCAACTTTTTGATGATATTCTAATTTACTGGCCAGCACCTGTAAATACGTTGAATCAGCCAACGGACTAATTTGAAGCTCAATCAGTTTTCTTCTGTAGAGCAGTTTAATTAGCAGCAAAGTGTTTAATCCAATCTCTTTATAAACATCACAACTTTTAAAAGATAAATCAAACCCAGTTAAGAATCAAATATTTCCTGGGGAAAATGAAGTAATGAGGCTACAGCTGGTTCAGCCGAATCAGTGAATCTTCTTGTTTCTGAGATGAAACGTATGGAACCGCTTTTCCATACTCAACTAAACAGAAAGCAAATTAAACCCAGTGAATGGAAAACCGTCCTTCAGATGCGATCAAGGCAGAGAGCGGCCGTCCGCCACTTCAAGGAATATTGGGTTGATGTACGGCATCAGGGCTTTAAAAAAATCCACCACTACGGTGTAGTGATGCTTGATTCCAGCGCAATAAAGCCAAATGATCTCTATCCTCCAAACTACAAAGAAGTTTTCCCCTCAAAGCCAAACATGCAGTACTTGAGTAAAGCCTTTTAGTTTTAAGAGGAATAGGTTGTGGAATAAAGGTTGTTTTCAACTTTTATTTGCAGAATGTAATTAAATAATGTTGAAGTTGGCAACCTTTTGTTCCACATGTTCTCATTAATAGGAATTCTTTCTGAATTATCACCTGTAACGCCACTAAAACAATAATCCCACGCAGCCTCTTCCGTCCAGGTGAAAATATTCACTAAGAGGAAGATCCTGCTCACTAGGTTAAATAAAAACCTGTCAGTCATGTTTAACAGCTCTGCTAAAGCTCGTTAAATCCACCCTGGAAACCTGATAATTTATTCAAAAAGCGCCGCCAGTGCTGCTTGTGTTTGATTTGGTTCCGTTTTATTTACAGAGAGCGATTCCTCTCCGTATTGTCATCCTGTTTTATTTTTTCCGGATAGATAAATGGATACAGAAAAAAAAAACATCCTCCATCCTTCCTGCTAATAAGAAGATCTAAACAAGAAGGAACGGACTTCTGCTCGGAGCTCAGATGGATGATGAACAGGCGGCGTGAGGTGACACGTCCTGTGGAGCTGAAAGCTTTCAGCGTTTTTAGCATTTTTTTTTTAAATCTCAGCAGACTCCCACAGAAGCTTTACTGATTGAATAATCTGCTGATTCATGACTGGGAATAAGCTTTTCTCTTTAGTGGATATGAGCAAAAAGACGAAAACGGAAAAAATAGTTTAATCTAATGAGGAAGATCTTGTGTGGAGGATGGAGGGTCAACCAGGAGTCAACTGCTTCAATATGAACTTTAATTTCAAACCCTGATGTTTCAAACTTTCAGGCAGATTCTGTGCATGCATTGAGGAAAAATACTGGTCTTATCCTGTGTACCTTGTGTCTTCAGAGCTTTTTGTTTGAGGCATCAGTAGACGAAGTTCAGCGTGGGTTTTATCCCAGCTTTCCACTGGACGACAAACCAATAAGTTAGACCAAGAAACCCTGGTTTCACAGGTAGCGATGTTTCGTTTTTAGGCTTCTTTTTTTTTTTGTAGTTAAAGGAAAAGTTTTGTATTTTACATGTAAAGCCTTGTTTTCAGACTTTTTATGATGAAATATACAACAGTTTTGATAGAAATTTGCTAACCCCCACTGTTTCGGAATCCATTTCCCAGTCTTCAAAGATAAATTATCTCTCAAAAAATGTTTGGACCCCGCGACTGTATAAAAATACAGAAAGACTACAAACAAAACCCATTTCTGTTTCCGCCCGCGAAGTTATGCCGTTCCACACAATATAAGTCAATGACGTTGGATAAAAACAGTCATAAAAACTGTTGGAAAGCATCTTTTGTGGCGACTTTTGTGCGAGCATATCACATTGTTAGCATATCATATTGTTAGCAAAGAAACCTAAATTGCAGTACATCTTTGAAAATAGCCATTAAAATATTATGTAATAATAATTACGTAAAGCACCTGGTAACATTTTAATTTCCTGTATCACATTCCCCGTGATCAGAGCACACATCTACAGAGCACATTAGCTGACGCTAGCAAGTAGCTATTAGCTACGCTACAGCTCGACCACAGCTTGGCTAGATGAAGAATTGGGAGTGGAGCTAAAGCCCCTCCTTCTACTCTCAAATCACCGGTGAGGAAATTTTGAGTTCCCGGCGAGTTAAGTCCACATTCGCATTGTAAAAAACAGGACCACTGTTAGCTGCATTTTGCTCTGTCCTATCTGGAGCAACTCGTCGTTTTTCTGCAGTAACTATAAAGAGTCATTAGATGGCAGCAAGCCTCTGTTAGTATTAAACAATACTGTCACTTATTGTAAATAAATTATTTGACCATTAATCCCTGATGTGATACATTACACAATAATAATAAAAATTGCATCAATTTGGTCTTTTAAAATAAGATAGGGCTCTGTACTGTAAAAGGAAAAACGTTATCCTTTAATCGAGAATCAAATCCAATCGTGACCCTAAATCGAAAATGTAATCAAATCGAGGATTTCGCGAAATATAAATATAGTATATATAAACAGGTCTATTGGGATACTGTGAATGTAAAAATTCTCAAGAAAATCATGAGTAATTGAGGTCAAGAGACAGAAAATATTAATTCTGCATAAAAAAAACCAAAAAAACGCATAGATAGTTGAGCAGTTTTTCTTTTTATTGTAAAGAAGAAAATAAACGTCATAAATAGTAACTAATCACTCTTATTGGCAGGTAATACCTTTAGAGTTTTGAGCAAATACAAGTATGTTGGGCATCTCATTACAGACCAGTTTAAAGAGGCTATATGGAACTTTTCCCCTAAAATAAACGTATCATTAGCCATTTGCTTTGACCATTTATGACTCAAACATCTTTTGACGAGCATACTGACACCTTGTCAGCTCGCCGTGGGTGCACCTATAATCCTGAATCCAATTTTTCCTTTTTTCTGTCGGGTCGGATTTTTCGCGCACTGTGTCTGTGTCTGTGACGTATGCGCGTTCATGTTAAACGTTTCAGATCACCACCGCTGGTCAGCGATTAGCCTACACTCGCAAGCGGTGCGATGGATTGGACAAATACACAGAAGAGACCCAGTACAACTCTGACACCAACAGGAACTCCACATAAAACTTCAAAAGGTAAACCCCTGAGAAGTGCCCAGAAAAGATCGAAGATCGTTTTTGGCCACAGGTGTCAGTCGCGAGTTGAAATTTCAGGAAACTCCATATAGCCTCTTTAAGGATGACCTTGACATTTGCAGGCAATGATGTTCTTTATATACTCAGGCGAATAGTTTGGTTCGCAAGTTTGGTGGTTGTACAGATAGAGCATTGATACAATGGAAGCATTGGTATAGTTGTCTCCTTTTTTTGTATTTTTATTTTTTTTTATTGTTGAAGTTTGTTTTTTTTTCATTCAGTGTCTTTTATATACTTATTGTATTCTGTGTACTGTCTTGTCTCTCAGGACCTGTGAGTCTGTAACAAAGTTTTATTATTATTGATTTTACACCAACTGTTGGTGTATGTAATATCGAAATAATTGAAAATAACTGAAAACTGTATTATCTCTTTCAGAACGAAGCCTTCAAATGGCTATGTGGAATTTTTATTCCTATTTTTGCTGTGAAAAAGGGCAAACTTTTTTAAACCGATTTTTGAACTCAATTGGATTCTTAGAGTTTTTAAAAGAATGACAGTCTGAACTTTTTGATATACAGTTTTTCTTGCTCACATGGTTTTTGTGGATTAAGATGAGTGGGTTGATGACAACCTCTGGACATGAAGACATTCCAAAGTATAATGTTTCAATATTATGTTACGGACTTTATAGGCCAATCTCCTCCACCAAACCCAGCCATCACTATGAAACCCATCTGACGAAGCCTTTTCACAATAAAAGCACAGTACTGATGTGACTAGGAGAAAAGAAGAAGAGCTGAGAAATGTGGGGAACGTGTTGACCACCACCGCCACCACCGCCGCCGCCGGCCTCCGTTTAGATCAATCAGCCATGCGTGAGCGTCGCTGGGTGGCCCGGGTCGGATCCCAGATGACGCAGAAATCGCTTGTTGCCTGTGTGAGTGTGGTTTTCTGAAGCAGAAACACGTCTGACCGAGGGTCTGTGTGTGTAGCGCTACAGCTGTGTGTGTGTGTGTGTGTGTGAAGGCAGGGAGCTAATTTAAAGTGAAATGTGGTGTTTGCTTGCCATAGCGAGCGTGGCTGTTAGTTTGAAGAGAGGCAGACAACACAGTATCAACATTCAACAGATGTTTTATTTAAACCATAGCATCTTACTGCATACATGAAATCAACAGAACATTGTTTATTATACACAAAAACTTACAAAGATGTTAAACACTGAATGGTCAATTTTAAGCGTGAACCCATTGGGCACCGTTTGTAAAGTTACACGATCAAACGTTAACGACAATAAAATTGGTTATTTAGCCTGTCATAAAATAAATAAAGGGAGTTTCATTTTTCAAAGCCATATTTTTAGGCCCACTCATTTATGAATGTCACAGTTTCAAGCTAAATATTTAGTTTAGAAATTAAATGTTTCTCTCCATACTAAACATTTTGCTTGTCTAGCTAAATATTTATTCTACAAATTCAAAATGAGTACTCAGTGAAAAAACAAACTATTTGGTTTCAAACTATATTTTTAGCTAGCAAGATCATGTGGCTAGCTAAAAAACATAGACTGTATATAGATTAACGGCCGCCATCTTGGCTGCATCACGCATCTTGTCACGCTCGGAAAACATGACAAAATAGGCAGAGAGATGGAGCTGAGAGGGGGGGTTGTAAGGGAGGCGGATCAACGACACTTTAAGCCCTTGTAGCTACGAGCTAAGTGAGCTAACTCAGAGCTAACCGATGCTAACCTAGCTTAACGTCCACTTTTAGCCAGAAAACCGTTGTTGAGCGACTCTGCTACTCTTCTGTCTTCAAGGCAGATTCAATAAGGTGCTTCACAGTTACTAATTCTGGTGTTGGGCTTCAAATCGCTACTTTTCTACATCCTTGCATCTTGAGTTGGGTTTTTAAAAAACAAAAATGCTTTTCCAACATGATGAAAATGTGGCTATTGATGGATGCAGTCTTCTAATGGATGTATGTTGATAATCAGTATCACAATCAAAATAAATGATCAGAGTGAAGATTCTTTGTATTTCTTTGAATTTATTACACATAATTAAATATTTGTTATTAATCACACTGAAGTCTATTGCGCAGAGATTTATTTAAGTAAAAAAGTGAAGACGAAGCAGTAAAGGCACTAAAAAATTTTATAAGCTATTTCTACTTGAAGCTATAGAAATATAATTGATTGTTCAATATACAAAGGTCTACTTTATCAGGTGTTTACAGATCCCCCAGGACTTTAAACAAAGTGCTTCACCAAACACCAAATTATTATTTGAAAAGGGAGGATTATGGGATAAAAGAAAATCTCATACTATCTTTCGCCAGCCCCAGAAAACCCTCTGTCAGCAGATGGAGAAGACGTTGTTGTGGCAGAGATCTCATTGAAGCATCTCTCCATCTGGGTCCATGCATGTATGTTTATGCCCCCTAAAAACAGAAAACACAATAAACAATAAATACACATCAAATAAAAAACAAATAAGAACAGCTTCCTCCTGTTATGACGTTCCGGCTATTATTACTCTCTTAATCGGCTCTAAACAGATTCGTTTTTAGCCTTGATTTAAAGGAAATCAGTGCTTCAGCAGCTTTGCAGTCATCTAGAAGTTTGTTCCAGACAAACCCAAAATAAATTTATTTAGAAACCCTACGTGTGATAGTAGTAAAAAGTACTAGAGTCAATCGTATCATCAGGACATAAAAAACTGACTACAGGTTAAAAACCTATTTTATTTTACCAAATTGTTACGCAATGCAGTTTTTATAGATAAAGTTGTTGAGGGTTTTTGTGTGAATGTCCCCACATTGTGGCATACGTCTGAAGCAGGTCCTGTGAGTGACCTGAACACCTTCGGCTGCTCCACGCATCACCAGAAGACGGATTACCCTGTCAGGACCAGCAGCCGAGTGTGAATATCAGACTTACGGCTTCATCTACCCAACACTCTCCTTTTCATACAATACAGGTCCTGCCCCGTCCAGCAGTCCATCAAGTCAAGAAGTTTTTAGGACACTTCAGCCGGAGAGAATTACAGCTTTCATGGTTGGTATAAAACATGGAAAATGTCTGTCTGTGTGTATGAGAGGAAGGAGGAGAGAAGAGCTCAGCGTCTGTATTTGTCACTGCAGATTCTTTTCCTCATCAGCATTTTCTGGTTTGGCTATGATGTCCCTGCCAGTTACAGATGGTGGGATTAAAACAGAGAAGACGGCAGAAAGAAGGGCTCGACTGGAGAAAAAAGGCGGAGGGGTTTTAAGTTGCGCTATGTGCAGCATTTATTTATTTTTTTTACCTCTAGGCAGTGGAGCGTTTCTGAGATGCCGCGAGGTCTTACAAGTTGGAGCTCTTTCTGATTGTTCCCATGAGCGAAGTGGGGCTAGGATGTGGAGCTGCAAAAGGTTTGTAGATCCTCCTGAGGTTTGGTTTGTCAGGTTCAGACTCATGGTGCCACATTCAAATTAAACGATCTACTTTTCTTCCCGGTTCTAAAACAGGAATACAGTGCAATACTGACAGATAATAGAAAAACAGGGCATTCTACAACAGGAGTTTCTCTGTTTGTGAACCTATGGGCTGCTGTTGTAAAGTTAAATGTACAGAAATTAATTAGTTTATATTTTATGAAGCAAAAAATGTCCCTGTGTTCAGTCCTTTCTGGTGCAGCGCCCCCACATGCGGAGAAACCATGTTGCTCAAAAGGTTTGGTTAATATAAAGAAGAAAAAAAGCATAAGTGTTGTCAGTTTGGTCTCTAATCAAACCATGTCTAGTTGATTATCAGGTGTGACAACGACCTAAGAGGCATAGAGTTTGATTTCTACCAGTAAGGTTGACCATCAAGAGTTGTATGGTTGTCATGCATCTCCTTACGACCAACGCAGAAGATGAGAAGATTACTCTCAGTTGTGAGAGAAACGGCAGCCTTGGGCATGTCCACTGATGTGATACTGTGACAAAGAGAACAGCAGATAAACAACCTCCAAAACATGACACAGCATGTTTCTTTGCTGCACATTTTCCTCTCCAGGCACCAAATCACCAGCTAATTTTGACTTACTGCTGGGGAAATTGATGAGACCAGCTAAATGTTGAAAACCTATAACCCCGTCCTTCCCACAGCGTAGAGCTGGGTATATCTCCCCGGAAGCATTAATAAAACCAGTTAAACTGATTGATCTGGAAGATGATTTTTCTTTCTATTCGATTTCTGAGCCCAATGAACAGTTTGGGGGCAGAAAGGAAAAAAAATACCGGGAAAAACCGCCTCAAGTTGGTCTGTAAATGTGAATCTAACAAGAATGAAGAGCAAACATTAACCATATGTTGGTCATGTTCTATCTAATTTTGATAAAGTAAACATTTGTTGAGCCATTTCCCATAAAATTGTTTTGATTATGCTCAATACCATCATTGGACACCGACCGAATACGAAAAATATACCTGTACTACCCTGTACAGCTGGCTAGCTAAATATTTAGCTTGACTGTGGAACTTTACAAACACCATTTTAAGAACATCAGGCCGTCTGGTCGGGGTCCTGGGCTGGTGGGCTGCTCTTGCCGGTGTGGGGGCCTAGGCGGTCTGCTTGTCCCCATCCTGGTGGGCAAAGGGGTCTGTCTCCCGGGTGCAGGGGCAGGGTGCTCTATTGGGGCGTCTTTCCCTGGGCCTGGGAGTATGGAGTATAGTGTATGTATGGGGGGTATGAATGAGTGTATAGCGTCCTTTTTTCGTATGTCCTGTATTTGTAAGAATGTGTACGCATGAGAGGGAGGGCACGTATGAGTGTCTCTGTCTATGTCTACCTGTCAGGTTGGGTGTTTGGCTTCCCTCTGGCCTGATGCGTCTTCTTCCCCTCAGTTACTCCCCGTCGGTGATGGTTGCTCCTGCCCGCTGGTTGATGATGGCTCTCGATGCCTGGGGCCGGGGGTCCCGGTTGCGGCCCGGCTCGGTCCTGGTGCATGTCTGGCGGGTCCTGGGTGGTCCGGTGTGTCGGGCGGCCGCTGTTTCGGGCCGACGTCCTCCTTGGATTGACTGGGGCACCTCTTATGGGGGTGCCGGGGTTGTAGAGTAGGTTGGTGCCGTCCGGTGGATCGGTGGGGACCGTGCCTGGCGCCCAGGCCTCCTGCCGGTTCCAGGACTTCTGCTGGCTGGTCTGTTCATCTGGGGGGGGGCTGTCCGGCATTGGCTGGGCCCCTGATCTTGGCGCCCTGCGTGGGGCGGGATCTGGACCCAGGAGCTGGAAGATCTGGATGTCCAGGTGCTGGCTGGGCGCGGCCTGGGGAGGGCGTACATCCGCTGTGGCTCTTGCTGTGGCTCCCTGGCGTGTGGGTGTGTGGGGGCGGGCCGGGTTGTTGGCGGTGGGTATTGGTCCGGGGTGGCGGCGGCGTGTGTTGTCCGTCTGTTGGCTGCGGATCCCCCTTGCCTGCGGCGGTGGCGGGGGGCCCTTGTCGGCTGGTCCCTGGTTGGGGCCCCGCTGGGGGGCGGGGTGCCCCTGGTCCCCGTGGCCTCCGGGTCCTGATCCGGGCCCGCCCTGGCGTAGCCGGTTACCGGCGGAGCCCGTGGGCTCGTCACTGCGATCTCTCGGGCCCCAGCATTGCGGCTGGTGGGTGTTCCCCTGGGGCTTCCATCTGTTCCTCTCTTGGTGGGTGATCGACCCTGCGCTGATCCGCCTGTGGCCTCTGTACTCTGTGGGACCCTGGATGCATACATCTCCTGCCTCCTCCATGTCTGTGTCGATTCCTGTAGGACGGATTGACGGTTCCTTACACCAGCTATCAATCACTTGCATGGGGAAACCTTATTCAGACCTGCATGCTCGCACACACATAGGTGTGGGGACATAGGTGAGGACGGGCATATCTTAAGCTGAGGTTATCATCATTAGTTAGTTGTTCACAGGAGCTTAACAGAAACATTTGTATTATGCTCATTAATACATGCTTGTGTGTATTGAATGTGTAATTCTTAGTTTATTCTACTAGATCCAAACTATTGGTTTGGTTCTGAACAGTTTGTTGTTTTTGTTTTGTATTACTGTTTCTCTGCCGTCCGGCAGAGGTGGAGGACTGGGATGTTTTCTTGTGTTCTTTGTTTGCCTCCCTGTCTTGTGTCATCAGTTCGCGCCTCTGCTGGTCCGGTTTCTTTTCTTCACCTTCTTCCTTTCTCCCTTCTTGTCTCAGTTTAATGTCCATGACGTCAGGAAATTGAACCCACAGTAATCACTAATAAAGATTTTTCATACATATACATCAAGTGGCGTACTACAGCGAAGCTGTAAAACTCTGCTTGGGAAAGTAAAACTGTTGGGCTTGTACTTGGTACTCAGACACCAATTCTGAGTAGCATACTGCTAGACAGGACACGTAAAAAAAACAAAACTAAAAAAACACCATTTAGTTCAGATACAGCGGCGCAGTGGTTAGCGCTGTTGCCTTGTAGCAAGAAGGTCGTGGGTTCGTATCCCGGCCCAGGGTCTTTCTGCATGGAGTTTGCATGTTCTCCCCGTGTATGCGTGGGTTCTCTCCGGGTACTCCGGCTTCCTCCCACAGTCCAAAAACATGCATGATAGGTGAATTGATCACTCTAAATTGTCCCTAGGAATGAATGTGAGTGTGAATGGTTGTCTGTCTCTCTGTGTTGGCCCTGCAACAGACTGGCGTCCTGTTCAGAGTGTACCCTGCCTAACGCCTGATAATTGCTGGGATAGGCTCCAGCTGCCCCGTGACCCTGAATTGGATAAGCGGTTAAGAAGATGGATGGATGGATGGAGTTCAGATACAAATATTTAGCTTGACTGTGTAACTTTACGGGGCTGCACGGTGGTGCAGTGGTTAGCACTGTTGCCTTGCATCAAGAAGGTTGTGGGTTCGTATCCTGGCCCAGGTTCTTTCTGCATGGAGTTTGCATTTTCTCCCCGTGCATGCGTGGGTTCCCTCCGGGTACTCCGGCTTCCTCCCACAGTCTAAAAACATGACTGTCAGGTTAATTGATCACTCTAAATTGTCGCCGTTGACAGCTGGAGATACGCACCAGCACTCCCGCGACCCATTAAGGATTAAGCGGTTAAGAAAATGGATGGATGGATGTGTAACTTTACAAACCGTGTTTAGCTCAAATCTAAATATTTAGCTAGCCTGTATAACTTGCTAACTAAATAATAAGCTTGACTTTGTAACTTTACAAACAGCGTTTAGTTAAAATCTAAATATTTAGCTACCCTCTATAGCTGGCTAGCTAAATATTTAGCTTCACGGTGTAACTTTACAAACAGCATTTTATGAGGAGCCTAAGTCACGCCCTTCTACATCTGGTCTATATTTTAAAGGCACATTTTAATGCAGAGAAAATGCTCATTTTCGACCGGCAGCAAAAGTTACTTAAGGCTTTGTTTGAAAACACGTGTTGGACTACAACTGGAGGAGAAGAAAAATCGCCATGAGTTTAGCAACCTTTCCAATCTTTTTCCAGGATGAAGGAAGGCGCATTAAATGTTGAGAAAACCACTATTAATCATGCTCCATAAAGTCTTGGTTAGTATTTCAAGTACTTAGCTTATGCTAGCTAATGTTAGCTACATGGCGTCATAGATGCGACTTCTGATTTGTAGTCATGTTAATTACAAAGTTTTACCTGCAAATAAATCACAAAACACAAACGCAGTCGAAACACACCGTTGGTTATCATTTAAACTTAGGTTCAGCATATATGTAAGGCAAAGCGGACTAGAAAATAACTTTTGGTTCTGTTCTACACGATTACGGTCCTGTTGTATCGCCACCAGTCTTTTGTTCCCGTTTATAAGTAATAAAAAAAAGAAAAATTACATGACTGCCTTTATTCTGCGTACATAAGGGTCCTTCCAATCCATGAAATGTGTCCGTTATGATTTACTCCACAATTTTCTTTCTCAGTTATTAATTATTAGTTATTTGTTTATTAGTTATGTATTATTATTTATTGTTATGTCGGTCATGTTGGTTCAGTTCCACCTGCTTTCTTTTGGTGGCAGGTTAGAGGGATGTCTTTCCACAAGCTGCCAGGTGTCGTTTGACTTTCATTCATTTGGCAGATGTTTTGCTCAGCGTTTTTTAAAATTTTCTTTCTCTCTCTGTGTGAGATCGAGAAGAGGAGGAACCAAGGATGAGAAGCAGACTACGAACAACCTCAATGCTTGTCAGCAGCTAATGCTCCATAAACGGCTGCTGTTTTTTTCATTTCCATAATGCAGATCATAAGCAGACAGCCGTATGTTCCTAATATACAGCGTAGTGTTTTCGTTTCCCCACAGAGACTAAATTCAGATTAGATTTTTGAGACTCACACGGCGCAGATTAAAAGCATTCAGAGATAATGAGTAGCTTATCTGGTAGCAGGCAGATGGTAGACGTGGAAAAACTGCTGCTTCAGTATTTTTAACGGCATCAAAGCGCAGCATAAAAACCCTATCAATAAAAAGCGGATGATAATGTATCATCCATACATCATACTGATTTAAGAGCTCAAAATGTGGAAGGACAATGCCAGCTTGGATGATCGTTCAGTACAAGAAAAGCTTTGTTTTTATATCAAGTGCTCCAGAGTTTCTGTACTGCAGTGTTTGGGTGAGACCAGCAGAGGTAACGCTCAGAGGTTTACATCCATTCATCATCAGGGCGATGGGTTTAAAACAAGGTTTAAATGGTGTAAACAGAGGACTCGGGCACAGTCGGTACGCATTCAGGTTCAGATGTTCACACTCAGCATAAAAATGTAGACAACCTTTGAGAAGACAATGCTTGTTTGCAATATATCCACCGAGAAATCCTGAATATTTATCCATCCATCCATCTATCCTTAATTTATCCATCCATCCATCATTTATCTATCCATCATCCACCCACCCACCCATCCTTAATTTATCCATCCATCCATCTATCCTTTATTTATCCATCCATCATTTATCTATCCATCATCCACCCACCCATCCATCCATCCTTTATTAACCCATCCATCCATCATTTATCTATTCATCATCCACCCATCCTTTATTAATCCATCCATCATTTATCTATCCATCATCCACCCACCCATCCATTCGTCCATCCTTTATTAATTCATCCATCCATCCATCATCCACCCATCCATCCATCCTTCATTAATCCATACATTATTTATATATCCATCATCCATCCATCCATCCTTTATTAATCCATCCATCCATCATCTATCCATCCATCCACCCATCCATCCATCCATCCATCCTTTATTAATCCACCCATCCATCCATCCTTCCTTTATTAATCCATCTATCCATCCATCCATCCATCCTTTATTAATCCATCCATCCATCATTTATCTATCTATCCATGTTCGATCATGCCTTTACATTATTAAAATCATAAGGCAATGTTGGTAATATGCTAATTTCTCTTACAGAGACAATCTGCCCTTACAAAGAACAGCAGCCTGACCCACATTTGTTTCTTTCAGTTTTCAGGACAGTAGATGTTTAAAAAAAAATTATATAAAAAACAGTTTGCAGGTCTTCAGAGTGATAAGGTTTCCAGCCGTGCATGCTTTCTAGACGTAGCTCACATTCAGGTAGATTTACCTTCTGTAGTTAGATTGTGGAGCTTTAAAAAGACAGCCTGGCTGTAAATAAATCCGCCTTTCTAGGAACCGAAAGCATTAAAATGTATCAAATAAAAAGCCCAGTGGTCCACTTAAGCCCACAAACATTTCATCCCTCACTGCTCCTGTCATTTAGCTTTAAAGCTTCACTGCGACAACAAACCTACAGGGAAAATATTCCCTTCTAAAACCAATGGAAGCTGAAGAGCCGCCTGTCTTGAAATAACGCTCACTCACATCTGATAAAAGGACTTAGGCTCACTTTGCCCCGGCAGGCGGACATGCTTTCACAAATCCTCGCTCATCTGTTTCATCAAAATAAGGCAACATTGTTTTCCAGATAGACGGCTCCTGTGAAAACAGCATCAGTCGAGTGTTGCTCCGTTTATAATTAATGTTTCTGATGATGTTTTTTTGAACCAAAACTGCACACGAGCGACGGCGTTAAACAACAACAACTCAGCTACAGACGTGTCCAAAAAGAACCCTGAATCAGTACAGAGTTTTACAACCAGCATCAAAGCTGAACTCGATGAGTTTTATCAGTCAAGTCTGTAAAAAAAAACATTTTGTGTGAGGAAGAGAAGTTTGAAGTCATGCGTAGAAATCAAAAAAAAGATCTGTATTGAAATCTGTGGGGAGTTATCCACCAAGCCACTGTCATCTGGACAAAGAAGATTACTTTGCAAGAAAATCCAAAACACACAGTTGAAGCCCTAAACAATCTCCTGGATTACTGACTACCTGACAAACAGATCACAGTTAGTGAGTTTGAAGGATTGTGTGTCAAACCAGGTGGTGAACACCAAAGGAGTACCACAGGGAACTGTACTCTCACCATTCATTTTCACTCTGTAAACTCAGACTTCCAGTATAAGTCAGAGACCTCTCATCTGCAGAAATACTCAGACAACTCTGTGACTGTCGGGTGGATCAGAGATGGAGAAGAAGCTGAATACTGAGAGCTTTGTGGAATACCATACAATGCCAAACTTTTTTATAGACAGTGCTGTCGGTAACGCGCTACTTTGCAGTGCATTATTTCTAATAGGACCACTTTTTGTGGAACGTGTTACTGTTTCCCATACCACTAATCAAATTAAAGTTACCCTTTCAAGCCACTGCGTGTTACAATTTTTTTGTAATTTTCTTTAAAAAAAAGATATATTTGGTAAACATAGTCGGAAAAAAACAAAAACGTAGGACAACAAGACACAATATTGGTAAATCTGGTTTTATATACCTTCTACGACACTGGTCTTGCCTTTTTATGTCGTAATCTGAAAATTAAACAGCTGATTATCTCCTCTATGGTCGCCATGTTTGTTTTGCTTTTACCCTGCAAGTCTGGCCTATGTCTGAGTTCTGTGATCTGCCCCCTACTGGAACTCTCCAGTTGTACGTAAACAGCATGTTGCTGGTGTCATTGCGAGGTTAAATAGGATATTTCCGGCTTTACTGGTAAAATGCACTTCCAATAAAGTGAATATTCGTAAAACAGGTCCTTGTTTTTATGTTGAGGCAGGTTGGAATGTTTTTGGCAGCTACTGAAAGTACCCAATACAGTAACTTGTAATCTAACTTTTTTTTTTTTTTAAAGTCATCAGTAAAGTAACTAAGTCACTTTTGGAAGGAGCAACCAGTTGCCAAGATTACTATTTCAAAGTAACACTTTTTATAAAGCACATTTGTCAGCATTACAACTGACCAAAGTCCTGTACAGAATGCATAAGATCAAGAAAACATACAAAAGATAAAGTAATTAAGATAAAAAAAGGATTAAAAGACATAAACTCACTAAGCCAAAGAAGAGAAAACAAGCTAAGGAAATCACTTGGAGTTAAAGCTAAAGAATGAGTTTCAGACAAGATTTCAAAGTGGTAAGAGATGGGGGCAGCCTAATCTGCAGGGGTAGTTCCAGTTTATGTGTGCAGGCTGACAAGACCAACTCACCATGAAATTTACAGTGGATTCTAGGAAAATGTAACAAGTGGCATTCGGCTGATCTGAGGGACCGAAAAGGTGTGTAGGGACGAAGGAGCTCAGATATTTAGCTGGCCACCAGACTATTGAGATATTATAAACAAACAACAAGATTTCAAAAATGAATGCCGAAGTGAAAGGTGAGCCGATGTGACTTTCCCAGGATCAGGGTGGTGAGTTGTCTCTGAGTCAGTCTGGAGCCAGTCAGGAGTCAAGCAGTTGGAGGAGCCGAACCAACTGGAGACACGATATTGAGGATCTATCATACCATAAAGGACAGAGTTTGAGTAATCAAGCCTACAAGAAATAAATGCATGAATAACAGACTTGAGATGGTGTCTCTTTAAAAGTGGCTTCAATTTAGCAAGAAATCTCAACTGGAAGAAAAAAAGTCTTTACAGTTTGATTGATTTCAAGCCTGAATCCATCCTAACACCAAGATTTGAGATGGAAGATTTTTTTAAATAGGAATAGAGAGAGGAAATGTCATTAAAGAAGATGGCCTCAGTCTCAGCATCATTTAAATGAACAAAATTAGATGAGAGCCAGCTCTTTACGTCACAAAAGAAGTTGAGGAGAGTGGGGTTGTAAGAAGACGTATACCTGGCAATCATCAGCGTATAAACGGTAGCTGAAGGAATTTTTCCTTAAAACCGCACCCAACGGCAAAATATAAAGACGAAAAAGCAGGGGACCGAGAAGTGAACCTTGCGGCACCTTACAAGTTTGAGCTAAAGAGGGAAAGACACAATTGTCTTACCTCAAATATGAAGAGAAAAGGAGATGATTGTAGATTTCAGAAGAAAGGAGGTTATGTCAAATACTATTTTCATCATGGGAGAAGAAGTGGAGATGGTTGAGGAGTATGAATACCTCAGAGATGACCTTGACAACAGACACACTACGCCTGGAACGCCTCCCAATACTTTGTTTCTTCTGACGAAAACGCCCATCTTGCATATTCAGCCAGGGGGAAACCGCTAAATGGATTGCACGCATCTTGCCCTGGGTTTAACAGCCACTATGCTCTCTGCGCCATGTTAGTTAATGAGCTGGAGCCTGTTTTTGTGACGCTGTGCTGGTTTGCATCGGTTTTAGCAATTCAGTTCAATTCAATACACTTATTTTTTTAGCACCAATTAACTAGTGTCATCTCATGGCACTTTGCAACAAAACAATTTAGATACAATTATACAAACATTCCAATAAGTTTTCAATGTGAGGAATCCCAGTGGATTGCATGAAGTCGTTGACATGCGGTTGGGCCCAATTCATGAAGATCTGCAACCACAGCAATCCATTCAGCAATCCCTCATAGTGAGCAAGCATGTAGCGACAGTGGTGAGGAAAAACTCCCCTTTAACAGGAAGAAACCTCGGGCAGAACTGTTGAAAAATTTAGCCCATTGACTGCTACAAGAGATCCTCCATTCCTACAGCAATCATGAGCTACAATAACTCCTTGAAGTATCTTGAATAGTATGAGCTACAGCAATACTTAATTTCCCTCCGGAATCAATCAAATATTTTAGAATTGAACAGAATTAAAGTTGTTTTAAGGCCTTTGCAATGGAAATATTCTTTGAACGGATTGCATATCAGCAGACCTTGAATCAGACTTTTTCTACAACCAGTGGGGCTGTGGAACTGCTTTTTCTCTGCAACATAAATAGCAGAAATCTGTTTAGGGTTTTTTAGACTGACCTTTATTTATTTATTTATTCAGTATTTTGTTTTTTCATGTGTGCTGCTTTGCCTGCATACCCTCTGGAGAAGCCGGTTACTTCCATGTGCCAGGGCAGACTTTCACTACAAGATGAAACGCTAATTCAGAGACGTCCAAACTTTTTGCTACAAGGGCCAAAATCAACAAGTCGAAAGTGCCAATGGGCCACAAAAAGAAGATATTGTTTCTGCAAAAGATGAGAGCTTTCAACTTGCTTAACAATAAATTAATCATGTAATATTTTAATGAAACAAAGTAGGAATTCTTGTAAAAAAGTTTTTTTTAAAGGATTGCAGATCAAAAACACAGGGCTTTTAAAGTTTGCCTTTTTAAAAGAAATCATTCAGATTTTTAATAATATTTCAGATGGGCTAATTTTTACGAATAAAATCATTTTTTTCTCTTCAGAAAGACACGGTTTCAGTCACTCTTCAAAAATGTGTGTTCTCTTACATCTGATTTTGCGTTAGCTGTTTACGCAATTAAATTAAAAAGAAACCAATGAAAATACGAATATTAAAAGATGAATAATTTGTTTTGTACCACAGAACATTTTCTAATCATTTTAATTTGTCAACTAAAATTACATCCTTATAAAAGAAAGTCTCCATCTGCATCAATCATTTGCGCTGTGGCGTCAATTACAGAATGTACCGGTTAATGGTGGACAAGGGCCGTGCAAAAGCTCCATACTTTGGACACCCTTGCCCTAATTGCCTAATGATTGACTTTATTTAACCAAGACTACATCCAGCATCAATGCAGGCACATTGCTTTTTAAAAATTTGTGATGAACGCCTGATGATCAAAGCAAGCAACTTTTAGCAACTCGTAAACGCCAAGCAAAACGTAGTTAAATCGGTTTATAAGGCCAAATACAGCTGCTCCTCACTGTGAAAAGAATAACCTCGGTCAAACATAAAAAAATGATGTTCTATTTTCACAGAATCTATATTGAGTCAAATAATATGAGCTGATTCTTTTACACTGATGTGAACCATATTATACCATATTGCCTTCATTCTTTCCCTTGATCCAAATAAATTTCTTCATATACAAACGTATTTTGGTTATTGAACCAAGCTAATATTTCAAAATTGAACCAATCTCATGTATTAAGATTGAACCAAATTAACATTAATTATATTTGCATTGACACCAGTTAATTAATTTACGTATAAACAAACTATATTTTTCAGATTTAATTTTACTTCACTTCAAAAATAATTTTGTATTTCATATAAAGAACAAGATAATTGGCCAACAGATTACATTAAATGCACTTATTAATCTTGGCACAGGCTAGCAACTACAATAAAAGATACCGAGGTTTACAATTGTTCTGTGTCTCATACGCCACATGACCCCAAGCAATTTTAGAATCAGAAGGCACAAAATGGAAGAGTCTAATAAACTCTTTTATTTTACCTTTCATAATGCTGTAAACACCAAAAACTGAAGAAAACAGCCGAAAACATGGTTACCCACAATGCACCCCGCACACTACTGGTCCCACAGCAATTCATGGGACTCAAACTAAAAATATTACCTGCAGGTCATGAAGAAGAAACAAAAACTGAGAGAAATCAAAAATGTTTCTTTGGGTCCTTTGGACAAATATTTAGTTCAGCATAAATCAAACTTGATGTCTTCAAATGCAAAAAGAATTAATTTTACTATCAAATCAATACTTTTATCTTGTTTTAAATGGCAATTATTAATTTGTATGAACAACATAATGTTACACTTTTTTCAGTGTTCATTCAATACAATTTTACTTTTTTTGTTTAATTTTCTGCTTAAATTCCTTTAAATCTCCATCTTTTTACCTGTCTTCGCTTGAGAACCTGCATGACGGTAGAAAATCTCCTTTCCTATCAGTATCCGTCTCTGTGCATTCACAAAAAGGAGTCAATAATTTCTGCTGCGGTTAATTAACCCCAACAAAAGCATAAGAGACGGGCATACAGAGTTCTGTTGGACAGCTCAGAAATTTCCCACACGATTAAAGCTGTTTAAATTACTCCGAGCAATAACATATTTGAGTGTTTGCTTTTGATCCTCCGTCGTTGCATTTCAAAGGAGTTTATAACGCCTCACAGCAAGATTAAACCCATTGAAGCTTTATAAAAAAAATAATTTCTGCAAACACAAAAGAAAAAAAGCCCAAGGATGAGAAAATCGTCTCTGAATGACTTTTTTTTCAGGCTATTTCATACTGATAAAAATATAAAGAGGTGAGTGCATTCACCCGACTTTTTAGGACTTCACGAAATCATCAGAAAGTGGGTTTCGACGTGTGAAGCTGATCTTTTGGTTCTGTCAAGTTGAGTTGTCAAATACAGTTCTGGATAAAACTTCAGCACAAAAAAGCTTAACGCGTTCAGCTTTACATCGACCCGGCGTCGGATGGTAGATGAGGTGGCGGTCCAGTTCCTGGCTTCATCCTGGTTCCGGGTACATGATGGCAAGATGGTACAGTTGTGAGCACTGTTGCCTTGCAGAAACAAGGTTCCAGTTAACAGGATGCTTGGGCGATTCATAACGTAATAGACACGTTTTACACACACTTACCGAATTCTGTACTTTTTAAGCCACCGACCGAATCGCGTACCGAAGACCGATTCACGGTGCTGTGTCTGTCCTTGATTAATGAGAGCTTGTTGAGAGATAACGATATATATGCCAAGATACCAGACAGGATCACAAGTGCAAGAGCGTAATGACGTCAGTCGCTGGGAGCGAGCCCTAAACAGAGCAAACATTACGGCAGAGAGAAAGCACTCTAAAGTTTGGCTATTTCGTTCCATCCACTTCCGCTGTCTGCTCAGTCTTGCTAATATCCACCTAGCCAGCCTGTCGCTGTGCAGAGTATAAAAGCATCATATTTATATTGATTTATGCATAGTGGTTCACTGTATGGTTTCAGTACATTTTGTTGTGTTTTACCGCTGTGTTAAAATGCTGAATTCGGCTGAAGTGATGTTTTCTGACTTAAATTTGTGCTAACTCGTTAGCGAGCTATATTTCTGCTGTGCGTTTAAGATAACACTGCTTGCTCAAAAATGTGTAGAAATGATCACATTTCTCTACAGACCTTAATGCTTTTATTTGACAAAATTATTGAATATGGCAGAGGGGTAGCAGAGTCGCTCAGCCACAGTCTTCTGGCTAAAAGCGCCCGTTAACCTCCGTTAGCTTCGGTTAGCTCTGGTTAGCTTAGGTATCCGAAGCGGAAAAAAAGAGTACTTTAGTGTATTTCAAGTATGTTTGTATTTCCAATAGTATGTTGGAAATGTACTTACCCAAATTGTACTTTTTGTAAATATATAAAAAGTGTACTAACATCACTCTTTAACACTAACACTTTTTTTTGTACAATGTTACACGTTACAGAAAAAGATTATTCTAAAATGTACTTTAAATGAAAGTTATGTGTACTTTTTAAAGTGTACTTTTCTGATATTTGTTTTTTCACATATTTTTCATATATTTTAAATTGTATGCTCTGAATATTTATTGTAAGATACACTGAAAGCATACTTTAAAAGTCCACATTTTAATATCAACACTGTAATATTAAGTTTGGGTGTATATTAAGTTACATATGAGTCTAATTATGAAGTGAAGTTATTCACGCTAGTTCTTCCGTTCTTTTATAAATTTCTTGCTGTCTGTATATAACACAAATAGTAATTCTTGCAGCTGTTCTTCAATGTTTAATCAGTTTGGTAAACAAATATGATATTCATATATATAAAAGCAGAGAAGTTAACAGGTCTGTAAGTAATCCTTATTTTATGGGTTTTAGTTAATGTATATGCTTTTAAATGTGTCCAACAGGAAAACAGAAGAAATTACCCATAATTCACTCGGGAGAAACCTGAGACAAGCAAAACTTAATATTCAGAGTCACAATTACCTGAACGGATAACTTTACCCTCTGGCCTGTAGGGGCATTGAGGTGTTGCATTACAGGCTATATTCCCTTAGGGTTTGAAATAAACTAAAATTTTAGCATATTAACAATATATAAGTAGTATAAAGTTTATATATTTTTAGTATGTTAACAAATAATTCTTAATGTACACTACTTACAATACAAAGTATGCTTTCATTTTACTAATTAAGTATATATATTAGTAACCTAAATGTAAAACCCTAAAGTATATTAAATATATTTTAAGTTGTTCCATTTTAGCATATAAAAGTATACTAAATACACTTAAAGTTGAGCTATACAACAATTTAAATACTGTTAAAATATATTTAATACAAAATTTGTTGTTCCAAAATAGCATGCTTCAATTTAACTAATCATGAACACACTTGAAGTATAATGATGCTAAAGTTTGCTTCAAGTACACAAAAGTATGTCAAATTTGAGTACATATAGTGCATTTATTTTTCACCTGGGTAAACTTGTAGCTACATCAGCTCAGAGTATCAATCATCCTCCTCCAGCCTCACATGAGACGGGCCCAAGATGGCGGTGGTGGGAATCGCCCAGCTGGCTTGAATTCAGCTCGTCAGGAACCTACCGCTAACGTCACCGAGGCTTCGTCCAATAAATACACAGCAGCAGAACCAGCGTAAAGCATCTGGACCTGTGTGGAACCGAGACAGAAGCTGAATACCTGCTGAAGAGAACAATCTAACGAAGCAGAAAAAAAGGAAGGAAAAACACACAATTTCTGACAAGATTTTCCACAAACAGGAGAAAAGATTAGCAATAAAAACCAAGAGAACACTTAATGAACACACACTCTCACAGATGGGGACATTTATAGCGTCTTTAGCGAATGATTCTTCCCCAGGAAGGCATCTCTGTGTTTTTTCAGGGACTGACGGTTGATGCTGTTGCTGCCAACACCATTACTGCCTCCTCCCCGCGACGCGCTACAGTTTGTTCAGCCAGGAGGGATCGGCTTGTCTCTCCTGGCCGTCCGTCCCCTCATTAACTTTGATGTTTATTGATTGACTTCCCAGTCGGATCTCCCGCTCTGGCCTGCCCTAAGGCCTGGTTTTGCCTTGCAAAACCCCGAAAACGTATCACCAAAGTTTCTCATGAGGTGCATTTATTAGGATTCATTAGAGCTATTTAAAAGGCAGAGCTTCATGTACTTTAGGTTTAGTTTTTGATCTGATTAACTCAGCTTGTTCCAATAATGTGTTTTCTCTGCTCTCGTAATACTTCAAAGCGTTCATGAAGATCTCACCAAAACAACTTCTGTGTATGTATACAATAAAAACCTATATTCATTCATATATAACTGTTGCAGTTACAGTTTGAAGTCATTTAGGGTTCCTTTGGGTAGTGAGGTTAGATGGTAAACATAAAATTTCAAGTCTTGCCCGTGAGAGAACTGGACTTTGAATAGGCCATTCTAACACATGAATATACTTTGATCTAAACCATGCGTTGTAGATTTGGCTGTATGTTTTTGGCTGTATTAATTTGTGTTCGAGGCAGACAGACAATCAGAAAACAACTTATTAGACATTTGGTAATATTTACTGACAATAAGCCATTTCGGTATTGCATTGCGTGCAATGCATTCTGGGGTTTTGGACCCCGAACTGGCAGAAGCGAACACACATAGATAGTGAAAGCTGCAAAATGTATCATTTTGAACGGTGGGAAGTCGATGAACTAAAAACATATATTTGCTACAGTGCAGAAAACTACTGATGACAAAAGAAGAAGAAAGTGCCGTCTTTCGCTCTGATTACACCGGCTTGTTGATGTTCCATGGAGGGATAATTCCAGACCCACAGACGTTAGACGGCTGGGAAGAAGAGAATGTTGTCATGCACAAGTGGCCTCAGCTACTTTTCATCCCATAGCTCATGGAGTCAAGATGTGCTGTATCATTCTATCACAGGTGCTTTCTTATAGCTTATTAGCTTCTGTCGGCCTTTTAAACTCTTACAATTTATATTTTAGAATGGCATTTTTATTTGTTAGAAGCAGTGTGATGATCTAAACATTAATCGTTCACATCACCAAAACTAAAGCTGTTAGATGTAGACGATCAACAGAAATGTCGAACAATTAACATGTTTAATCACACATTTCTTATCTTGTTTTCAGAACCTTGTTTTCTGTTTGTAATGTATATAAAAGAAATGGTGGTTCATTACAAGGGTCGTTATCATTCATTCACGGGTTGGTTTTGTATTCTTCAACGTTTATTTTGGTAACTACCGTTTCTACAGCCAACCACAACACATGTCTGCAGGAAAAATGGATTTCATGTTACTAAACAGCAGCAGAATGTATTACGTTTTTTTAACTTAACTACAAATTCACTTGTAGTACCGGGTTTACTTGAAAAGTCCGGCAAAAATAGCCTTTAAGAGGCTTTAATAGGCTCCGTATTAACAAAGAACACACGCATGCATAGGCTGTTTACAGTCGAGCCGGGGGTTTGTGTGTGGTCCAAAAGCCGTGACTGGGCTTATTAAAGGAATGTACTAGGTGACCAGTGGCTTCTTCTCTGGAACAGCTTCTCGGTGAATCCCTGCAGGATAAGCAGATTGATGAGGGACTTGGATGGTAGAGGAATTAAAGGGCGAGAAATGGAGGTGGGATACTTTCAGGGAAAATGTAGAGAACCAGAAGATGGATAGGTTGTTCATTTACTGGGGATTGTCTCACCCGCGGGACTTCTTAGCGATGAGGTCTCCGTACTAAGTGAGCTGGGAATAATGACGGCGCTACTGGTTATCCCTCCAAAATGCTAAACAGCTTCACTTAAACGAACCATCTGAGAGAAATGGGTTAGCAAATCCATCATCAAGAAAGCGTCAGGAACGAGGAATGGGGAACGGTCTGAAACAAGACTGGCTGGAGAAGCAAAAATAAATCCAATGTTTATTGGGCAGAAACAGAATCCTGAGAAATAAGTGGATTTTCAGATGAGGAATTTCTGCAAAGCAAAGGTTCAATCTTTTACTAATTAATCAAATTTTTACCATTTGAGCCTGACCATTTGAGCCTGACTATTGTACTCCAACTGTATCATAATAAAGGGGAATTAATTTAGTTGTGCTGAATCAATTTTGACTAAACTGGATTGTTTGAAGTGGACATAGATTTGGCTTGTAGTAAATAAACATAATTCAACCGAACTAAAGACGTTCAGTAGCAACAACGGTTGTTTAAAACACCATTGATTATTTAGGATGACGACATAAAGGGATTTATTAGCAGGGACACAGACAAATACAGCGACCTGGGTAGTTGAACTGTCTCTCTGTACCGTGATGTTCCGCAGAAACACATCAGAGGGACAGTCAAACATTTACTGGAAGAAATAGCTTTAGGGATGAAATGATGTGGCTCTGATGGCGGAAAAACCAAACCACTTTATTAAAATATAAAACCAGTTAAGAAATGACCTGAAGACCAGCTGTGGTTCATTCCACCAAAGTCTGATTTATTTCACAGAAAGTGAAACAGTCTAAAACTTCCTCAAATATAAGAAAGTTTATACAGAACATAACATCGCTTTAATTATATATTGTATCGGATTCTGACATTAAACTATCGGCAGAGATAAAGCAGAAAGACCTGTACAAACTGTTCCCATAGAGTAAAGAGAACCTTATGAATAAAGCATCTGGAGTAAAACACTGGAAACTATTTATACCTTTGATGTGACATTTTGTGCACTTCAATAGAGATACAAACAAGTCTGTTAGAGAGTAAAAAAAGAAGCCAGATCTCACACTAATACTCTGTTAAAGCAACTTTTGATTCAGTTTCAGGGAGTTCAAAACCAGCCACCAGGGTAAGGTGAGTCTGATCAACCTGAAGTAATTAATCATTTTGTTAAAGACCTACTTTACAATGAAATGACAAAGAATCAAGAGGATGTCACTGTGCAAAACTGTGCTGTTGTTACAGTTAAAAAAGTTAGCAGCAATAATTTTAGTTATTTAGCCTGTCATAAAATAGCCTAAATAAATAGGGGTTCATTTAAAAAAAAAAATGTAATTTATTAATTTATAAAAAATAGTATAAATAAATAGAGTTTACGAACTATACATTTACCGGAACTAAATATTTACCTAGCAAGCTATGCTAGCTACATTTTTAGCTAATATGCAAATTCACTTGTAGATTTGTTAACCCAACCCATCTACATGTGTTTTATGGACCTGGAGAGGCATTCGACTCCTTCTATCCCTCGGGGTGACGATATGGTGAGGATCAGCACCTCCAAATCCTAGACCATGGTCTTGAGGCGGAAAACGATAGGGTGCCTTCTTCGGGTCCTTCCTCAAGTGGAGGAGTTCAAGAAGGGGGTTTTGTTCATGAATGAGGGAAAAATGGAGCAGGAGATCGATAGACGGATTGGTAAGGCGTCTGCAGTTAAATGCGGGCGCTGTACCGGTCTGTCATGGTAAAGAGAGAGCTGAGCCAAAAGGCAAAGCTCTCGATTTACCGGTCGATCTACGTTCCTACCCTCGTCTATGGTCACGAACTTTGGGTGGTGACAGAAAGAACAAGATCACGGATACAGGCGGCTGAAATGAGTTTCCTCCGTAGGGTGGCTGGGCTCTCCCTTAGAGATAGGGTGAAAAGCTCGGTCATCCGGAGGGAGCTCAGAGTAGAGTCGTTGCTCCTCCACATTGAGAGGAGCCAGTTGAGGTGGCTCGGGCATCTGGTTAGTATGCCTCCTGGACGCCTCCCTGGTGAGGTGTTCTGGGCACGTCCCACCGGGAGGAGACCCAGGGGAAGACCCAGGACCCGCTGGAGGGATTATGTCTTCCGGCTGGCCTGGGAACGCCTCGGGATTCCTCCCGAGGAGCTGGCCCAAGTGGCTGGGGAGAGGGAGGTCTGGGTCTCTCAGCTTAACCCGACCTCGGATAACCGGAAGAAGATGGATGGATGACTAATTAATAATATTACAGTATTGTCGTACAATAAAGATAGTCATATATAATAAGGGGAATATGGAACAGCAGGAAGTTAAAAAGAGTGGCCAAGGAAGCCACTAAGAGAAGTGTCATGATGTTCTCTTGTTTTGCAGTGAAATAAAACTTGGAACTTTAGGGTCCACTTTCACACCAAAAAGTCCACAGTGAAACATTGCTGTGGCAGCATCATGCCATGGGCTTATATTTCTAGAGATGAAGCCAGATTTGTAAACGGGTCGGATTGAACCAAACATTGACATGTACAAAAGCTACAAAAAACAATTTAAAAAAGATAAGCTATACTTTTTTTATATATTTCTGTTTTTCTGTTGCCCTGGCATCTAACATTATGGCCAACAATAAAAACAACAATAATAATAATAATAATAATAAAAGACTGGGTCTAGGCATCCATCCCCGACAACCAAAGAATGGTTACTGTAGCCGAAAAGGAAAGTTTTAGAATGAGCTGCAGAGAATGCAGAAGTAAACCTGATAGAAAGACTTAAGGCTGTGTACAAGAGATGTGCTTATTATCTGACACATTTAGAGACGCTTGTCAGGGCAGAGTTCGCAAATTGGTCTATGCATATCAGAATCAGAATCAAACAACATGGGATGCTTTGAAAATATCAAATCAAGGCTGCATGAAGCTCATTCATCCCTGTTGATAGGAGCTGTAGCAGAGGATATTTCAGGTACAACTTCGAACACTGAGTCAAGATTCCCAGAATAAATGTCAAACGGTGCAGAAATGGCCTCAGGTCTGAGGCTGGAAGGGTGACCGCTCTTCTGTTATCCACTCTAACGCTTTCTGACACTTGCATCCAAATTATTTGCCCTTTTTCGAGAAAGCAAAAGGCCCATCATTACATTCAGAAACACCTTCAAACACAATTTCCACACTAACTCCGTCCATCATCTGTTTCTTTTTTGATTTCACCCCCATCGAGGCTGACTGTGACGCCGCAAAGCGCAGAACCAACATGATTTGGATGCAAAATTGAAAGGAAAAACGGACGCAGATGTGAAGAGCGGAGAAGGCGTTTGTCACAGAAGCTCTCCAACCGTTGGCTGGTGACTTTCTCATTACATGAGAAATTTAAAAAAGAAACGGTGTTCCCGACTCAGGCGGGCAATTTGTTTCCTGCTCGGTGTTTGTCACAGCAGGAACGAAGGCGGCTGCTCGGAGGGGAGGCGGAAGAATGCAGACAGGTTGCGTCACGTTTGACGTAGTGAAAGAGACGAATGTTGAAAGGTTGAATATAACTACAGAGGACAGCAAGGGGGGGGGGGGGGGGGGGGGGGCAGGGATGTGACTGGAAATGGAGATCCGGGGGATTGTTCAGATGTGTGACTTTTGGACCGTAGAGTCGTTAAAACGGCACAGACACGAAGTTTTCAGCAACCTTTAGGTGCAGTTTTGGTTTGCTTTAATTATGTAGGAAAAAAGAGCAGAGAATGTTTATCGCTGAGAGAATCGAACACAGTTCAACAAAAATCTAAACTCCATGCAGAGATAATCGGTACTGGGATGCACTGGGTGCCTGTCCTAAAAGGAAAAACCTGGGGGTTCTTTTTCAAAGGTAGCAATCTAAATAACTGGTTTATAAATTAAATATTTAGCTTCCGAACTACGCAGTCACCTCTTTAGCTACATATTTGTTGTGCGAACTAAATACTGTATTTAGTTAGGAAGGTACATATTTATGTCAAAAACTATATGTTGACGTCACAAACTAAATATTTAGCTACTAGTGATTTAGTCTGCGAGCTAAACAAGTTGCTAAAAAGCTAAATATTTACTTTGAAGTTAAATTTCTAGTTTAAAAAATATTTAGATCACAAACTTATCATGGTAAAAAGCCAGAGCTAAGTATAATTAAATTTAGCTCCAAACTAAACATTTAGCATTTTAGCTAAATATTTATTTTGCCAACACATCATTTAGCTTGCTAATTAAACATTAGGGACAGTAAAGAGCCAAATATATAGTCTGTAACCTTTATATTTAACTCCTAAATAAAAAAAATTTGACCTACACTACCGTTCAAAAGTTTGGGGTCACATTGAAATGTCCTTATTTTTGAAGGAAAAGCACTGTACTTTTCAATGAAGATAACTTTAAAGTAGTCTTAACTTTAAAGAAACACACGCTATACATTGCTAATGTGGTAAATGACTATTCTAGCTGCAAATGTCTGGTTTTTGTTGCAATATCTACATAGGTGTATAGAGGCCCATTTCCAGCAACTATCACTCCAGTGTTCTAATGGTACAATGTGTTTGCTCATTGGCTCAGAAGGCTAATTGATGATTAGAAAACCCTTGTGCAATCATGTTCACACATCTGAAAACAGTTTAGCTCGGTACAGAAGCTACAAAACTGACCTTCCTTTGAGCAGATTGAGTTTCTGGAGCATCACATTTGTGGGGTCAATTAAACGCTCAAAATGGCCAGAAAAAGAGAACTTTCATCTGAAACTCGACAGTCTATTCTTGTTCTTAGAAATGAAGGCTATTCCATTCGAGAAATTGCTAAGAAATTGAAGATTTCCTACAACGGTGTGTACTACTCCCTTCAGAGGACAGCACAAACAGGCTCTAACCAGAGTAGAAAAAGAAGTGGGAGGCCGCGTTGCACAACTGAGCAAGAAGATAAGTACATTAGAGTCTCTAGTTTGAGAAACAGACGCCTCACAGGTCCCCAACTGGCATCTTCATTAAATAGTACCCGCAAAACACCAGTGTCAACATCTACAGTGAAGAGGCGGCTGCGGGATTCTGGGCTTCAGGGCAGAGTGGCAAAGAAAAAGCCATATCTGAGACTGGCCAATAAAAGAAAAAGATTAAGATGGGCAAAAGAACACAGACATTGGACAGAGGAAGACTGGAAAAAAGTGCTGTGGACGGATGAATCCAAGTTTGAGGTGTTTGGATCACAAAGAAGAACGTTTGTGAGACGCAGAACAACTGAAAAGATGCTGGAAGAATGCCTGACGCCATCTGTTAAGCATGGTGGAGGTAATGTGATGGTCTGGGGTTGCTTTGGTGCTGGTAAGGTGGGAGATTTGTACAGGGTAAAAGGGATTCTGAATAAGGAAGGCTATCACTCCATTTTGCAACGCCATGCCATACCCAGTGGACAGCGCTTGATTGGAGCCAATTTCATCCTACAACAGGACAATGACCCAAAACACACCTCGAAATTGTGCAAGAACTATTTAGAGAAGAAGCAGGCAGCTGGTATTCTATCGGTAATGGAGTGGCCAGCGCAGTCACCAGATTTGAACCCCGTTGAGCTGTTGTGGGAG
The DNA here is from genome assembly GCA_028564705.1 of Apricaphanius iberus. Classification (NCBI taxonomy): domain Eukaryota; kingdom Metazoa; phylum Chordata; class Actinopteri; order Cyprinodontiformes; family Aphaniidae; genus Apricaphanius; species Apricaphanius iberus. The sequence goes on along the minus strand of JAPXFQ010000355.1, from coordinate 132,238 downwards.
CAGCTTGACCGTATGGTACGCAAGAAGTGCCCATCCAACCAATCCAAATTGTGGGAGCTGCTTCTAGAAGCGTGGGGTGCAATTTCTCCAGATTACCTCAACAAATTAACAGCTAGAATGCCAAAGGTCTGCAATGCTGTAATTGCTGCAAATGGAGGATTCTTTGATGAAAGCAAAGTTTGATGTAAAAACAATCTTATTTCAAATAAAAATCATTATTTCTAACCTTGTCAATGTCTTGACTCTATTTTTTATTCATTTCACAACGTATGGTGGTGAATAAGTGTGACTTTTCATGGAAAACACAAAATTGTTTGGGTGACCCCAAACTTTTGAACGGTAGTGTATATAATTAGGGCATGTTTGCTAAATCTGTATTGTCTAATGAATATTAATTAAATATCAAGTTATGTAGCTAGAGCTGAATATGGTTTGAAACATATATAATTAGGCCCAAACCAAACATTGAGCACGTTAGCTAAATATGTATTCTGCCAAATAAATATTTGGCTTGCTAATTAAATACCAAGTTAAGAAGCTTGAGCTAAATATATAGTTTATGAACTATATACGTAGCTCCAAAAACTAAATATTTATCTAAGAAAATAACTACTTAATCCATCAACTAAACATTTATTTTACTAATTAAATATTAAGGTAAGACGCTAAAGCTAAATATATCGTTTCTTATCTAAATATTTAGCTCTAAACTAAATAAGTAGCATTTTAACTAAGTATTTAGTCTGTCAACTAAACTTTTAGTTTGCTAATTAAATATCAAGGTAAGGAGCTAGAGCTATGTATATAGCATGTGGACTATATATTTAGGTCCAAACGACATATTTGGCAATTTATTTAAATATTTAATCTGCCACCTAAACATTTAGATTACTCATTAAAATCAAGGCAAGAAGCTAAAGCTGAATGTATAGCTTGTGAACTATATATATTAAGCTCCAAATTACGTATTTAACGTGTTTGCTAAATATTTAGTCTGTCCACTAAACATTTAGCTTTGCTTATTAGATTAGATTAGATTAGATTAGGAAAAAAACTAGAGCTAAATAGCCGCCAATCATGAAATAAGCAGTGCTACATATATTCTCATTGGTCCTTAAGTATCCCAGCAACAGAGATAACCACTGCCTTAACAGCTTCACAGAGTGGACTGAGGTTGGAGTCATTAGGAACCTCTACGTTCAGAACGATCTTATATGTGGGGCTGCCGTTTTTTGCATTTGTCTTGTCAAGCCACTCTCGAACCAGAGGCAATGTCAGAAACGTCTCATCTAGGCTTTTTTGCAGTCTAAAATTTTCTGTTTGAAAGTAAAAGTAAAGTTTTCATTTAATGTGGAAATCAATGTTTATAGAGTCCGGAGGAAGGATAGAAAGGTCCAGAATCAACTTTGCTGGAGGTCCAGAGTTCAGCAGTCTCTGATTATCTGGGGCGCCATGTCATCTGCTTGTACTGGTCAACCTGGTTTTCTGAAGTCCACAGTCAATGCAGGAATCCAATAGCACATTTTAGAGCACTCTGAGCTTCCTTCTGCTTACAAGGCTCACGTACCCAAAAGTACCAGAAGCTGCTCCAATTTTTGTGGTGGTACTGGCCAGGAAACTGGCCTCATTCTCCGTTTAAATTAATGTTAATCCCTTTTGCTAGCAAAGGGACGTTCCAGTCTTCATGATATGGTTTGTTATCTGGACGTTTGAAGTCTTCACAGATCAGCTAGAGTTGCACCCAGGAGGACCCTGGTTACTCATTAGTGGACCTCTGATTTTCAGTTGTTTGCGATGGATTTTATTTAGTGGCTTTAAAGTAGTCATCAGCACACCAATCATTCCAAGCATTCCAGGTTTTTGCTTCAAATTTCCATCTCCATATATTTCTGAAGGACTTTATGTCAGTCTGCAACTTCAAATCCAGAAAGAACCCAGTGAAGTTCATTGTGCTAAAATAACTTTTTCAAGGCGCCGTCCTCTCTCCATCATTAGAATAATGAACTGTTTTCCAATGTTGTCTGGGCCGCAGATGGAAAAGCAGATGTTGGCAAGCGGAGAAGTGAGGCTTTATTTACGCTGCTTAGGAGAAAGGAAGGATGAATAGGGAGCGAAGTAAATCCTTCAGGCAAAAACCGGCAGAGATAAAAGCCCTGTTTTGTGAACTCACTGACGACTCAAAGCAGCGTAGCAGCTACAAATAGATGGTGTTAGGAAGCAGCTTGACTTATCGACGAGGGGCGAAGATAAGCATTTTGTTGTGGTTGTAGGTGTGTAGAAAAAAAAGAAACCCAACCCCTACTGGAAGGCAGCATTTACAGCAAATTTATCGACTGATATCAGATTTTTGTTTAAAGAAACCAAATGTATGCTGGCACAACTTGCACGGAGAAGGTCAAAGGTTGAGTGGATTAGAGGCAACGCCAACACTTGAAAGCACTATGCAACAACTTTACTGAAAGAACGGTGTGTAGTTTCAGCTAGTATCAATGAAACTTGGTAATCTTGTTCCATTAAAAACCCACAAAGTCCTAGAAACGACAACCATTCCACCAGCAGATCAGGCAATGATGGAGCCAATAAATCTGGTGTGTTCTTGTTGGACCTAAGAAAAACTTTAGAGCCAACTGCCTCTTATGAGATCCATGTGAGAAGAAAAACAAAAAACTCTGAAGTAAATATTCAGGTCTTCATTACCCTTCGTAGGATACCATACCGCCTAATATCTAGCTTTACCCTATTTAGCTGAAATAACTCCGATGTGAAGCTTCCTGTAATCACAGTCTGATCATTAACTAGACTCCTCACCTTCAGCAGTGAGATGTTTAAGGAATTCCTTGCATGTTCAGGCCTTTTCAAGTCACCTCTGGGCATCTCACTGAGATCAATATCTGGACTTTGACTAGACCCAGCACTTGCTTGGTTTTCACCAGGCCCAAGTACAGGAAAGATTACGGATACAACACAAGTTTAAATTAGTTTCAAGCATTCAATGCATTGACCCAAGACAAACAAGGGTAGAGGGTGCTGTAGGCTATCTGAACCTTTGAAGGCAGTAAACAAGATACTTTGGTACGGTTGTATGACAAGATGGAACATAAACTTTGGCCGAATTAAAACAAAAGCAAAGCTGGAGCAAGCAGGGATGCTAACACATCACCAGTCTTGCGGTCTGTCACACCAAAGCGTCGAAAACGCGCCACACAGGCCTAGTTGAAAGGTTGAACATTCGCACCTCTAGGCGGGTCCAAAGCAAATTGGATGCGTGCCAAAATACACCATTTTACGGGACGTGTTGTGGTGGAGCCACTGCCAGGCTTGGGTCGTGTTGCGGCCAACAATTCCTCCAGAGAGGCTGTCTGGGTGAGGAAGCTGTTCATGAAACTTCTCGGCTGAGAGAGCGGGTTCTTGGCAGCCAGAATGGCTTTTTTAAGAGGCAGAAAAGCATTTCCGCGATACAAAACTGCTTCTTACGTGATGTGGGACCCTCTGATGCACATCAGCAGGCTTCCGCATTGAATTTACATCTGAACTTGATGCCCACAACGCGTCAAACGCGTTCGGTGTGGACGCACCGTTAGAGAGGCAAGAGCAACCTTGATTGATAATCTGGTCCACACTTCATACCAGTAGGTGGCAGTAAAGCTCCAAATTTGTTTGCTGATCACCGATAAACATTACAAACAAGAAGAAGTGCACTCTTTTACTTTAAGGCTAATATGAGGACACTAATGGTAGTTATGATGAGTACTTTTTTAGAAATACACACAAAACTTGATGTGAACAATCTATTTTACTAGAGGACATTAACTGGACCGTTATGAATGTAAAATGAGCATTTTTTGTCTAGTTGGCCCTCTTCTATCAATGATATTTGGCTTTGAACAGTAAAGCTTAGTTTATACTCCCTCAACAGAAAAATTGCACGCAGTCGCAAACGTATAGACGGAGACGTTTTTCGTTTATGTTTCTCTGTGTTTTCTCTCCGTTCTCGATTGATTTTTCAGCGTTGCAAAGCAATTCTCGACAAGGACATCAGGGGGGCTAAAGTTTTATTGTGCCATCCCGATGGGGGACACATACCGACGTAACATGGCTATGCCTACTATCTCCCTACTGTCACAGCGTTGTTTCATTTTTTTCTTCAGCCTGTCCGTCTCCGTTAAAAGGGAATGGTATAAACTAGGCTTAAAGGGACTGTATGATGGCATTTTACAGCTTTCCACTTGTGGGATAGACATATATATGATAAAATGTTACAGTTGGTGTTATATAGTGTTAATTTGTCCTGAAATTTAACTTGTATCCTGCAGTTAATGTTGGACCACGAAGTAAAACGGCTGGTTTCTCTATAATCCCGTGTCCTGCTGCCCCCATCCCCGTGCTCCCCTCCTCTCCCGTGCAGAGCTGCCCTGACTGAGAAAAACAGCTTAGTCTTATCTCAAACAGGAGTCTGCCTTTAAATTTAAGTGCACCAAGTACCGCAATGAAACTGTTTTATATTAAGGGGCTCGGACATTTAGTTTATTTATTTATTTTATTAAAAACCAGAGTCAATAATGCTTATTTCAGATGCTAAATCTACCAGGCTACAGACGAGCATATCCAGGCTTTAGACAGAGGCGAAAACCTACATAGCTGAGTCCATTAAGCCAAGTATATAAAAAAAGCAGTGAGTGTTGTTTGCACTCTTTTACTGAACATTCTGAGATGCTACAGATCAATTAATTAACCACACGATGCTGTTATAAGATCACATAAGCAGCTAGATAAATGGCTAAGACACATTAGCATTTAGCCACTTACTCCTATGTCCATCAGGCGTCTTTGTTCTTTGATCCAGCTGCCGTTCTTTAGGAATGTAGAATAAAATCTTGTAATCCATGCAGCCAAACAGGCGTTTTCACAGAGAAAGTAAAATTCCAACAAAAAAAAGCCGTTTCAGCTGCTAAAACCGGTGCAGCTATGAGCTTTGAGAAGGGGGAGGGTGTGTTTGCAGTTCTATCAGAGGCAGGCTGCTCTCTCTTCAGAGGCGGTGCAGAAACCTCTAGCAGTTCCTAGTGGTAACATAGTGACGTAAAATACGTCACTATGTTACCACTCAGTCGTTTTCTAGGAGAGGGAAGGGCAGCTGCTCAGGGCGCAGAATTCAGGAGGATTACTCAGACATATTTGAATTAAGCCAAAAATCACTCTGATGGGGTTTTTAATAAGAACATTTAATTACCAGATGGTTGAAAATTCCAAAAACTTGATTTTGCATGATATAGCCCCTTTAAGTTTTGCATTACTTTGCTTTGTGAGTGGTTTTACAAAAGGCTTTACTGTGTTTACAGTTATTATTGTGTCTTTTGGTTGGCATACATCAATGTAATCTCAAGACAGATTTGACGTGGAAGTACGGCACGTACCGGAAGACGTCGTGTTGAATTCTAGGATGGTGAGCAGGCCCAATCCAGCCGCTTCCCCAAACCATGACACCTCCATGCCTCACAGTTGGCTGCTTTTTGGTTCATAACAAACATGTCCTCTGTCCTGGGTCAAATATTTCAGTTTCAGACTCATCTGTCTGGTAAATATTATTCCAGAAGTTCTTGTCTCTCCGGATAACTTAATCGTCTTCTCTGAGAGCCTTGCACACCTTGGCTGAAGGTTAAACTTGTGCAGGGCAAGTTGATGGTTTCTTTAAACGTTCTCCAGCGATTGTTGTCTTTGTTACTGATTTCAGATTCTTTTCAGACCTCGTTAAATCCATCACCAGACTTGCTCCATTCTCTTTTCCCAAGGGCCCCAGACAACTCTTAAGTCCTCACCATGATTTTCACTCTCACTGCTGATACCTGAGGTTTAAGCCGCGGGATGACAAAGCCTACAAAGAAAGCAGTAAAATTATTTATGAGATTTGTTTTATTTGCTCTTCATCCCCCACAAACCCCTGTGTGGAAAAGAAAGAAAACACCCCAAGAAGCTGAAAAAATCCCATTTCATAAGGGTAAAGGAGTGATTTTGTTTTCTGGAGCTGTGTGGAGTCATTGGTGAGTTTACTTCAGATCCCAGCAGGACGGTTGTCATCGTCATAATCATCACAAGCAGCAGCAGCAGCAGCAGGGAGTCCGGTTCGACCGTGAAATGTCAACTCTGACCTGCTGTGAAACCAGAGAATTGTATCTGCACATCTAACGCTGTAACGGAGAGCAGATTTATGCTGACTCTCAAGGTTATCGTGTTTTCTGTGCGTGTTTGCAGGCGGCAACATGTCCGACACTCTCATCCCTCACTTTCAGATTGAGTTCTCCCGCAGGATGCAGTTGGAAATGTCTGTAGGATTTATGAGGCTTACAACGACACAACTTAATAAACCAACTTTATTTTTATTTTCAACTAAACTTTAACCTGCCCTTTAAGCACATTCATGAGCTTGATGTGGCCCAAAATGGAAATGAGTTTGACACCCCTGATTTGCGGTAACAGGGATGCACCAGCAGCTGGAGTTTATATAAAGGCAAGGCAATTTTATTTGTACAGCACACCAGGCAATTCAAGGTGCTTTACATGATTAAAATTAGGACACAGAAAAGAGAGCATAAATCACTTAAAGGATTAAAAAACAAGAAATAATTTTCATTTAAACAGTAATCAAGACAATAATTAGTATGAAAATGAAAAATGAATATTGAACCCCAATTATCTAATTTATAAGGCTAAATAAACCCAATTATTGCTGTTAATTTTTGACTGTAACTTTACAAACGGCAGCTAAAAGTTCTGATTTCAGCCTGCTGGAAAGTTGAGATGCTTTCAGTATGAAGCTGAACTTAGGTCAGATTGAACAGATTAAACGTGCTCCGACGCCTCGCTGCGTCCGGTTGGCCGGAAAACAAAGTAAGACCTTTCAACCCTTTTTTTGTAAAGTTTTTGTCCTCATCTTCCCACGTGTCAAACTTCATTTATGCATCCATTCATCACAGCGACAGCATCAAACAGCTGCACATCCGCGATTGGATGGGACATTAAACGAAGACGACAAACTCCAACTGTTCCTCTGAGAAAACCTCCGAAAAGAGAAGCTAATCGAGGGGGAAAAAAATGTCCGCGCACACACAAGGCAGCACCACAGCTGCTGGGAACGTGCAGTTTGAAAAATGGGGAACGTAGCGTCAAACTGATGAAGCAGCGAATCTTTCAGCGTCACTTATTCAGTCAGGGCGGATCTTTAATCAGCAGTCAGCGCAGGATTTACTGACAGGAGTGATGGAACAAGGTTGTCCTTGTCCAGCCGACAGTTTGTGGTGAAACCAAGCGCCTCTGACTAATTACACCTCAGTCTGTTTAAAATAGATTTACACAAATGAGTAAATCTCTGCTGACCTTCTCAGTGCTGGTCCTGATGGACTGCTGGAGGCTAACGAGGGAATAGTGATTAACGGGAAATAATGTTTCTCTCTGTCTGACGCCTTAAATGGGAAGTGGCACCCAGAGGAATGGTTTGCTACAGAAAATTTGACATTTCAAAATAAATTAAAACAACCCTTGTTTTTTTCTGTCCCCTGGATATTCTGCTTATTTTAACTAATTAGTGGCCTTTGCTCACACTTGTTCTATCCCTTTCACTGCACAATAGATCCTGTCTGGTTTCGTATCTAGACATGAATCCCTTCACCATAGCCACACAGAGGTGGATACATTTAGCCTTCCGCCGCTCAGCTGGGGCTTCATTTATTTTTAATATACCGAAACACCAAATACAGTAATTTTTAAAATATTGAGCGTACCTGAATATGAGCCTGACAAGCTAAATTTTAAACGAAAATAAAGTTTGTATATATATAGGCCCCGCCCGAATACAAGCCGCACATTTCTCTGTTGTAACATGAGATATTTACACAGAAAGATAGTAAACGAAAAAAATTTTTTATGGAATTACAAAATGGAAATGTCCGCTACGGGACTAGGAACAACTGATTGAATTTTGGGGTTGATCCGACATGAAGCGCAAATACAGCCAACGACTTTTGGTGCTAATCTCCACTCCTGTTCTAGCAGAAACCGTCTAAAAGAGAGGGCCATCTGGTAGAATACTTTCAGCTGATTGGAGGATGCGCAAGGTAGCGCCTGGCTGGTAATTGGCTTCTAGGCAAGCGTCAACCAGTGCGGCTGTATTTGTTTCACTTTTCACAAAGTGCTTCCTTTTACTCACTTTTTAACGAAGAAATAGTATCCAGTTCCTCTACAACCGATTCAATAGCCGCTTCTACGTGAGCGTCAACCATGTTTGTTTCAATTAGCTGGCCACTTGATACTATCGTCACAACTGAACTCCCGCCACAAAGCACAATGGTGACAAACGATTGGTTCATTTTTTTTTAACCTGGACCTTATTTTTAGCCAATTTTATGTTTTTTCACTCATCCTGAGAAGTTTGGAGCCAGTTTGAGCCGTTGAGCAGTATTTATACATCCAGTCTTGATCAGCCGTATCTGTAGAACGGGAAAGTCTTCGGTTCAGCACAAATACCGCTTGTAATAAGGTTTAATCTGCCCCAATCGCCTTAATTTGACAATGTTTATTATCCACTTGGACTTACGAAACGTCTCGGAAGGGCTTCTGTATTTTCTTTAGGGCAAATTTGGACAGAATACACAATTACGCAGCAGCAGGACAGGCAGTCTGTGTTTTACCACGGCAGATTCCCCAGGCGCGGATGTAGCCGCAGTATATTTGTCCGTTTCTTATTATTGTTTATTGTTAAGCCCCCAAATCACGCCAGAGGACAATCAAGAAGCACTTCGGAGGCGTTCGCAAGTCCAAGAATATATAAATCTGGTAAAATAAGGCGTTTGGGGCAGATTAAACCTGAGTGCTCCCGTTCTATGGATGTCCGCTGATCAAGACTGGATGTATAAATACAGTTAAAGCTGTATAGCTTGAAGTGGCTCCAAACTTCTCAGGGTGAGTGAAAAAAAATAAAAATACCTAAAAAAAATAAGGTCCAGGTTGGAAAAAAAACGAATTCCCCTTTAAGAAGTGTTTTAAAAGCGGACAGTGAGGATACCTGAAAAATATGAACTGTTATCTTGCAGCTGCACTGTTGGTTAACTATGTTCGGTTGCTTGTCAGCCAATTCATTCTAAAAATTAATACAACCGTGTTTGTGTGTTAAAGGAACAATATGTAACATTGACATCTTGTGGTCAAATTTGAGTACTGCAGTCCATGAAGACAAACATTGTAGTCCGCTCTCGGTCACTCACCCACTCCCCTCTGGGAATTTCATGGAAAAAGCCGGGCAAATACGGAAAATATTTGGTTATTTCTCTTGGTGAGAGAAGTGCTAGCCTAGCACTGATAGTACCCAATAAACCCCAAGTGTTGTGAGAGAAACACCATGGAAACAACTTTGTTTTATTATTTTTATTTTAAAGCCAGACAATAAAAATCAACAAGAATACTCTGCCGCTTAAACTTCCCTGCTTTCATACCGTCCCTTCATGACTGGTCGGGGTTCAAAATTTTGTGTCAGAGAAAAGGTAAAACAGGAGCCCTGGAGACTAGCCAGGCTAATAAACACAGCTATTCTAATCGGAGTGATAGGAATGTAGAAAAGCAATTAAAGGGGCAAACAGTGAGGCTTGACTCCAGGTTACGACATGCATCCAGTTGTAATTGGGCGCTTTGTTTGAGCACAGAGTTGGGAAGATCCTACATGACGGACCCATGCGGCTAATTTCCCGCTGGGATCATTAACACGTTTCTACTCCCACTGTTTGCTGCGTGAAGGCAGAGAAGGACGAGAAATCTTCTTTAACCTTCGATCGTGATCCGCTCTACGCTGCAGCCTCTCTCCGTCCCTGCTCTTCCCACCGTCTGTCAGCAATCATTTCTCTCACCCACAGCTGCTCCATCTGCCACTCACCTCTTCAACCTCCAGGGCATAATTTCTCTCTCACCTCCTATTCTTCGCTTTAAACCACATTTTTCTCTATCTGGTTACCAGTTTTCAGCACTTTTTTGATCCCTCCGATGATTTTTTCTCTAATATATTAGTCCTGTCATCCCACCTCCTCATCCATCCTCGTTGTAACCCCATTACACTGAGCCCTTTCCTCTGTTATTACATCAACTCTCCGCTTATTGCTCCCTTAAGGCATGTTTGGCGACAGATGTTGACGACAAATATTATCTCTCCCTAGGCAGTCAGTATCCACACGTAGTCATGTAAAATCTTGTCCTTTTGGATTTTATTTGTCTTTCATGCTAAAGTAAACAGTCAAAGTATTGTGTAAAACTCTTGAACATTAAATAATTGAAATTCCTCAGGCTTTCTGAAGGTTTTTCAGTCTTTGAAAGTTACAAAATCTCTCATTTTCCGGACAGAAAATGTACACAAAAAAAGCTAAATTAATGCATGATTGCCTAGAAGTTTAACTGAACAAATAGGCCGAACACTATCAGAACCTTTGACAATCAAGTTATAAAAGAGAACAGATGCCTTCCTGTCAAAAAGAACTAAAACACACTTTTATAGCATTTAAAAATCATAGCTACAAACAGAATTAAGAAAGAAGGACTTAAAAAAAAGGTTTCTACTGGAACCACAACAGCAAGCAATCCCCCTCTGGGTTTATCTGACAATCAGGCACTCAGCAAACTCTTATGGTGTGTTCACACCCTACACTTTGTAAGCGTGAAATAACGCTGACAACGCATGTAGTTTGACGCACATACAGTTTTAAAGGGCCTATATCATGCAAAATCATGTTTTTGGAGTTTTCATTCATCTAGTAATGCAATTTACTCTTAATTCACGCATGTCTGAGTAATCCTCCTGAGTGTTCACATAGTGACATATTTTACGTCAGAGGTGTCCGCACCGCCCATTTGGCTCCGTGGATTACAGAATTTTATCATACATACCTAAAAAACAGCAACTGGATCAAAGAACAAAGACGCCTGATGGACAGAGACGTAAGAAGCTAAATGCTAATGTGGGTTAGCCATTTATCAAGCTGCTTATGTGATCTTATAACAGCAGTGTGTGGTTAATTAATTGATCTGTAGCATCTCAGAATGTTCAGTAACGGGTGCAAACAACACCCACAGCTTTTTTTATATACTGGGCTGGAAAGATTTGCTTACTGGACTCAGTTGCAGTGATTTGGACTCAGTCTAAAGTCTGAATGGGCCCCATTTAATCTCTGCTCAAACAGTCAGAGCGGCGCAACGCCACAGTGAGGGGAGCGGGGGATGGGGGACAGGAGACAGGATTACAGAGAAACAAGGAGTTTTACTACTATATAACACCAACCGTAACATTTTTATTATATGTATGTTGTAGAATTTAATTTATAAAAAAGATAATTCAGTGCATGTTCAAAACAGAGACGAATGGAGCCAATTTCCAGTTCTCACACTATTTTAAACAGATTAACAGATATGCGGTTTTACAGAGAAACATGCCCATTTTCTCTGGGCCAGACAAAAATTTCTGACGAAGAATGGTTTCCGTGTCATAACTTTTATAAACATCCAAAACCTCCCAGGATTAATCTGCTCCAATCAGAACGTTTTAAACAGTGTCTTAACAATGATTGGATGTCAAGAAATCATGCAGTCATAAGGGACGTGTCTTTTCTCCTGGATCCAAGTCAAAAGTTCATTCTGAGTTTTATGGTTTATGGTCCTGGGTCCTGAGCAAAACTCTTTGTCTCAGAGATCCTCAAAGGTCACACATACTCCCACCAGAACTTTATCAGACCACACGTTAGTCCCAAAGTTTCCTCCTGACCTAATTTATGGCCGTACCATGGAGTAGGCTTTTCTGGCCCTTCCTCCCTACACCTGACTTCCATTCTTATCTATAAACATCCTGTTTTTACAGCCTGCAATAAACTTACCCAAGAGTTTTATGACTTAAAAGCTTGTCCCAGTTAAATACTGGTCAAGAATATGTTTTACAACCATGCATAATAGAAAAACAGACTTTTATCTTCTGAATGCTAACTAAAGATATTAGCCCCAAAAAAATAGATACAACAACTCCCTCTTTCAATCTATTTTTTAAAATAGATTGATTACTCCTCTGTACTCTCCTTCAGTGTTAGTGTTTAGAACTTAAGATCTAAAAACATTTGAGAATGCAAAAAATTCAAACCCAAGAAATTTTATCAGTTTAAAACATGAAGTCTTTCATATGATACCACAACAAGACTTCCAGATTAAAATTCAAAACACAACCTGTTAAGATACCTTTTTAACCTTAACTCCCATTACTCAAAAATGTCAATCTGTTAATTATAAATTCACCCTCTTTTGGCATTATACAAAAAATATTATTTTAACAATTCCCAAAAACTAATTCAAAACCCAAAAATGTATAAGAATGTCTTACATGTGAAGAGATAATTAAATCTGACTTGATACATGTTAATACTGTGGAAGAAGCTTAGAAAATCCATGAACATATACATTCTTACTATGTTATATTCTGAAATAAATCAAACTTAAAGTGGGAAGAACCCTGTGAAACAGAAAAAAATAGTTAGAAGTAACATTTTTGTTCTTTTAAAAGTTCATATCTTCTCTTCCGCACCGCTGGCATTCCGTCCAAGGCTGCTGGGAGCTGCATTCAGTAAATGTCTTTAAAGGAACTGTCTTTTCCAAATGAAATCACAATCAGATGATTACAATAATGTCTATCCCAGACACTGAAAGGTGTAAAATATAATGGTATAGTCCACTGAAAAGTTGACGCAGCCAACACGCACGAAGCACCGCAGAGACTGTAACGGACTCAACCACAGAGTTTACATGTGATCTTGCTTCACTTTTTGGTGGACTGTGAACGCACCATTACAGATATGAACGATCTGAGTCAGCAAGCAGCACCTCTGCTTGTCGTACAAAACCACATTAGAAAGGCCAACCTACCTAGCAAACATTAGCCAAACTTGATAAGAGCAGCAACAGAAGCATCATCATTGTTAACTATGTAAAAAGAGGAATTTTCGGAACATTTGTTGAGGGCAGCATTAGCATCACGCTAACCGCAGCACCAAAAGTGTCATACAAAAGCACGTCATCGTTCACGGCTGGTTTTCAGCAAAGAGCAAATGGTAGCAGCTGATAAACAGAACAAGTAAACGGTGTTAAAAAGTTAAGCAATGTTGTAGCTAAGACTAATTAAACAATTTCAAGGTCTCGAGAAAAAAACACTATATAACTACAAATCATTATTATAATTAAACAGAAAATGGAGCAGAGCTATGTGTAAAATCCTCTGCTACATGGAAAGCAGCCCCTCAACTGTCGCTACCGAGATCATCGGGTTTATCACTCTTCCGATACAAAACTTACTGGATTTTTCTTTACATCCTGTGGAGTTTCTAATTCCCCAAATGCATTAAATCCAACAATGGTCATTGGCCAATTTTTTAAAATATTTTTTCCCTTGCAACTATACAAGACTGCCTGTTTACCTGCTCTTATTCTGGAGAAATTATAGAAGTCTGTCAGGGGAATTTCTAACTCAAGCAGCCGCTCAGTCATTCACTTTCGGTGCTGCAGTCATGGAATAATCCATTATAGCTGGGCGATAGGTGACACTGAAACACTTTCCTGTATGAATTTTTATAACATTAAAGCATTATGTTTTCTTTTAAAATGGCAGTGTTGAATAATTTTGGGGGACAAAATTAAGTGTGCATCATTGCGCCCAAGACAATCTCCTACATTTGCCTAATGGTAAGTCCGACTCTGCCTTACAAGTCATATTTGCATCGATATTACATATTAATTTATAAATGGCACCATTTCACAATAAATATTTATTTTATTAATTAATTGATTAGAGCCAAATTAAATATTTAGGTAACGTGTTGGGCTAGAATGCCACGTGTTCTGGAGGAAATTCACGTAAACTGATACATGGGTTTTCTTTCTAGTGAAACCGGATTCCATGTTTCTTGGCAAAAACATGCCAATTTTTTTGCATGTTGGAAATGTGGCAAGGTGCACAACGAGGGTTCGATCCTGCAACTCCTGGGTGAGAGTCATGCCAAGGCGAATGATCAATCAGAGCCCTGTTGACACTCACACTGTCACAGAAACAACACCAGTTTAGCTTTTCAGCTAAATATTTTGTCTAAAAAATAAATGTTTAACGTGGAACCAGTGGCGTACGTACCATTAGGCCAGTAGGTGATTGCCTAAGGACCCGAAGGAAACCAATAGCTATTGAATATTTGCACAAAATTTAGCTTGGAGTTAAATATGTAAGTTTAGATAGAAAGTTTAGCTTTTTACCTAAATATTTAGTTCGGAGCCAAACTAACATAAATAGTTAGATTACTTGCTAAATATTTCTTTTGTAAACAAAATATTTAGCTTGCTAGCTAAATATTCCATTACTTAACAAAATGTTTAGCTTGAAAAGGGAAAACATTTAGCTTGTAAATATTTCATTTCTAAACAAAAAACTTGGCTTGCTAGATAATTATTTATTTTGAAACTAAAGTTTATAAATGAATAAATAATATGGAGGCAATTATGGATTTTAAAATAAAGCTCTTTTTTCTCTTATGACAATTTGTAGCTTGCTAGATATTTCATTGGTAACCCAAATATTTAGCTGGCAACCTAAATATTTATTTTGTAAACTAAATATTTAGCTTGCTAGCTTATCATTTCATCTGTAAACTACATTTAGCTTGCTAAGTATATCATTTTTAAACTAAACATTTATTATTGAATAAATAATATGGAGGCAATTGTGACTTTAAAAATGAAGCCCCATTTTTTTCTCTTATGACAAGCTAAAGAACCCAAATCGTTGCTGTTAATCTTTGACTTTACAAACAGCACCTGATAAGTACACACTTAAACATGTATTCATGAAAAACCTGGTCCTTTTGGAATTAATTTGTCTTTCTAGATTTAGTGAACATTAAAAATACTTTGCAAAAGTTTTAAACCTTGAGGACTTTAAAGTCTTAACGGTTTGTGTAGGTTCTTCATATTTTCAGTCGCAGTGTTCAAATGTCAAATGAGTTTTCCTTTTTCCTGGGACTTCATTGTTTGATCACGAAATGTCAATATATGCCCTGACAAATATTACAACTGAAGAAGGAATGTCATCAGTAAAACTAAATATAATACATCAACTCCTTTATTTTACCAGGAAAAGTCATTTCATTCCCATGCATAAATTCCAGCCGGATATCACAAAAACTTGACTCCCAGTTGCATTTTATAATTTCCAGAGATATGTATATGTAATAAGGAACAGCAGAGCACAAAGTAATGAATACTATATTTAAGTCGTGAATAGATGAAAAATAGTTTTCTTGAAAAGATGGCAAGAGGGCCGACATTATCAGTGAATACAAACGTTCAGATGGAGCCAACAAACCTTGAAATTGCCTGAATAATCAGGCGCCTGACAGGAAAGTGCACTCAAGGAATAAAAAAAAAGGTAAAACCTGCCAAAATGAAAACAAACCTTTAAAAAGTCATGTTATTGAGTTCCAGCATGTTTTAGAATAAGAACAAATCAGCCAAAATATCCAAAAATCACTCCTAACAGACAAGAACGGTGAGATAAAATGTGCCAAAAATTACCAAAACAGATTTTTTAATAAAGAATGAAGTTGAAAACTCGGTGAACAATGAAGAACCTAAAGGAACATATTCAGACCAGAGCTTTTATAAAGGAAGTGGTTCAGCATCATATATTAATCTGATAATCAAGGATATTTATCTTCATATAGAAACTGAACTGCAGTCCACAGCAAGACTGTCCTACCAATAGTCTCCATTTTACTGCTCATTAAATAAAAAGCTTTTCCGGCTTCAGGAAACAGTAAAGCTGCTGTCTGTATTTGCTTAAGACGTCACAAGCATCTAAAACCCTAAATAAACCCGAGAGTACAGTTAAACTGTTCTGTGATGCATTAATTAATCCAACCAATCAGATTATTTCTGATCATGGACCTTAATTTTAAATGAAAACAGCTAGAACAACGATGCAGCCTGGCTTCCTCTCTGGAACTCAATGACAAACTCACTGAGAAGTTTCCCCAAATGTTTGAGGTATTTTCAAGGTCCTGGCTGCATTATGATGCAAGACTTATTGTGTGCTTCTACAGTGTATTTTATTTGTTTTTACAAAACAAATCCCCAAACTGGACTGACTCTCTTACCAAGAAATTATGGATAACACATTTAAAAATCCAGCATTAACTATTTATTCATTTATCAGACAAACCAAACCTTCAGTGCTGTTAACGTTTATATTATATTTGCTCGTCTAACTCCTACAACCAAGAAAAACAAAGGATATATTGATGTTTTCTGTGTGTATGTGTAGAATAATAGTAAGATTTAAAGCCAGAGCTAAAACAAGTAAATGTTTGCACCCAACCTTTAAAGTACCAAGGAAATTCTGAAAAAAATCTGCTTAAAGACGGTGTCCTGTGAGCTCAAGACATTAGTGGATAGGGTCTGGAAACTGATACGATCCAGCCCAGCTAGGGGTCAGAGGTCAAGGGAGTTAACACTGACCCTGTAGACAGGCGTTAAGAATCAGAAAATCGGGATAATGATCGAAACAGATTTAGTCGCAATAATTAACTAAAGAAAGGGATTCTGCTGAAGGAAGCCAGAGAAATACAGCGCAGGACAAATAAACTTAAAATACTTTTTATGACTCCTACATGCATGCATTCCCCTACGTTATGCACCCCAACAAACCATTAATCAAATCAAAGCTCAGAGCCTTGCGTTTTCCAATGATATAAACTATTTTAACACACAACAACCACAGCACTGACTCTAAAGCATTTTTTACAGAAAAGCAAAAACGGCGAATTTATTTTTCCTACCTGTGACGGGCTCCTGCATGTCCAACATCTATAATTCCTAGAAAGTTTGGTAAAGTCAGATAAAAAAATTGCATAGTTAGATAATTTAAATGAAAAATAGACAAAAATTAAATAACACATTTAGATATTCTGATAATTTAGATAAAAAATATAAAATTAGGCTATACATATAAAATAAATGTAAATATAAAATATTAATAAAAACTAAAGAAGATAAGAGTTAGACTGGTAGAAACTACAGCATATGGGTTGAAACATTCAAAAGTCATTGCAGTTTTCCAATAAGTTCCCAATTGTTTCCAATTTGGATAGGTTTGGATAAAGCATATGAGCCTCTAAAGTGCCTGGATAATACCCAAAGAAAAAATTATGTAAAGAAATTATTTATACAGATATACTTTTCTAATTTGAAATTTGAGTAGTCAATAAGTTATTCTGTTGCCACATAGTGTGTTTCAGTTCCCAACTACCCACTTTAGCTATCTGCACTTATATTTTCACAAAAAATTAAGGCGAGGATAAAAAAATATTTTTTTTCCTGTGATTTATAAAGTGCATAACGTTTTACCAGTCATACTTACAGTGATTCTGTCTGCTCTGGGTAAAACTAGAGGGTGTTTCCTTTACAAAGAGCCCAAACACGTATTTATGCTGCAGAGGGTTCAAAAACAGAAATAATTTTAATTTTGACATGTCGCATTACATGTGATTTAGCCAAAATGATCCGGAATCACCAACAAGGCAGAAACCAATATCCACAAGTAACTTCTAAGAAAAAATGTCAAAGCGTCTAAAATAAGATAAGCAGGAACTTAACAGAATAACTATGAGAAAACGTTACACAAGGAACTAGAAATCAACTAAACCAAGCTCTGAGCTATCTCTAAAAGGACAACAAAAAAAAAAACGACACACGTGCAACACTGACCAATCACGAGTTCAAACAAAACATGCAGTTAGACTGACCCTGCATCCGAATACCCCTACAACACCTACAACGTAGCAGGTGAAAATAATTAAGCGAGCGATGAAGTAGATCCAAATCTCTAGTATGGATTGGCGTAGTAGGCATGAAGTTCCCGGATGGGTACTACCGCCACAGTAAAATCTGCTGTATGCTACGCTATCCCACAATGCAGCGGAAGCCCCAAAATTGCAGAAGAAGAGTGATGCCGGCTACCGATGACAGGACCACAGGCGACGTAACGTAATGGTGGAGCGGTACGTCCGATTTCGTGCCTACAACTCGCTCGTTTGCTACGCAGTATTTACTGCATCAACGGGCAATTAGTAGCTACTATGTAGCATGAAGTAAATACTAAAGGATTCGGACGCAGGGTGGGTGTCTTTTAAACTGTCTGGGAACAAATCAGCAGCTTCCACTTGGATGATGACACGGCTTTTTTTTGACCGCTTGGAGGACGAGTGTTGAACAGAGTCAGCAGCCAAAACCACCACCGGGGCTGACAGGTCATGGATGAGGGCGGGGCTTTATATGCAGACGGAAAAAAAGACTAACCCTGCATCCGAATCCTTAGTATGTACTACATGCTACATTGTAACTACCACTAATACCGTTGATGTAGTAAATCCTGCAAATGAGCGAGTAGTAGACATGAAATCGGACGTACTGCTCCACCATTTTGCCGGGTGTTTACGTAACGTTACGTCGCCTGTGTACCCGTTAAACAACTTATCAACTTAAATGTTTAATCAGTTGTCAAAAAAACAATTAAAGTAATCAGTAACATCTATACACTTTTACATTTGTACGCCGAAATTGCGCCGTTGTCAATGATTTACAGCTCCGCAGTAGCCGAGTTCACTCTTCTTCTACGATTTTGGGGCTTCCGCTGCATTGTGGGATAGCGTAGCGTCCACCGGCTGCTTACTGTGGCTGAAGATGAAAGATGATAAGAGCTATTGTGGAAGGTCTAAAGATCTAGAATGACTTACTCACATAGAAATGGAGGGTCCAACACACTGTAGTAAAGTAATTTAAAGTTGAGCTGTAGTGGGTCGTCTTTCTCTGCTCTTGGTTTAAGCTCAACCTGAATAAACAAATGATGGTATGGATTAAAAAGAACAACACGTTTTATTCCATGCTGTATCAAAAATGAATTAATTACATAAGCTTAATTAATTTATGGAGTAATAAATCTTACTGCACAAATAATAATACAACATTTAAATGAAAATACACCATCGTAAATGTAACTTCTGTATTTAAAATCTTCAAAGATTATGAGCACAAAATGTAACGTAACCAGCATTTTTAAAAGTAAAAGCACAATATATTTCTTAATATTAGCTACTGCATGTGGTATTTTACAGCTAAAATGTTGAAGTTTAGCTGTTTTAACTACTGTAATCATTAAAAATGTAGTTACCTGAATATCAGTTCCTAACATAATGACTAACAAGTTACTCTTTCTCCTCTCATGTTCCATACTTAGTTCCTCTGGATCTGCCTGTGGAACCAGCTCATCTTTCTCTCCCTCATCATCACTGGTGGCATGATGCTGCATCGCTGTCTGGCTCACTTCTTCACTGCCGCTAATATTTAACTGCGAGGTGCTGCTGCCGGCTGTGCTGATAAATATTACAGTTCGTTTTTGCGACATTTAGCAGCTTATATTTCTAAATTCCACAATTTTATTTGTCTCTCGCCTTTTCAGCCCCACCTTTTTCTTTCCATTTTTTTTTTTTTTGTTACCCGCTGCCCCGTTATGCACATTGGTTGTTTCTATGCTTCTAAATAAACGTCTTTGCTTCCTCTTCCACTTCTTCTACTTACTCGTTGGCCACGGCCAGGGCAGCTGGCATCCAACTTAAAGGTGCATTACAGCCACCTACAGTACTGGAGTGTGAAACAGATTAGTGGAGGAAAGATGGCGGGTGGTGGGACGGCCTTGCCCTTCCGTCCTGGAGTACCGGCCGTTCTGTGATTCTCCGGATCACACAGATAGTAAGTCCGCCCCTTGCAGGACTCCCCTTGGAGTTCAGAAACCTCGTCAGTGCACCTGTTTTGTTCCCAGTTGATTTACAGGCTATAATCGAATTACACTATCGAGCGATTACAATGACATCACTGCCGTGCTGCATCCCAGCTGTAGTCTGAGCAGGACTTTCACTCTTTGCTCTACGGCGGTCAGTTAAACAGAATCTGCTACTCCAGTCATCAACATGGTTCACGTGTACGTGTTTCCAAATTGCACTAACCGAACGACCAACTGGACTAAGTTCAGCTTCTACAGGCTCCCTTTCTGCAACCTACGCAGACTACTGCAGCAATGGAGGACGGCTGCAACATCATTGAAATTTCAGGTTAGTGTGAGTTGGAATCGGTAAAAATTAAAAGCCCGCAAAAACTACAGATGCTAATACACTATCGCCTCTGAGATGGGAATATCGCTAACTATTCATAACAAAACCTGGTTAAATGAAGGAGTTTTGGGGCAGATAATGCCTTATTACAGGCGGCAGATCTCCTGCCTTGATTGACTGCCATTATATGGATATACGCTGATTGCGACTGGATATGAACTTCTACCAAAGGACTTCAAGTGTCTGGGTACGTAAACGAACGTAATATTGGCTAAAAATAAGGTACAGGTTAAAAAAAGAAGAAAAACAAACGTCCCCTTTACGTAACTTGTGAGATACTAGAAGAAAACTTTTACTAAAAAAAACAAAAAAAATGTCCAAGATTTAGAAAAAGGCACCTGAAAAGTATCTTTTATTCACCAGTAAGTAACATGTAGGTTCTCCCTAAGTAACCAGCAAGTTCTGGGCAAGAAACCAGTAAACTATAGTGCGGCAAGGCGCACTGCGGGGGCCCAGGCGGGATTCGATCCCACGACTCCCAGGTGAGAGTTATGTACGCAAGCCATTAAGCCAAAGGGTATCCCTGAGGCCAAGCAGCAAGGGCACATGATCAGTTGGAGCCACAGTGAAAGGACCTCCATACTGTCACAGTAGAAAAAAACAAAACCATTGAGGTCTGGGACAGTTAAAGGCTGAACTACGTTTCTACTTTGCTGTCACCAGTTTACATGAACAGCATCGGTTGGCTGCCAGAGGAATATGCTACAAACATCAACATACAACTTTTTGTGTGTTTTTTTATAAAACAATACTGAAAGACGATAGCTGTTAGCTTGAGCAAGGTTCAAGCAGGAACAAACTAAACCTGCTAGCAGAAGATCTGTGTTTTTTTACTGCATTTAAAACTCCCATGTGTGTCCCTTCTGAAGGAGTAATCTCTTCCACAGAAGCAGCAGCTTTTACCTGATCTGAACCTCTAACGCTGTGTGACAGAAAGTTTTGCTCTTGGTGCGATTTCGTGGGTGGATAAACATGTAGGTTAGCGTCTGTAGACTGGAGATTACCGCGTGTGTCCATCAATCTGCCAAAAAAAAAAACGCTGCCGTCGTCGAAGCAAAGATGAAAACCTGCCATCGATCAGCTTCTGCAGCTCGTCTCATTCCTCTGCAGACTGTCACCATCATCTGAACGAGCCCCCCCCCCCCAATAATCTATTAAACTTGATGAAATTTCAGCTCTGGCGTAGCGGCATTTGCTCCTGCTGAAAGGGTTCTGGCTCATTTGTCTGCAGGAGTGAGTGGAAAGGCTCAAAATATGGATTAGACGTGAATGAAAGGTCTAATGGATGAATGGCTTTAAATTGAGATGAGCTGGAGGAAAGCAGCTTAGTTAGCATATGGCTCATGATGATGGATTACAGACTTGTTCCTAGATTCACGTAGGATAAGATTTAGGATGTTTTTTAAAGGAAATACAAATTTAAAATAATCACCATGAACAGTTATAATTTGATTTTATTGTGGAAGAGCCCCTCTTCCTGTTTAGAGGTTAAAACAAAGTATCATTATTTTTTCTTCAAGTTTTTCTTCTAAATGTGAGAAAAAAATAATAAGGCATCAGTTAAAATTAGCAAATTATAGGGATATGAGCCTAGATATATTACAATAATAATGGGATTGGAAAAAAATATACAGTTTTACTATAAAACTTAATGCTAAAGGAAACTGATCACAAAGATGGATCTAATATAGAAGAGGAAAGCAACTTCTATCTATCATCCCTCCTAACTACTTTCCATGATAATAATGCGTATTAAGTATCTTCCTCCAATGAAGGCCCTATGTGTTTCCGTGTTTGTCAAAAGAAAGATGTTGACTGGTTCACGCTATGGATTTGGTATCCCTAAGTTCAGCTTTTCCAACTTAATGTAGCAGCTACTCGGACGGTCAACGTGTCCGAGCAGCTGCTGCGTGGACGCGCTGATGCCCACTGTGTTGCAGCTTGACGCCCACTACTGCGTATGCACCATAGACTTTGCATGTAATCTGGCTGCCCTGCTGCCTTGATGTGCTGACCAGTGTGAACGCGGCTTTACACAATATGCTAATGTCTCACCTCCAATTTGCTAATCATGCTGCTTTCTAACAATTCATTGAAAGTTATACGTTGCCAATGGTTTTCTCCATAGCTCCTATTTCTTGGGCAAAAATGCAACGCTGATGTGTTATCTTCACAAATAACAGAAGCCCGAAGGTTTTCCGTCATGTGTAGTTGCTAAGGGTTAGCTTTTACTAGCACAGTTGTTCATGTTTAGCTTCTAGCAGAGTTTCTAATGGATAGTTTCTACTAGCAGAGTTGCTAATAGTTAGCTTCTACTAGCAGAGTTTCTAATGGATAGTTTCTACTAGCAGAGTTTCTAATAGTTAGCTTCTACTAGCAGAGTTTCTAATGGATAGTTTCTACTAGCAGAGTTTCTAATAGTTAGCTTCTACTAGCAGAGTTGTTAATGTTTAGCTTCTACTACCAGAGTTGCTAATAGTTAGCTTCTACTAGCAGAGTTTCTAATGGATGGGTTTCTACTAACAGATTTGCTAATAAGTAGCTTTTACTAGCAGAGTTGTTAATAGTTAGCTTCAACTAGCAGAGTTGCTAATTGTTAGTTTCTACTAGCAGGGTTTCCAACAGTTAGTTTCTACTAGCAGAGTTTCTAAAGGATAGTTTCTACTAACAGATTGCTAATAATTAGCTTTTACTAGCAAAGTTGTTAATAGTTAGCTTCAACTAACAGAGTTGCTAATGGTTAGTTTCTACTAGTAGAGTTTCCAACAGTTAGCTTCTACGAGCAGAGTTGCCAATGATTAGCTTCTACTAGCAGAATTGCTAATTATTAAGTTCTACTAGCAGAGTTGTTAGTGGTTAGTTTCTACTAGCAGAGTTGCGAATGGTTAACTTCTATGAGCAGAGTTGCTACAATTAGCTTCTACTAGCAGAGCTACAAATGATTAGCTTCTACTAGCAACGTTGCTATGAGTTAGCTTTTACTTGCACTGTTGCTAACGGCTAGATTCTACTTGTAGAATCGCGAAAAGTTAGCTTATACTAGCTACATTGCTAACGGTCAGCTTTTACCAGCAGAGTTGCTAACAGTTAGGTTCAACTTGGAGAGTTGCTAACTGTTAGCTTCTACTTGCAGAGTTGCTAAAGCTCCTACTAGCAGAGTTGCTAATAGTTAGCCTCTACTAGTGGGGCATGATTCCTGATTTTCTCTGTGACGCAGAAGAGACTGGCTTTTTCACTCGTTTTTCCTGTTTATTTAATTCTTGCGGCTAATGCAGGCGACGGTGGTTGAGGAAAACCTGAAATTCCCTTTGGGGATTAATAAAGTGTGACAGTGTGCGCATGACTCTCACCCAGGAGACGTGGGATCAAATTCCGCGCGGGCCCTCGTTGTGTACCTTGCCATAAAAGTATTTCAGATTATTATTCTGAAATGATTGTAACTGAAAAAAGACCACATACTCCATGGTTTCTCAGTGAATTAGACCTTTAATTGTTGTCAAACATGGTGGCGGTCTCTCTGAAAACGTTCCCCTCTTTAACAATATCATGGATTTTGTAAGGAAGGCGTTACAGCGCTCCCCTGAGGTCATTCCTCGAAGGCTGAAATCCTGCACTTTTTTTGTTTTTTACTGGTTCAACGCACCTAAATGAAATGTTGGTTCAATGTTGGGACACGAAGCCTAAATTTTCCCTTTATTAAATAATTAAAAAAAATATTTTTACATCCCCACTGGCTCTCGTTAACTCTGTGTGTTTCCACTAGCGCTGCATTCAACTTACTATATACCCGATGTTCCTCAGGGCTTTATTGTTGGCTCACCAGTGATTCTCATTTAAAAAAATACAAAATATTCCACCAATCAAAGTTTGTTTTATTTTAAGTAAGTTCAGAGGCGTGATGGCCATATGTTGGTGTTGACTGGTTGTCTCCAGGTTCTCTATGGCGCTCTCTCAGATCCCTGTGGTCGCGTTAGACCAGGGTTGCGATTACATCTTTGTTCAAACTCCCTCGAGTCCTAGTTCTTTAATCCAGTAGGTATTCATCTTCTCGAATGACATGCCTTTGAGTCTGAAAGAGAAATAATTTAAATGGACTTTCAAGGGAGAACCAATTTGAACTTTATTCAAGAATAAAAAGAAATAAATGATATAAAATATACAAATATAAATGGCATGTTTTTTATGTATTTCTTGCCTTCATCTATTTTTTTGGATTTGAGATGAAAAGCGCATAAATTGGTGAAGCTTTGTGCAGCAGCTTTAGACGTTGGACATTTGTTTCTCCAGCCTTTTCATATATTCTGGGGAAAGAGTGAAACACAAGTTGCCAGATGACATGATTTATAAAAGGAAAGCTCTCTGTAAATGCAGTTCCAGCACACAGATTTGTCTCAATCAGAGAAAAAAAAACAACTATCTATGGATCCTTTAGATTTATTTTTCTCAGTGTTTGTCTCGACTAATTACTTTTTTCTTGGCAACAGAACTAGACAACAGGAGCACTTGTCCAAATCTATTACTTTCTGAGAAGATTGAGTGGTTGCTGATAAATATGGAGTAAAGTGAACAAAGCAATCTCAAAAACCACTAATAATAATTAAGTTTTTTAACTACTTAAGAAACAAAGTACACTCATAAATCTTTACTTTTCATCTTTATTAGGTCCCTACCTCCAACCTGCAATTATAACACATATTATTGAGGAGGAATGACAAAATATTGACCATGTTGTATTGAACTTAAGAAACCACTTCTCATTCTAGATAATTTCTTTGGGTTTTATAAGTCTTCTAAGAATGATTACCTAAGAGTGAGATGATTTTAGACATCCTGTGAAAATCTAGATTTTGAGTAATTTGTCATATATTCAAAGATGTTTTGATGTAAACTACTGTGAATCGCATAGAGTAACAGTGTTGTGAAAAAGCCAGTTTAAAGACTGCTTCTGCGTTTGCTTTTGTGTCAGATTTAATCTCTCTGATTATCAAAATGCGTTTCTGCCTTTGTCTCAGCATGAAGTGGGATAAAAGATTTCAACGCTGGCTCGTAATGAGGAAATCCAAGAACAGATTAAAAACAAAATCATGGACATCTATGAGTCTGGAAAAGATTATAACGGCATTTCTAAAGCAGCTGGTTTATACTGCTCTGTCGGCAAGTTTGTGCTGACACGGACAAGTATTGATAGAGACTTTAAGACTTCTTTCTTTAAAAAGCAATTCCCCGCCAAGGCAACAGGGGGTGTAGCGTTTTCCAGGGGGCTGAGGATTGATAAAAAGCCCTTCAGTCGCCAACTTACTAGATGCTTAACACTGAAAAATGCAATAAATGGGAAGACAGGCTTTATTTTCTTCTCTGCTTGTTACAACAAATGATGGTGAATTACATAAAAAATTAAATATGAATAAAAATTACCACAAAACTAACATTTCAAGTGAAAAATAAATATTTACTGTGACATTTTTTGCAGAGTTCCCACAAGTATCGGTTCATGGTATCGGTTAACTTTAGCCGATACAGTACATGAGAGCGTTATCGCCGTCCCTAATACACACTGATCACAAATGGATATAAACTTCTCCCGAAGGACTCCAAGTAGCTCCAAACTGAACGTAACATTGGCTAAAAGTAAGGTCCAGGTAAAAAAAAATATATATATATCCTCTTTAAGCTGTAGGTTCAATAACTAGGCTGAAAATTTCTATTTTTGCTAAAAAAAAGGGTGAAGTTTTATTTCATTTAAGATTTTATAATTAATTTATGTTAATGTGAAAAAGAAAATCAAGCTGAGTTAGAAAAACGTATGAGTACTGAGTTTTTTCTCCCTTGTTTAAGTGGTTGTTACCAAAAGTTTGCTGTTGATTTTATTTGGTGTTCTGTTTTCTGTTTTCAGATTAGCCATTTTCTAATAAACCTGTGCATCAGTATCTTGTTTATCAATCCAATGAATAACGGCAAGTTTTTTGCCTTTTCGTTTGTCTTTAAATATTTTTTTTTTTTTATAAAATAGGTTTTTGTCTTAATGAACAGCTGCTTTTTATTTACAGAATATAATTTGTGAATACCGCAACAGCGACCAAATATAGGGTCAGGATAATAACAGCGTAAGATGAAGCGGAAAAGAAAGATTGACCGTGAAAATAAAAATTGTAAAATCTAGAAAATCTAAATTTAGGAACTTAAATAAATGCAGTTAAAATTTCTGTATTGCAAGGGAAACAAAAACTGAAAGTGAAAATGTTTTACTTGAAACTCAAAATATATGCATTAAAACAATCAACTCACAATCACGTTTTCACACTTTCATTCTTTTTTTCTGTGCTGCTTCATTCAGCTGACAGTTAATTAAATTCAATTCAGTTTATTTATTTAGCGCCGTTTCACAACAGTTGTCATCTCAAGGCACTTTACAAGAAGAGTTATTACAAAACAATGTTTAATTTAGGAATTAGAGAACCACAGAAGATTGCGTCGGGACTTCTCAGCAATCCCTCACACCTAGCAAGCATGAAGCTTTTTGTTCTCAGATGTTGCACTACTGTTCAAGTTAAATGTTTATTTTTTTGTTTTTTAGCTTTATTCTTTTGCACATGTTGATATATTATTATTGTCATGCTATCATTATTTAAATAAATGTGCAATTCTTTGGACATTACTTCTTTTTTCGTGGGCAAGGGGCGCCATCAATCAAGCTCGCCTAGGGAACCAAATGGTCTAGGTCCGCCACTGTCTGCGCTCCATAGAGTCCTCTCTTTATCTATGGTGGATGGCAGAGAAGAGACATAATTTCTCCCTTTACTGCAGGTAAATAGAGGTTTTATGGAGCTTGGCCACGCCCTTCCGTGTCCCCTTGTCCTGCCCACTTTAGTAGAGTTTTTCAAATGTTGCCTGATGATGCTTTTTCATGGGGTTCAGTTATTCTTTAAGCAATACCACCCTGACCCCCTCCAAAAAATGTAAATAAAAAAGTAGTGTAAGACGCTGCAGGACTTCCATAAACACCCAAAACTCTGCTGGAATCCCATAACATCCCAGATCAGAACCTTTCTTCCAAAAACCGGACTCAACCCGCCCATAGAACCTTTAAACTCTCCTACGTAAAACACTGAGAACACGTATCAGTATTTATGCGTGGCCACCAGTGCGTTCTGCAATCCACTGCTGAAGATTTTGGAAACAGGTTTCGATGCCGTTTCTTTTTGAAGCCTTGATGTGATGAAAACAGGGAGACTGAAACCAGGGATGCTGGAGGCCTTACTCCTCCCCGTCTGAAAAAAGCAGGTAAATCGCTATAGAAACCCCCGAGTGAACGTGATTTCTCCCAGCTTCTGGTTCTTGCGATACATGAACAGGATTTTTTAATCAGGAGCTAAATGGGCACTCTTGAAACGTTTATTGTCATGTTTCTGTGTGGGAGGCCATATTTGTTGTTTTTCCTGTTTTATGCAGGTCATCAGGGGGTCGTGATGACTTAATGACTTGACAGAGGAGGACATTCTGGTTCTTTTTTCAGCACTAATATCTCACGAAAGAAAGGAAAATGTTGTAGAGGCACATCTGTGCTTGAGAGGCTTTGGATTTGTGTTTTTTCAGTCTTATTGTTTCTTCCTTCTTATTATCACAAGAAACAAGCGAGGAGCGTCTGCACCTCATGAGAGATTATATTTATACGATGGGATGTATTAATTTGCTTTATCTGCAGGCAACTGCATCTCCAGGCTGCCACAATCAGTTCTGCATCAGTCTAGTTTGCCTGATTATAATAGGCCGGAGAGATGCAGACGGCTCATTATTAAAGCTGCATATTTCCTCTTGGTCTAAACATGAAGTCATGTGTGTGTTTGGACAGCTTTAATTCTGATTTCAAAGTGTTGCGGAGCGTCCTACTTGTAAACGCTGGCAGCAGCGACTGTTACACAACCGGCTTTTGAAGCAAAAGAGAAAAGAATAAAACCTCCAATTAGGCGTTGCGGGCTTTGGAGAACACAAAGTGTGGGTAAAATTATGGTTTTACAACAATGTTTAATTAGTTGCACAGCTCTAAACGTGTCCTTAATGATCCTGAAACACACACAAAATAGAAACCCCGACAAGAGCTGCTGAGGAGGTTGAAAAATAAAGATGATAAATTATTCCCTTGTTTTTCCTCCATGTTGTAATGAGACAGCTGGTCGCGGTTGGATGAAGCTGAAGAGTCGGGAGATGATTAACCGGGAGCAAAAGCAAGATAGAAGTGGTGAGAAATACTGACCGTTCTTCATAATCCGAAGCAGAAGATAAAAACCGAGGCACGATGTAGAAAACTGTTCTAAAGATTCGAGCCTTTAAGGGTCTGCCACACCTTTAATCGAGCTCTGATGCAGACATAAAAAACCCCAAAGAAATTCTGGTCCAACTAAAAATCTTAATCTCAGTTCCGGTGAAGAGAGCACATTTGATTGCATTTGTGAATGCCATGGTGACTATAGCTCAGAGAATTCTGGGTAAATATGATCATGCTGAGCTCATCGCTACAACTTATTTGTCTGGAACTTTTCCCAAAGACAACAATGCTATCTTAAAAAAAATATATAATGTCAATCCATGTTAGTCGCAAGGGGCGAACTCCGCCAGCCAAACGTGAAGCGAAACTGGAAGTAACAAAAGTTGCAGTTCCTCCATCGTCCACTATGGGCTACCTCCAGAAAAACGCAAGTTCGCATTGACTCCCATGTTAAAAATACAAACTTTACATCAGCGCGTGGCTGGTTGCTAGCAGCTACCAGCGCTAGAAGCTAACTCCAGGGAAGGCCACAGCCTCACATTAACAATCTGGGCTATTTTGTTTCTCTAAACTTGACCATCAGTTGTGTTTGCAATGATAATTCATATTCAGATGTTAATCGTTCACCTATTGGACAAAGATGGCTTGCTTTGGCATTGATTTCAATTAATTGATCAAATCTCTGCTCCCTTTTTTTCGTTAAGTAAAGTTATGCTGCTGCTTTGCATTTAAGAGAACGCTGCTCGGTCAAAAGTGGGTTGGAAAAACGATCACATTTCTCCTTTACCTATTGATTTTGAAAACTTGCTTTAATTAAAATTCACATTGTTTTAGTGAAACTAATGGACCAACTAAGCTTCATGGCTTTATTTAGCAGAATTTTTGAATCTGCCTATAAGACACAGGGGTAGCAGAGTCGCTAAAACCACAGTTTTCTGGCTAAAAGCGCCTGCTAACCTCCGTTTGCTTTGGTTAGCTCCAGATTAGCTCAGTAAGCTTGAAGATACATCAGCCTGTGTCAGTCATCTGCCCCCAACCTTTCCCTTTTTACACTTTTCTTATTCAGGTCTTCAGAAACCCACGGGCTGTGTAGCTGTGGCTCCTTCCATTAAATATACAGTCTATGGTTAGTTTACACCCCATGTCTAATAGGAAGAGAGAAATCCCATTCTCTTGGTACTTCCGGCTTCTGAACTGGTTACAGTTCCACTATGGCTCCATGTGAGGGCGCTCTCATGACGAATGCAGAATGAATGGAGGTCTATGGAGCAATGGGGAGCCTAAGTCTCCTCCCCTTCCGGTCGGTCGGTTGGTCCCCAAACTGAAAAAAATAAGGAATGGAAGTCAATGGAGCGATAAAACGTCTTTTCTGGTACGCTTTGTCTTACGTCCTGAATCACACAAATGTTATATTTTGATTTAAATTATAACTAATGATGTACATTTCGACTGCATTTGTCCAGTCATTTGGGATTTACTTGGTTGTAAAAATTCGCATTTAAAATGCCTACAAATCAGCAATCAGAAGTCGCATTTATGACGCCATTTTGCTAACGGGAGTTAGCATTAGCTATAGCACGTAAAACACTCACCTAGAGCTTGTAGAGCTTCTCCTCCATGCTGGCTCTCATTCCACCGACTGCTTTATCCCCGACATAGCTGCTACTTTCCATATGGTCATATTTATAGAGGTTTTATCCGTGTTTAATTCTCCTTTCTTCATCTTGGTGGCTACGGCCCTCGCTCTCCTTCTTCTTCTGCAGTTGTAGTCTGCTAAGCGTTATTACACAAAACCTAAAGTAACTTTTACCTCCAGTCGAAAATCAGCTTTTCTCTGCATCAAAATTTGTTTTTTAAAATTCACGGACATCATATTTTTGATCCACGACGCATTTCAAACTGGATCAGAAAATAACTTTAATCGCTTCACTGGCTTTCATTCATTTTTTTGGCATTTGGGGACCCATGGACCGGAAGTTGAAGGGTGTGACTTAGGAGGATATATATTTTTTTTTGTCTTGTAATTTGAATATTGTATTCGAAAGGAGATGCAAAGAAATTACACATTTTTGGGTGTTAGATTGTTTGTTCTTATTTGCTTTAAAAAGTATTTCAAAATGTCAGTGACGTCATACACATACTACGACCAGAGATACCACTTTACGGCAATCCTTATTTTTCCTTTAAATTTAACACTACATACATAATCATAGGCAGATAACAGTGCTAGCAAACAAAACAAAGTTGTTCGGTTGAAAAAAAAAATTTGGCGAAAAAGTCCGCCTTAACATTCTGGAACCGCTTTGGATGCCACGATGCCATCAAGCCGTACATCTGGTTGTAATCAGTCCTTCACTGACCAATCAGCGGTCATTAGCAAAATGCTAGCAAGTTATGGGCAACAACAGCTCAACCTGTAAGAAAACGAAAGGATATACTGTATGTATTCGTTCATTCAACTTTCCTCCTATAACCGATGTTGAACTTGCAAAACCTACAATCAAGTCTTAGATTTCTCAACGGCAATCGGGTGAAAGAGACAAATTTACGCGTCTAGCTCCATAGACTCCCATTCATCTTGCACTCATGGCGATCGCCCCCAGTGGACGCTGGTGGAACTGCAAGTGGTTGATATTTCAGATTACAGGAAGTGTCCCTGTGTTCAGTACTTCATGCTGCAGCGCCACACACTGACGAGGAGGTAAGCATGTTGCTAAAAAGATTAGGTTTGTTTATTACAAAGAGCTGTTTGAAAGCGAACCATGCAGGTTAAAAAAAAAAGCAGGGCATTTCTCTCTGACTGAAAATTTGTATTTTCTGTATGTCAAAAGAAATCTTCAATAAAACAAATTACAAACCAGACTATCAGGTGTGAAAAAGACCTTAAAGTCAGAATCATTTATGTATTTTACTGCGTTTTGAGCAATGGAGAAACAAAAAGTATTGCTTACATTTAAAGAGAAGGGAAAAATGATCTATTGTGTTAACATTTTTCACAGATAATACATTTACATTCAGGCTCCTGTGTTTTATCCGTCCATTATCTTCCATTTATCCGGGATTCAGCTCCTTCAGGGCGTTCCCAGGCCAACAGAGAAACTTCGTTTACCTAACGGGGCTCCTCTCGATGTGGAGGAGCAGGATAACCGAGCCTCTAAACCCTTGACAGGCTGGACATGGAGAGCATTTATCAGAGAAGCAGGCAAGAGCCTTGGGGTAACTCTGGAGGAGCTGCAGAGCTCCACAGCTCAGGTAAGATAATCTCTTGACAATACAACTATCTTTACAGTTTAATCTGTGTCACAAAAACCTTGTATTTAAGAAAAAAGTGTACAGATTTTATAACCAATACATGGTCATATTAATGTGTTAATCCAGTGGGATTTGGTTTATTGATAACATATTAAAACATGTTTACCATCTAAAATGTCAGCTCTACCGACATCTCCAGCAGGGAGAGGAGTAACCGGCAGCTAAATGTTTGCAGGTCTTCACAAGGACCAACGTGCTGGCTAACATCCATCAGGGTGTTGGACATTCATTTAGTGAAACATGTGTTTGTAGCGAAACGAAGCAGCAGCTCATCATTTCCTCCGAGGCTACAGATAAACACAGTCAGCTGCCAGTTGGCCTCTCAGCAGCATCACTCAACACCCAAGAATTAAATAAATAAAGGTCCTCCTGTTAGTGCTCTAAACAAACCCGAAATCATTCAAGCTGCCCCTAAAACAATCTCTTTTTTGCTGTTGGTTTCCTGTTTTCTGTTTCTTGATGTTGGGGTTAAAAGAAACTTAATCATCAACAGAAGGGATGATTTTTCATAGTGGCTAAATCTGGTCCATTCACTCAAGATTCTTCAGCTCACCTAGAATGGCCACTAGAGGGCATGAGTGAGGTCACGGTGTGATCGTGCAGCTGTTGGAACATCTGACAGTCAAAATTCAATTAAACACTCCCCACATACAGTTAACAGCAAAAGACTCAGCCAGTAGTGTTTTGTTTAGGGAAGAGACATGGAAGAGAAATGTTAAACATGGAGAGACAGGGTTAAACTCAGTGACACAGGGTTAAACTCAGAGAGACAGGATTAAACTCAGAGAGACAGCGTTAAACTCAGAGAGACAGCGTTAAACTCAGAGAGACGGTTAAACTCAGAGACACAGGGTTAAATTCTAAAGTTAAATTTCTTATCCTTGTCCTTTAAATGCCTCAGGGATCTGCATAGAATTTATGGCACCAGAAGTCTTTGACCTCAAGCTCAGCAGAATAAAAACTCAAAACACATGACCAAACTGACACAAAAACGTAAAACACACCTGACGCTTAATCAACTTTTGCATGAATTTATGTATTTTCTTAAAAAGGTTGCAGTACAGAGACATAAATTTAGAAAACTAAAGGCACAGTGCATACCTAAATTATCACAAGCATGCGGTATCTGTGTCTTCGAGTAAGAAACTCATCAATGGAGGTCCAACTAGTCCTGTTTTCAAACGCTCAATTCCCTGAGAATAATCTATTTGCAGCAACATGACGAGCACATCAGTCTCTGTTTCATCACTTGAAACTAGCGAAGAGGTAAAAATGCATTTATGGCAAAACTTTTTTGCATTTTGAGGGGAAATCAATGTTTTAATAGCGGGCTTGTTCCGTGCGCTTTGTCCGTCCGGGCTCTTGTAGAAGTAAAGACGTCATCTAATATGGCTTTCCCCTGAAAAGAGGATGTATTTTAAAACTTTTTTTTAAAGTCACATTTTACAATATCGCCAATATTTTGCAATTAATGTGCTTTATGTAATGATTATTTCATAAGATTTTATTGGCTATTTTCAAAGATGTACTGAAGTTATTCCCGACTACTTTCGCTGCTCGTTTCGTTTATTAAAGGGAAGGTTCCTGGTTCGGCTCTAGGCGTCCCTGAGGGGCCCGAAGAGAAATCACTAATGAGTGCAGGTGGAGGTGGAGATAGAGTCCAGCTGTTTTACCCTGCAGGACTCACCGGTGGGGGGCAAACGATCAAATGGAAACAGCACGAGGAGTTAGGAGGTGCTGGAAGCAGAGTGTGGAGATCATGCAGAGCAGAATATTAGAACTGTTTTTATTATAGGTCGATGTGTGGGGAGCAGTGACGGGAAGCTGCTGGAGAAGAAAAGATGTAGTTTAAATAAACCATTGGTCCGCAGTAAGAGGCAGTGCATCATGAATGACCCAAATTTACATATCTGCAGCAAACAGATCATTTTTATGGACCTCTCCCAGGTTCAAAGAAAGAAAGAAAGAAAGAAAGAAAGAAAGAAAGAAAGAAAGAAAGAAAGAAAGAAAGAAAGAAAGAAAGAAAGAAAGAAAGAAAGAAAGAAAGAAAGAAAGAAAGAAAGAAAGAAAGAAAGAAAAGAAAGAAAGAAAAAAGAAAGAAAGAAAGGAAAGAAAGAAAGAAAGAAAGAAAGAAAGAAAAAGAAAGAAAAGAAAGAAAGAAAGAAAGAAAGAAAGACAGAAAGAAAGAAAGAAAGGAAAGAAAGAAAGAAAGAAAGAAAGAAAGAAAGAAAAGAAAGAAAGAAAGAAAGAAAAGAAAGAAAGAAAGAAAGAAAGAAAGAAAGAAAGAAAGAAAGAAAGAAAAGAAAGAAAGAAAGAAGAAAGAAAAAAAGAAAGAAAGAAAGAAAGAAAGAAAAAAGAAAGAAAGAAAGAAAAGAAAGAAAGAAAGAAAGAAATAAAGAAAGAAAGAAAGAAAGAAAGAAAGAAAGAAAGAAAAGAAATGAAAGAAAAAAGAAAGAAAGAAAGAAAGAAAGAAAGAAAGAAAGAAAGAAAGAAAGAAAGAAAGAAAGAAAGAAAGAAAGAAAGAAAGAAAGAAAGAAAGAAAGAAAGAAAGAAAGAAAGAAAGAAAGAAAGAAGTTGTCTCCACTGAAATAAATTACTTAGATGTGCTCTTGATAAAAAGTTTGTTTTACAGCAAAAACAGTTTAGCTGGAAGCATTTAAATGATAACTTGTCTTTATATATTCCTTTTTTTTACAGTACACATAAACTCTTCACGCATTTTGGGAAATACTAAATTGATTCTTTGAGCAGGAACGAAATAAGAGAAGAGAATAAGAAGGAGGGAGTTCATTTGCTGATGATTTTATCAGTCTTTAGGGTTTATACTGAGCTAAACCACATTTGAAATGAAAAGAATCAAACAATGCAAACATCACAACTGATAGGTGTAATCTAAATTAGGTTTCTGCCATCATTTATATAAACTCTAGGAAAGGAATTGCTGCTTTGCATCAGGGTCTGTTGATAGGACGTGCACGCATATTTTCCTTATTTTATGATATCGGCACTGTTTGTTGCTTTGATTTTCAGCAATAGGTTTCACTGCAGAGTAACTGAACCAGAATCTCCACGCAGAATCACTCATAGGTACAAAAAGGCTTTAGATGACAATAATGTTGGCTAAAATGTGAGCTAAAATTGTGCTACAGCCGGTTCTTTCCTGCGTTTTATTATCCATCTAAACTTACAACTAAAGAAGAAGCAGGCTGTAATTGTTGCGTATGCATATTTTCATATTTGGTTGGTTTTGTTGCTGAGAAACGGGGAAACGGCGTCGCGCCACGGACGGAGGCGGCTGCAGGCGTCGTTTGTGAGCATAAAGTTTATCACAAAGGATAACGTCTCGTTTCGCTTTTCTCTGGACTCTGACGGCGGAAAACATCAGCAGAGGAATGAAGATCACTTTCTGAAACTAACTAACAACCTTTTTTTGTTTGTTTTTAGTTTCTGAGCTGAATGAAAGGAGTGAACATTCCTGTGTTTCATTATCCCCCTAAACTTCCAGCTAAAGAAGGAGGAGGCTTGGATTAGTGTGGATGAATTTGACAAAGAAACAAAAGTTAAAGACCCACTCCGATCATTTTCGAGCTGTTTTAAAATGTTCTGAGCGGTCTTTAAATCATGATTATGCCGTTTTTAGCTCTTCACGCTAGCTCTTCCGCTAACTTCTAGCTCCTCACATCACCGGTGCAATATTGGCCAAATGCTAGCTAGGACAAGGAAGATAGAGACGTATATAGATCTGTACTAGCGGATGCATCAGAACAGAATTGCGACGTCTTTGGAGACGTAGCCGAAGGATATGATGAGGACTAGAACTTTCTGAGGTTTAGTTCCGCTCTTCATTAGCCATTTTTTTTATGGGCTTTATTATTGTGTTGGACAAACAACTTTACTGGAGGACTTGAATTGAACCCATATGGAGGTAAAATAAACAGTTTTATCGTTTTTTTCACATTTATTGAACAACAACGGATGTGTGTCTGTGTGTGTTGTTCCCGCTATGTTTACCGTTATAATTGTACCCGTGATTGGTATATATTAGACCATGCACAGACTCTTATGCTGCGTTCAAACCGCTCTAAACGGCAGCGTCAGCTGTGGCAAGATTACATGTAAAGTCTATAGTTGAGTCCGTCAGAGTCTCTGCGGTGCGTTGTGTGCGTTGGCTCCGTCAACTTTTCAAGTGTTACTTGCGTTTTAAGTAACAAACGCAAGCAACGCAGAAGTTCAGTTAGCTAAACTTTTGACGGACTTGACGCAGCGCGGCAACCAATCAGAGCGTCTCACTGTGGTGACGTCGCCGACGATGTCTAGTCAATCATGATTCACTATTGTTTTAACCAGTTTAAAAATGCATATATATGTCAAACCAGATGCGTTGAGAGCGTTGCTTGACGCAGACCAATTGTGTGGTCTGAATACACCATTAAACTCTAATGATACAAAAACATTTATAAGTTCATAGAAGCTAGAAGTCGGAATATCGGTGGATTTAAACGTGGAAGATAGCGGGTTGAAGTTACGTTGACGCATTGCAACCCGCTACAGCATATAGGTGTTGATTCCCAATCGTCTTCTCCACTCCTCAAAGCCCGAGTGGGTGGGTGGAGCGAGCAGCAGCTTGTGACCCGCGTAGTGGAGCTGCTACCACGTCACAAATCCACCCTGTTTTAAACGCCTTTTTAGTGAGATTTGAATGCAGAAATACTCAGAAATGCAATTTTTTAGCTTCATTTTCTTAAGATATGTCCTCTAGAATCAGAAAAAAATGCTACAAAAGCAGGTCAACAACTGGAAAAACCCGATTTTCATCAGAGTGGCTCTTTGAGTCAACTGTTTCAGTTTGACAAAATTGATTAATTAAGTATTTTCCCCCTTATATTCATAAATGAGTTCATCTTTGGTCGGATTTGTTGTTTTTAACAGAGGTAAAGAGCCTGTGAAATTGGCTGCACAGGTATGGAGGAACAGGAACTAAACTGCTGCGTCGGAAGGGAAATTTCATTATGAAGAAAACCAATAAACGCCAAAGTGTCAGCTGCAGCTCACTTCAACCACGATTGTGTTTTTAATGAATATTTTCGCTTCTTCCTTCCATTCTCTGCTCTGTTGAGATGTAATTAAATACAGAGAAAAGACTCTGTTTTCCCTCCCTCCATTATCTCCCGTTTTCTATTCAGACTCTTCAGTCCTCTTTCTCCTCTCCTTAAGTCTATCTCTCGTCCATCTGCCAGTTATCAGGGTTGGATGCTGTTAAGGACAGATAACGGAGGCAAACACATCCAGCTAAGCCGCTGCCTCCAAAAAACCAACCCCACACACCCAGAGACATGAGCGTTCAGTAGGTAGCACTTACTGGTGATTGGCAGAGACGGGAAACCTCGCTGCTGTCTGATTGGTTTAAAGAAGACGGGAAAACAGATGATTCAGGTCTATATTTATATCAGCATATTTACAGTGAGGCTACAGTTGGAAACAACAATTGTGTTTTCTAATCGGAGGAGCTGTAGTGCTGTATTCCATCATTATAGAGGTTTAAAGAGAAAATACCACAATATTACAAAAAAAAAACACACAGTAAGAGGATTTGAAGCCATAATGCCTAAAATTAGGGAAGCAACGTTACTTCTTTTTTCAATCAAATACAATACAGATACTTAGAACTGAGTGTTTGCAGATACAGAGTACCAATGCCGATACTTCTACCACACACACACAAAAATTGCAATTAATTCGAAGACAGGTTTCATTTTCGTCTCTTATTGTTACAAGAAATGATGGTGAATTGGATAAAACAATAAAATATTAATAAAATTACCACAAAACTAAAATTTCAAGTGAAAAAGAAAAATTTTCTGTGAAATTATTGCAGAATTTTTGCATTCTAAGTGTAAGTTGATGGTATCAGTTAACTTTAACCAACACAGTACATTAGAGTAGTATCAGCCCGGATACCCAATACCAGTATCCAGGGTGGGAATTTTGTAATTTTAGGGGCAAGGCAATTTGGTTTCCATCATTTTTCTTTTCTTTTTTTAGGGGCACCAAGGCCATTGAGTCAAATTCGATGGTTTTCCCTTTCACATTGAAACCATAACATCCTAATTTGGAATAAGAGACGACTTTTTTTAATAAAAATATATATAAAGAAAATGTCACGGTATACACCCTTACAACAAAAGAAACAACAAATGCCAACAAAAACATTTAGAAACACCACAAATGCTTAGAAAACCTCAGCGTATGAAAACCTATCTTTACGATGACTCAGAAACCAGAGACTGTCCATTTTTGAATCCTGCGCATGGCTCTCTCCATCTCTTCTCTGTTTCTTTGAGGAAACTCCTCCTCCACTCCAGTGCACTAATGGAATTTTAAAGTTGTGTTTACATCAAAATCTACAGTTACAATATTGAGAAAAGGTTCAATATTTTAGGCTCAAAGTGTCACGTTCTTATAAACTAACACCAGTAAACACCAGCATCCTGGTCTTCCATAACACCTCAGCAGAGCCACAGGTTGATGGCATCCATGCCACGCCGCATTGAGGCAGGAAGTGATGCAAAAGGGGCCCTCACCAACTACTGAGTATACATGCATGATTAGGCTTTTTCAAGATCAAAAATGTCTCTATTTAAAGTCCTTCTTCTATTGATTTCATGTAACATTCTAATTTTCTGAGATTTTGAATTTGGGATTCTCATAAACTATAACCCATAATTATTTAAATTGTAACCAATAAAGGCTTGAAATAGTCTAGAGTCTATATCATATATTAGTTTAATGTTTTACACTAAAATACTAAAATAAATTAGCTTTAGCACAATATTGAATGAAAGTTTCACTTAAGAATCAATTCTGTGTCATCTGATAAAATATAGACAAAAATGCATTTTGGAGTGTGACTGAGTAATTCTAAAATATCAGTTATAACTACTGATACCTGACTGGTTTCTATCAGCAAATTATCTCTTTCTCTCCTTACCTGAAGTTCCATGTCTCCTCCCTGACTCTGATCTTTCTAATTTCAATTCAATTCAATTCAGTTTATTTATATAGCGCCATTTCACAACAGATGTCATCTCAAGGCACTTTACAAAAAGAGTTATTACAATACAATGTTTAGTGTAGAAATTACAGAACCACAGAAGATTGCGTCGTGGAATTCTCAGCAATCCCTCATACTGAGCAAGCATGCAGCGACAGTGGGAAGGAAAAACTCCCTTTTAACAGGAAGAAACCTCCGGCAGAACCAGGCTCAGCACAAGCGGTTATCTGCCGCGACCGTCTGTGGCTTGGAGAATACATAACAGAGACACAGAAAGAGCAATAGAACTGATGCAGAAGTTTGTTGCAGGACGTGGACAATTTTCCGTCACTGCAATGCCATCTTAGTCAGGGTCGTCAAGCAGGGCTAATCCGGAGCACCTACTATAATAGAAAACAGGTTAGTGCTTGAATTGACAGCACATCATGCAGTTGGGGAGAAGTAGGAGAGAAAGTAGTAACAGACCCTAATAATGTCCTCCAACAGCCTAGCCTAAAGCAGCATAGCTACTAACATTAACCTGTCTCCTAGCTACTAAGAGACCTGGCTACCAACACTCTGTCTGAGTCCTCCTGACCCGTGGACGGTGTAGGGCCGGTAACGGCCCCCGTCATGCCGGGGTCGTCTCGGAGTCGGGTTGTTTGTCTAATGGGGCAAGAACGATTTGTCTCAAATATGTGGATAGCAATTGTGAGCACAAGGTCTGCACAGAGAGGGGGCACTGACGTGGAAAGTGCGGGGGACATGTCCAACGCATACCCCGTGCCCAGGGCCAGGGCACACAGGCCACTGTGGCTGTACGATGATGTTATTTTCATGGGGCATGAAGGGCAAAGTGTAGGGCAACCGCGGCCTAGTCCCGTCTGCCCGGTATAGAGCGCGTGCCATGCGGGCCTTTTCGGTCTGTGCTCCAAAACTACGGAACAAATTCCCCCTTACGATCACATTGGCATCCTCCCTCTCTATTAAATCTTTGTTTAAAAAAAAACAACATATTTTTAGCATTTAGTTCCGTTTGTCTTTCTGTATTCTGATTTTATAGTGTTTCATCTTTTTTTACTGATTCTACTGTCTTTTATATGTTTTCTCTTTCTTGGTTTTCGGACTTTGCTAATTGTTTGGGTCCAGTTTGGTTTTTATTATTTGTGAGTTGTCAATCTTACTTCATGCACTTCGTAACTGCATTTTAGACATCAAATACTGGATCGCAGAGTCCGCCCCATTCTCTCTCGGGCCAATACGGAGACGCTAATGCATGCTTTTATCACCAGTAGAATTGATTATTGTAATGTCCTGCTTTCTGGTCTTCCCAAAAAGACTACCTCAGGTTTACAGCTTTTACAGAATTCAGCAGCTCGTGTCCTGATGAAGACTAGGAGGCGGGAGCACATTACACCGGTCTTAGAATCACTGCATTGGCTCCCCGTATGTTTTAGGATTGATTTTAAGGTGCTTTTTAATGGTTTTAAATGTCTTAATGGTCTTGGGCCTTCTTATCTTTCTGAAATGCTTTTATCATTTGAACCCTCGCGTTCTCTGCGCTCCTCTGGCAGCCGTCTCCTTGTCATTCCCAAGGTCTGGACACAAACTCATGGTGAGGCATCTTTCCATTATTATGGCCCTCACCTCTGGAGCAGGCTGCTGGAGGACCTCAGGGCTGTAGAGAACGTTCATGTTTTTAAGAGCAGGCTCAAAAGTCATCTTTTTAGCCGAGCTTTTAACTGATTAACTTACATTTTAATCTGTAAAGCACTTTGAGAAGCTATTTAGTTTGAAAGGGCTTTATAAATAAAGTTTGATTGATTGATGTACCTTGTACATCACTGTGCTCAGTATGTAGCTGTTCGTAATTGTGCTTAACAAATAAAATGGTATGTTGTAAGCAGAAAACAAACGGTTTCCACAGATCCTCGATGTAGGGAAAGAGGGTGGAGTTCATAAAGTTTAGGATTGATGTCTCGCTATCCAATAGTTGGAATTTGGTCTAAATGGCAAGAAAACAAAGAAAATAATCTGAAACACGAGGAGACAACAAAGTCATTTTACGGCAAGCTTCATGCATCGTTTGTGCTCTTAAAATTTCTCACAAAGGAGAACTTCTTCCTTTACTGTTCTTTCTACCTTTTCTCTGTCCTTTGTCAGTTTTAACAAATCAGCTAAACATCTTTTTTAAATAAAAAACAAAGAAACATTGTCTTCAGATATTGTTTGCCCGCAATAATTAGCTTCATCAATCAGCCTTTTTTTTCCCCAGTGTCTGAGCTAAATGAAGGAGAGATGTATTTTAAGTATTCTCACTTTTCACACAACCACCACCTTTGTAGCTAGAAGCGGCCTTTTAAAGAAGGCGTCAGAACAGTGTCAGAACTATAAACGTTTTAAAAGCTACATAACTGCAAGGAGACTTTCAGCTGCTTCCATTCACTTCTGCATAATCACGGCACATCTTGCTTTTAAAAATATTCCGGTGACATGGGAGATATGGGATTCCTGACACATCAGAGTGATAAGCCTGGTGATTATTTAAATTAGTGATCGATCCGTTGGAGGCTTCCTCAAACAAGCTTTTATTGTTCTTGTTTAGGTGCCGGTTTGTTAGGAATTCATTCAACTTAGGAACTTTAGTTGCTCTTCTAACAAATGTAGATTTTTCCTAAAATTAAATATACAAATGAGCTTATAAAAGTTCTAAACGATGAATAAACCTAAACAAAAAAGTGTTTGTGTAAATGAGATCTGATTAAAAGCACTGAAATCAAGTAGTTTTTTTGTTTTTTTTTGAGTGATTCTACCTTCCAACATCTGAATATAAATGGAGACTTTTCCAAATGCTCCAATGTTACAGCATTGCATGATGGGATAAACCACACTTCCTTTAGTCTTTACTTGTCTCAACAGCTGCTCACATAAAAGATGCAAAAATAAACCGACCTGCAAATATTAAAAACAACTTCCACGATGCAGAAAAGTTTAATTCGCACCAACCTTCCTTTCAAAATCAGATCCCAGTTTTTATAGAAACGTCTCCACTTTAAAACATACATTTAAACCCTCCTGGAGAATCCAGAATTTCAATGTCCCTCCCGAAAATCTCCCGGGGCCACCGTTCTCTCGTTATCTGACGCCGTCGCATATCATGTTCACTCCCTCTTTCTTATGTGAGAGGGTTGGAGAATAAAACATGCTACACTTCAGGAGAAGTCTCTAGTTTCATTTACTTTTTAAACCTGCGGAGTTATCAACGATTAAAACATGTTTCAACCGAACTCAAGTCTATAGTTTCATTTCAGCTGTTTGACGGTAACTTCGGCATCGGATCAAGGCTCTTCTTTTTGAGCCATAGAGCGAAGCTGTGATTTTGGTCCGGCAGAAACCAACATTACAGCGTTAAAATAAACAGACTCAATCCTGCGCTGCGACCAAAGTGAGAAATAAAGCAATGCTTTCTCTCTCTTTCCTGACGCAGATACTCCTATGAGTTTTTAGAATGATTAATGAGTGACTATTCCTAAATGTTCAGTGCAGCTGAGCGGGGTCGTATCCAGGAGGTTAATAAACAGGGGCTAAAAGGGACCCAGGGTGGGTCTATGACTATAACCCGGGCTTTCCACCGGACACGTCAGTTTCATTTTACAGGAGCAGCACATTTGGGTCGCGTATTCTGCTGCTTGGCCCTTTCCACCAGGGGGCGTATGAGGCGTGTAGCAGCAGGGAAGCAGCTGTCACAGAGAGCATGAAACAGTATTTATTTTGCTCAAGTTCATTGGAAAAAAGAGGCACCAAATTTTGGAGAGACTTTAATTTGCTGACTAACATTATTTTGTCAGTTAAATAAATACTATTCAAGTATTAAATGTTTCTTTTTTTTCTGTCCCCAACCCTATCAAATTTCAGCTTTAAACGCATTTCTATAGGAAATGTTTGCATCATCCCTCAATGAGCCTTTTTATTAAAAGAACGAAAGTTTGCATCTCCTACGTACATTTTACCGTTTGTTATTTACTCTTTTCATCATTCCTTCAATACTCCTGATAAGTTATATTTTTTAAAGATACAACAAAATTGCAAACCATGATATGTCCTTCAGTTTCGAGCAGCTTTGTCCCTCAGACAAAAAAAAACTCTCTACACTCAAACCCAGAAGTTCAACATGTCCTGACTTAAAATTTCCCTTCAGCACAGCCACCTGGGTGACAAGCTGACATTTTTGTTTGAAAGTAAAAAGGTTGCAGGAGCAGCAGAGTTTCAATTTGGGGGATTTCTTCAGAAGCTCTAATGTGTTAAGAGGAGACTTCAGTGGAAGCTGTCCCTGCACTCCTGCTTGTGAAAGATGTCCCAGAATACTAAAAGCATACCTCCTCCTCATGGGCTGTGAATGGCCATGTTAAACGCTCTGAAAAGACGGATGTGTCTCTGTAATCTTCTTAGCGACTGGAAATGTCAGAAGGTTGTCAGTCGGACATGAATGCAGCTGAGTCTGAGTGAACTTCCTGTCTGAGACCAGTGATGAAGGAAGGGTTCATAACGCTGCAGAGTCCTGGAGGTCAACGCTGTGACACACAGTTGTCCTCACTCAGGGAAGTACCCTATAAATCCAAAGAAAGTACCCTACATGTCCAAAGAAAATACTCTACAAGTCGAGAAAGTATCCTACAAGTCCAAAGAAATTAGCCTACAAGTCCAAAGAAAATACCCTACAAGTCCAAAGAAAGTACCCTATAAATCCAAAGAAATAACCCTACAAGTCCAAAGAAAATACCATACAAATACGAAGAAAGTACCCTACATGTCCAAAGAAAATACTCTACAAGTCGAGAAAATACCCTACAAGTCCAAAGAAATTAGCCTACAAGTCCAAAGAAAATACCCTAAAAGTCCAAAGAAAGTACCCTACAAGTCCAAAGAAAGTACCCTATAAATCCAAAGAAATAACCCTACAAGTCCAAAGAAAATACCCTACAAATACGAACAAAGTACCCTACAAGTCCAAAGAAAGTACCATACAATTCTAAAGAAAATACCCTACAAGTACGAAGAAATTACCCTACAAGTCCAAAGCAAGTACCCTACAAGTCCAAAGAAAGTACCCTACAAGTCCAAAGAAAATACCCTACAAGTCCAAAGAAATTACCCTAAAAGTCCAAAGAAATTACCCTAAAAGTCCAAAGACATTACCCTAAAAGTCCAAAGAAAGTACCCTACAAATCCAAAGAAAATACCCTACAAGTACCCTACAAGTACGAAGAAAGTACCCTACAATTCCAAAGAAAATACCCTACAAGTCCAAAGAAAGTACCCTACAAATCCAAAGAAAATACCCTACAAGTACGAAGAAAGTACCCTACAAGTCCAAAGAAATTACCCTACAAGTACAAAGAAAGTACCATACAATTCCAAAGAAAATACCCTACAAGTACGAAGAAATTACCCTACAAGTCCAAAGAAAGTACCCTATAAATCCAAAGAAAGTACCCTACAAGTCCAAAGAAAGTTCCCTACAAGTCCAAAGAAAGTACCCTACAAGTCCAAAGAAATTACCCTACAGTCCAAAGAAATTACCCTACAAGTACAAAGAAAGTACCATACAATTCCAAAGAAAGTACCCTACAAGTACGAAGAAATTACCCTACAAGTCCAAGGAAAGTACCCTACAAGTCCAAAGAAATTACCCTACAGTCCAAAGAAATTACCCTACAAGTACCCTACAAGTCCAGAGAAATTACCCTACAAGTATGAAGAAAGTACCATACAATTCCAAAGAAAATACCCTACAAGTCCAAAGAAATTACCCTACAAGTCCAAAGGAAGTACCCTACAAGTCCAAAGAAAGTACGCTGCAAGTCCAAAGGAAGTACCCTACAATACCAAGGAAAGTACCCTACAAGTCCAAAGAAACTACCCTACAAGTGCAAAGAAATTACCCTACAGTCCAAAGAAATTACCCTACAAGTAACCTACAAGTCCAGAGAAATTACCCTACAAGTACGAAGAAAGTACCCTACAATTCCAAAGAAAATACCCTACAAGTCCAAAGAAATTACCCTACAAGTCCAAAGGAAGTACCCTACAATAACAAAGA
This sequence comes from Apricaphanius iberus, assembly GCA_028564705.1. Taxonomy (NCBI): domain Eukaryota; kingdom Metazoa; phylum Chordata; class Actinopteri; order Cyprinodontiformes; family Aphaniidae; genus Apricaphanius; species Apricaphanius iberus. Next base: position 87,269 of record JAPXFQ010000355.1, on the reverse strand, counting down.
AAGTACGCTGCAAGTCCAAAGGAAGTACCCTACAATACCAAAGAAAGTACCCTACAAGTCCAAAGAAACTAACCTACAAGTGCAAATAAAGAAGCTTGCAAGTCCAAAGAAAGTAGCCTATAAATCAAAGAAAGTACCCTACAATACCAAAGAAAGTACCCTACAATACCAGAAAAGTACCCTGCAAGTCCAAAGGAAGTTCCCTACAAGTCCAAAGGAAGAACCCTGCCAGTTCAAAAAAAGTATCCAGCACGTTATAATACTTTGTAAGTTAAAACATTACCATGCAAGTCCAAAGAAAGTACCCTGTACGTCCAAAGAAAGTACCTTAAGTCCAAGAAAGTATCCTACAAGTCCAAAGAAAGTACCCTACAAATCCAAAGAAAATACCCCACAAGTATGAAGAAAGTACCCTACAAGTCCAAAGAAATTACTCTACAAGTCCAAAGAAATTACCCTACAAGTACCTTACAAGTACAAAGAAAGTACCATACAATTCCAAAGAAAATACCCTACAAGTCCAAAGAAATTACCCTACAAATCCAAAGGAAGTACCCTACAAATCCAAAGGAAGTACCCTGCAAGTCCAAAGAAAGTACTCTACAATACCAAAGAAAGTACCCTACAAGTCTAAAGAAACCACCCTACAACTCCAAATAAAGTACCCTGCAAGTTCAAAACATGTACCCTGTAACTTCAACGGAAATATTCTAATTTCAAGAAAATACTTTATGTTAAAAAAATTACCTTGCAAGTTAAAAGAAAGTACCCCACAAGTCCCCCCAAAAAAAGTACCCAAGAAAGCCAAAGGAAGTACTTTGGAACTTCAAAGAAAGTACCCTCCAGTTCAAAGAAATTATGCTACCTGAAAATAAACTCCAACTAAAAATGAAACCTGTGTGTTATGTGAAAATACCTCTATGGACAATGAAATTCCAAAAAGTAAAAATTGTGTAAAAAATCAAAAGTTCTAGAAAGTAATCTGAGAAAGTCAGAAAATCTGTTTGGAAATTCTATTTTAAAAAATGGTGGGTTCCGAAAAAGAACCTTGTAAGAGCACGAAAAAAATACATCTATGAACTTCCTATGTGTCCTGTAACATATTCTAATTATGTTCTAGGAAAACTATTCTGCAAAATCTAGGAAAGTATTCTGTTAGTTCTCGGAGAATTATTCAGTCAATTTTAGGGAAAGTATCCAAGGCAGCCTTACGTAGTCTGTAAGTTTTGGAAAGTCGTTGGAAGTCCTAGAAAGTTTCAAACATGTTCTGTCTATTAAATGGAAGAAAGATTTTTTCAGTAATGTATCCTTCAGGGTACAGGAAAGTACCCAGTAAATAGCAGAAAGTAGTAACTGAAAATACTGAAAAGTACCCAAGTATAGGAAAGTAACAATGATCTTCTGAAAACCAAATCTTTAGTATCTCAAAATTCCCAGAGGATACCGTACAAACTCTTGGAAAGGAATCCAGATGGTTCCAGGGAAAGTATACTGCACAATAAAAATCCTAATGTCCTTGTAAACTCCTTTATGCTTCAGGAAAGTACCGGCGAATTAAATAATGACAATAATCTATAGGGACTGGAAAACATGCTGCTACCACAGTTCAAAATAGTAACTAGTAACGTTTGGATAAAAGATCTCTAAATTTTAAGAGAATACTGTGCAACGTGTTTGAAACCAGAAAGTTCCCGGGAAAGTATACGGTACACTTTAAAGAAAATCACCCCATAAATTTGGAAAAGGACGCCGGCAAGCTACAGGAAAGTACTTCCACATAAGTAACAAAGGTAATATATATAGTTTGGAAAGTATCCAGTAAGTTCTGGGAAACAAACAGCATCTCTTAATTTCAACTACTTTGTAAGTCCCAGGAAAGTAAGCCTTAATTTCTAGGTAACGTAGAAAATTCAGAAAAGTTACTTTCTTTTCCACAAAGTACTACGTTTATTAAAGTAACTTGAAAGCTATGGAAAGTACCAGAAAGTACCCCGTTTATTCCCTAGAGGAAAACTTTATATTCCAGGAAAATAGGATTTCAGGGAAAGTTTCTTTCAAGTCTGAAAAACAAACTGTCCGCACTGACAAAACGCTTATTAATGTCCAACCTGACTACATAACTTATGCGTTTATGATGCGCGTTGTTGAGCCGGTCAGGTTTTTGAATCAAACAAAACTCCGTGTTGTCGGAAAGGGGGGGAAAAAAGTGACATTTTGAATGACAAGAAAAGCATTTCAGGAGCGCATTTTCATCATGAATTTACAGTGTAAACTACTGTAGTTGAACTCTGTCTTAAGTCTAACCATGAAAATATTAAATAATGATCCAAAACTCATTCATGCAGATGTTTTGTAAGCAGTGCACCTTCCACGTTTAAAGTGAACTTTCGACCCAATCACTCCGGCTTCTCGGTTATCTATCTGTGCACACGTCTAAATGTGTGTGCTGTAGCTCCGTGTTGTTCAGCTGGTCTGCATTACCTTATCTAAATGTGCCGCGGTAATGGTGCGTGCCTGGTCGTCGTTGTGTGAGCTCTCGCACGGCCTAATTTAAAACGATAGCGAGCTGCCCTTTGTTTCCAGCAACATAATGGATTCTCTCACTGATGCCCTCTATATTTAGACAAATATGGAGGAGGATGTTCTAGTGGAGGATTCGGAAAAACGCAGGGAAGCTCTGGGTGGTGGGGTCAGGAGGATTGTGGCTTCCACCTGTCAGAACCAGAATTAAAAGGATGTGTTTGACGGTTATTTTCTGTTGCGCTGTTGCTGGACCTACCGCTGGTTCGTGTTCTTTAACACTCAACACGATTCGGTGGTTTAGATCGGGACTTCACCAAGAACCTTGCATGTACCATCTATGTCCTGGTAGATTTTTGATATTAAAGCTCCTTCTTACTGCTGTGTGAAGGGAGGGCCTGAAGGTTTTCTAATGAGGAAAAAGTATGCTCAAAAACTGACTATTTCGAAGCCATCGAGCATCTTTAGAGCAACTCATTTTCCTCCGGTCCCTTTAAATGTAAGCGAAACATTTCATGCCCCGCCCCCTCCAATGTTACAGAGCGTTCCGCTCCACGTCGTTCGGACATTTTTGTAGTCTGATAGCAGCGATTCGATTACTACCGGCAGATAAACTTTTTATTGCGAAGTGATCGTCGCTAAATTCCTGTACATCATGTGTACCCCACGACAAAAACCGTCAAAAAAAGCCCAATCATTTTATTCAAAGCATGCAGTACAGTTATATCCTCAGCTAAAAGCTAGCACACATCGCTAACAGAAGCAGAATGTACAATGCTACAACTATCAAAACAATCGCCCGTACGACATATCAACACACAACATTCATGTCTAAAATAAAGTTTACTGTCATTTTAGTGTTATTTGAAGCTTACCGCTTTGCTTTGTCCGTCGTTTCCGTGGAGAGAAGGAACTGACCCCTCAATCAGACGAAGTCTTTTTGGCAAATCCCTCCTGATACAGACCGAGGTTGCTGAAGCACTCGTCCTCGAAGTGCTTCGCGCAAACGAGGAGAACTTTCCCCACGGATGTCGGTATATTTCCACTAAAAATAAAATTTAACCAGGCACTTCTCAGAGGCTCTGATGCTGGGGGTCCATGTAGGGATTTGTGTGGGTTAATACACCCAATAACTGAACATTTTGACTTGCTTTCTTGTAATTTTCGACATGACTGACCTTGGACTACAAAATCGCTGTGGGGGAGAAAAAATGGCGGCTTCACGAAATTGGTTACCCGGAAGTCTATTACCTTATTTGGAAGTTCAACAACAAATGCTGTGACCTAATAGACAAGAAAACGTAATAGCGAATAGAGAAAACTAAACAGACTGAAAAAATATGACCAAAAAAGAATGTAAAGATGTAAACACAGCACCAGAAGAGAATAAATGTAAGTTGTATGCACGCCTAAACACCCAAAATACACATTTACATGCATTTAAGGGCTAAAAAAGTGGATTTACCATGATAGATTGATTCCATGTTTTAAACGACGGAGGGTCTTATCGAGAGAGTGGCTTCGCTTTATTCGCTAAAGCTAGACAATGTCCAGCAGACAGTTCAGCTAGCTCAACTTCTGCGTTGTTAGCTTATGACGCTTTTAAGCTTGGAAAGCCGCAAAAGTTTAAAAATTGCCAAAGCCACCGCGGAGACAGCAGAATTCAAGGAAATTTTATTTTTCTTTTCAACCTGGACCTTATTTTGAGTAAATATTAAATGTTATTACTCACCCAGACAAGTTTGGAGCCACTTGGAATCCTTCAGAAGAAGTTAATATCCATATAATGGGAGTCAATCAAGGCAGATTCGTCGCCTGTAATAAGTCATAATCAGCCCCAAAACTCCTTAATTAAACCAATGTTTTGTTATTAATCGTTTGAACTATTGCGCTCTGAACTGCTTCTTCTATCAGTATTTTTACACAAATAAAACTCTACAGCCTTGCCTTCATGTTCAATACTCAAGTAGAAGTATTGGTGCTGTTAACACGACGTTTTTCAGCAAAACGAAGGCTTTTCTCTGCAATTCGGACTGTCGTTTCGATGACAACGGGTTGTCAGGGGAAGAAAACTGAATCTTTTGAAAACAAGTTCCAGATTTGATAAATCTGACAAAGCTGGGTGATTCATTGTCATGTTAACGAATCCTTAAGTAAAAAAAAAAAGCCATTAAAGACTAAAGCTTAGACTGACCGATAGCTCTACCACGCCTGTCCCACGCCTGAAGTGTCTTGGCCGAGGACACAATAACTGCTGGAGCAGGGGTTTGAACCTGCAACCAGCCAGTTACGGGACAAACTCCTACTACGTCGCAAATGAACACCTTTTTAAAATTGTGCCGTGTTTCTTTAAATGTAAACTTGCCAGCCGAATAAACGCCAAAAAACTAAAGAATATGTGTAGAACAAGTTGCATCAAAACTATGAATGAACACATAATGTATGGAGTTACTATATTTACTGAAACAAAAAGGGTGAAATAACTGAATACATGTGTTATATTTTAGAGTCCTCAAAGTAGCCTCCCTTTGCTCTGATTACTGCTTTGCCTTCTCTTGAGCTTCAACAGGTAGTCACCCAAAATGGTTTTCCAACAGTCTTGAAGGAGTTCCCAGAGATGCTTAGTACTTGTTGGCCCTTTTGCCTTCCTCTCTGTGGCTCAGCTCACCCTAAATCATCTCGATTGGGTTCAGGTCCGGTGACTTTAGAGGCCAGGCAATTTCACACTTTTTTGCAAAAAGTACTACATAATTCCATGTGTTAATTCATAGTTCTGATGCCTTCAGTGAGAATCTACAATGTAAATAGTCATGAAAATTAAGAAAACGCACTGAATGAGAAGGTGTGTCCAAACGTTTGGTCTGTACTGTAACTTGGACCTAAATATTTAGTTTGCAAACTAAATATTTAACTTGAAACTAAATATTTGGTTTTTCAAACTAAATATCTAGCTTGGAACTAAATATTTAACTCCCAAAGTAGGAAAATTAAATTTTTCTTAAGTATCTAGGCGGCGCAGATAGATCAATTTTGCATGGTTTGCACTCGTTTTCTTGTATTTGTAAGCAAAAGCAATGTGTTCTTTGTGTTTTGTTCGTGACCGTTTGAGTTATAAGCTTGGATACTTTGCAGCCTGGTCGCTCTGAAAGAACAAAAACAAAACTAACTACTGATTACAGAGACTATAGTGCACCGTTCTGGTCAAACGATCTCTGGCTGTTGCTGAACGGACCAATCACAGGCATACGCTCTACGTTGACGGAGAAGTTAGAAAATGGGGCTCTACTCATTGTTGTGTAGCTGATGGAGAGTCTTTGCGTCGAGGGATAATGGAGCTGCATCAATCCGTTTTCGCCAAAACGGAGAGGTCTAAACTAGGCTTAAGTAACTAAAACGCCATCATTTCTGACACCTCTTTGTTAGACATAGGTATCTCCTCTGCCACAGGAAAACCTTCAGGTACCCCACTCTCTGAAAGTCAATGATCGGATGATAGAGTGATTGCAACATTTATCTAAACCCCTAGAAATTAGGCCAGACTGAGTTAAAGTTGGTGAAAAGTTGCAGGGGGAAAACATCACATCTCTTCCTAGTGTGCATCTCTTGGTTCTGGCTTTAACTACTCGTTCCCCCCCGCCGAGAGACGTTCCAACTGTGATGTTCAGTTGTGACGCATCGGGACACAAACAGACTCATAAACACATCCATAGAAGCGAATGTCGTCCCAGCGTCCGCCCTTGTCTCACCGTCTCTCTGCTGTGGATTAACGTCCCCACTCATGTTCTAACTGAATATTGTCTCTCTGTTTCAGCCGGCTTGTTCCACACAGGATCTCACTGACTCCTTGTTCTTCTCTCGTGTTTCAGTGCGTCTGCTAATCCCTCTCCCCTCTTTTCTGTACGTTCTGCAGCTCCTCTTCCTCCCGCCAGCCTTCGTCGCCTGTGCCCTCCCTGCCGGCTGGTGTTGCACAACCAGCTTCCAGAGCAGGGTGGAGGAGGCAAACGAGCGACAGCATGGATGGAAAATGGAGGAAGAAGCGGGAAAGTCAGGAGAAAGAGCGAGTCTTCCCCTCAGGCAGACCTTCTGCTGATATTTGATATCATGTTTACTCGCCACACTGTTAGTTTTTTCATCTTCATATCTAAACATGCAGACTGTAAATGTTTAATCCTACAGGGAGGCTGTTTGTAAAGTTACCCAGTCAATTACAAACAATCAATAAATTTAGTTATTTAGCCTGACATAAAAGACAGGAAATGAGAGTACATTCTTCAGTCAAATTTTCAACATGTTATTATTTGATTTAGAAATAGTTTATACCTAAATATCTCATGATCAGGCTAAATATTTAGTTCACACATTGAATATTTCATTGATTTGTTCATTTGTTGATTTTTATAGCCCTTGAGCAACAGTCATGTGGAAACCAAAGTGCTTTTGAAATAAAAGAGAAGCCATTAAAAAGGAGAGAAAACAGGCAAAGAGGAGAAATGCAAGTAGAAAGTACAAATCTGGAATAAAATCTCATATTGATACTGAGTAATAAAACGTCTTAAAGTTTTTTACATGGAACATTTTCATAAAAAGCTACATTTAAAAATAAATAATACATACACAGGGCTTTTAGAGGGGTTTAGAATGAAAGTAAAAACATTTTCTTAAAAAATATTTTTGAATTAAAACATAATAAAATGTACTTTTAAATCAGGCACGACAATGACGTAATGTTTACATCTACCAGCCACTAGCGGCGCGCCATTGCTGGTTGACAGATACGGCCTCTATTATCCAAGTATGTGGTCGGCACAGCTCGGCTGGTACTGGGAAAAATGGAGTCAGCAAGTAAATCAGCTGCTTCAGAGACCCGGAAATTGTAATCCATCTCAGGAGAGGGTTGACCGTAGAAGAACAAAAACTAGAGTAGTTTTAGGGGAAGCCTACACTTGGTGGACCCACATAAGACATCTCCATGGCATTAAGCACAAGCGGAAAGAGCGACTTTCCTCATGGATCGGTAAGCTAACTATGCCAACGTTAGCTGTTAAAGTCCTCTAAAACCAATCCTCTTTGGACACAGTTCAGATTAGTCACTGGGCGAACCAGGAAACCCAACAACCTGAATTATTTTTTTATTGTTGTAACCACAACCTAGATTAACTAGATGTCGCTATCATGCTCATGTTCAAAATCCAACCTTTAAAAGGCAGTGTGTAATTTTCAGCAAACTGACACAAAAACGTAAAAAAACCAGACGCTTAATCAACTTTTGCATGAATTTATGTATTTTCTTAAAAAGGTTGCAGTACAGAGACATAAATTTAGAAAACTTAAGTTATTTATCAAACTTTAAAGGCACAGTGTGTAATTTTCGGCCAGTAGGGGGCAGTGCATACCTAACTTATCGCAAGCATGCGGTATCTGTGTCTTCGAGTAAGAAACTCACAACGGAGGTCCAACTAGTGCTGTTTTCAAACGCTTAATTCCCTGAGAATTATCTATTTGCAGCAACATGACGAGCACATCAGTCTCTCTTTTATCGCTTGGAACTAGCGAAGACGTAAAAATGTATATATGGCAAAATTTTTTGCATTTTGAGGGGAAATCAATGTTTTAACAGCGGGTGTGTTCCGTGCGCTTTGTCCGTCCGGGCTCTTGTAGAAGTAAAGACGTCATCTAATATGGCTTTCCCCTGAAAAGAGGAACCGCGCCGATGTATTTTAAAACTGATGTTTAAAGTCATATTTTACAATATCGCCAATATTTTCCAATTAATGTGCTTTACGTAATTATTATATTTTATATTTTAATGGATATATTCAAAGATGTACTGCAAAAACTACACACAGTTACTTTAAGCCTGGATTTAAAAAGAGCCAGACCAGGAATTGAGTGTAGATCTAAGGGGAGGCTTGTTGCAAAAATAATTTTTAATAATAATAAATAAGTTTATAAAAATAAAATACTGCTGGTAACTTCCTACTGAAATACTTTGTTTTCAAGCTAAATATTTAGTTTGTAACTAAATGTTTAGCTTGCAAACTAAATATGTAGATTAGAACTTAGTATTTAGTTTTCAAATTAAATATTTAGCTTATAACTAAATATTTAGTTTAGAAACTAAATATTTAGCTTGGAACTACAGTGCATCCGTAAAGTATTCACTGCGCTTCACTTTTTCCACATTTTTTAATGTTATAGCCTTATACCAAAATGGATTAAATTTAATTGTTTTCCTTAAAATTCAACACACAACACCCCATAATGACAATGTAAAAAGACATTTTTAGATTGTTGCGAATGTTAAAAAAATTTAAAGAAAAAAAACCCCAGAGAAATCACATGTACATAAGTATTCACAGCCATTGCTCAGTACTTTGTTGATGCACCTTTGGCAGCAATTACAGCCTCAAGTTGTTTTTGAATATGATCCCACAAGCTTGGCACACCTATATTTGGGTAGTTTTGGCCCTTCCTCTTTGCAGTACCTCTCGAGCTCCATCAGGTTGGATGGAAAGCGTCGGTGCACAGCCATTTTTCAGATCTCTCCAGAGATGTTTAATTGGGTTTAGGTCTGAGCTCTGGCTGGGCCACTCAAAGACATTCACCCAGTTGTTCTGGCGCCACTCCTTCGATATTTTGGCTGTTTGCTTATAGGGTCATTGTCCTGCTGAAAGGTGAACCGTCGCCCCAGTCTGAGGTCAAGAGCGCTTTGGAGCAGGTTTTCATCCAGGATGTCTCTGTACATTGCTGCATTCATCTTTCCCTCTACCTGACTGGTCTTCCAGTTCCTGCCGCTGAAAAACATCCCCACAGCATGATGCTGCCTCCACCATGCCTCACTGTAGGGATGGTATTGGCCTGGTGATGAGCGGTGCCTGATTTTATCCAAACGTAACGCCTGGCATTCACTCCAAAGAGTTCAATTTTTGTCTCATCAGACCAGAGAATTTTGTTTCTCATTGTCTGAGAGTCCCTAAGGTGCCTTTTAGCAAACTCCAGGCAGGCTGCCATCTGCCTTTTACTAAGGAGTGGCTTCCGTCTGGCCACTCTACCATACAGGCCTGATTGGTGGATAGCTGCAGAGATGGTTGTCCTTCTGGAAGGTTCTCTCTACACAGAGGAATGCTGGAGCTCTGACAAAGTGACCATCGGGTTATTGGTCACCTCCCTGACCAAAGCCCTTCTCCCCCGTTCACTCAGCTTAGAAGGCCGGCCAGCTCTAGGAAGAGTCTTGGTGGTTCCAAACTTCTTCCACTTACGGATGATGGAGGCCACTGTGCTCATTGGAGTCTGTATCGGAGGTCTACGCGATTCCTTTGTCTTCATGCTTGGTTTGTGCTTTGACATGCACTGTCAACCCAGGGGCCTTATATAGACAGGTGTGTGCCCTTCAAAATAATGTAATTTACCACAGGTGGACTCCAGTTAATCTGCTGAAATACCTCAAGGATGATCAGTGGAAACAGAACGCACCTCAGCTCTATTCCGAGCTTCACGTCAAAGGCTGTGAATACTTATGTACATGTGATTTCTCAAGTTTTAATTTTTAATTAATTTATGGGAATTTATGGGAAAAATTAATTTAATAAATTTTGGAATGAGGCTGTAACATAAAATAAAGTGGAAAAAGTGAAGCGCTGTGAATACTTTCTGGATGCACTGTAAATATGTAGATTGGAACTAAATATTTAGTTTGCAAATTAAATATGTAGCTTGGAAGTAAGTGAGCAAATGGTGCCCATCCTCTGACTGTGGTAATTTAACCAACAACCTGAGTCAGCTGCTGTTTTCATGCATAGATTTTCTCTGAGAAATCTGATTCCACCAGAAATCCAGTGTTATAGATTAACAGGCGCGGCTAAATTCTCCCTAATTATGGTTATTTTATCGCTCTGAAACCCAAGATACCAAATAAATGAGCATGGAGTTCATTTTTACCTCCTGCAATGAGGTGATTTTTTCCTTATAAGTTAGCAGCATGACTCAAAATGTTATGGATTGAATTCAATGATATGTTCAGGGAATGTTTGCATTTTGGGGGTTGACCAAGGTCACCATCAGGGGAGGGACATTACATTGTTTTCTTTAGCACAGGTAGAAGTCCAAGACTGCTTAAAAATGCCCCAGTCCCCATTATTTCTCTGTACAGCACAGTGGAAAACGTCTGTCTTTTTGCTGCTGACAAGAAAATAAAAGGGGACAAAAGTGGAAAGTTTGGAGAAATTGAAAGTAAAAGCCTTGGCGATTCGTTCTCAACATAAAAGCTCTAATGTGGGACTACAAAGACAGGCTGCAGCTTTAAAGATCACTCATCTATACCTGAGAAAACCAACACAATAAAGGGGCGTACGGAGGGCTGTTTTCACATGTAATAAGAAATATCTTCAAGGATTTTTTTTATTTTAACCATGTTTACAAAACTTTCTCAGCATTTTAAATGTGTTGTTTTAAACATCGTAAGTAGATCTGCCTCAAATGTGTTCAAGCCTCTATATTTGGTGATGCTACAATCCTTGGATTTGATTTTGTATTCATGAAAAGCTTTTGTAACAAACTGTTGTATAGCGATGCATGGGAAGAAGGTAGAATAATACAAATCTGAAAAGTGTGGTGTGCTCCTGAGTTCAGCCTTTTGGGTTTTTCCTCCCTTTGCAGAACAGCTCAGACTGAGACAGATTGGCTGGAGAAACCCTCTGAACTTGTCTTGTCATGTCCCAGATTCCCAATTGGACTTTGACTAGACCATTCTAACCCAAGTTTAGAACTTTAAAACGATCAGTCGTAAATCTGACGGGCAGATTTGAAGTTTACCTTCCAGAACTGTTCTTTATTTAGCACCCTGATGCTGACACCACCATGTGTCCCTGTGGGGACTCAGACTGTGTCTCTTAACTACAGATTCTCCATGCTAAACATCGGATCTCCGCACTATTATTTGCTTAGTTTTAGAGAACAAGTCTGGAGCAACAACTGTAGTAGAGACAACTCAATGAAAGTTAATTGAAACAATTTGGAAACAGCAGTTCTGTCAATAAAAATAAATAAAACAGCAGACCATTTCTATTGCTTCTCAATTCGCTGAATGATTGTATCTGCGTATAATGTGCTTTTCCCTCAATGATTGATTTCATCTCTGCATGTAACTGTTATAATTTAAAAGTTCCTCAAGAAAAAAGAAGTTAGATCAACTCGTTTCTCTTCTGGTCGATCTTTCATCGCGCCCATAATCCCCCTCCGGGAGGATTTGGATGTTGCTGTGATTGCTGCCGGGGATGGATGTGGAAATGAGTGACGAGCAGAGGAGCGGAGAACAGATTGCAGCCGCTGTCTGTCATCCCTTAAGCTCTCTCACTGATTGACCAATTATCCACTGGGACATAATCCCATCCTCTGCTTAAAGCAGCCGCATGAACGTCCAGTAGATCCTGAAGGACGCAGATGGCGTCAACATTATTCTGTTTGATACGTAAGCATGTGAACGTGTCTGAACACATGGAAAAGGAGGATTTTCACGCCCCCAGAAAAACAGAGCCTTTTAAAAGATGTGGGAGGAGTATCAAGGTCGCAGACGACAGCAGCGCTGCATCTTCAGGGAATTCAAAACTATCCAAGTACCATTCATCTCTAAAACCAATAAAACCCATTTTCGGGTTCTAATTAGGCTGCAGGATAAACCTTAATTTCTGCTTCCAGTCGGGTCCAGACGTCTCAGCTGTGGAACAAACTGGCTTTGCAGAGGAAGCAGATGCAACTTTTCACCACGTGCGTCATCAGGTTACACAAAGAACTCCTAGCAGCTTAAACGAGCAGAACCAGAACTTTTGATTTAGATGTTTGATGCATTGATGGAGTATACAGGAAGTCCAGCAGGCTCCAGGGACATCTGAAGAATCAGATTCCCTCCTCAACACGAACTGGAACTGTTCAAATCACATGAAAAAAAATGCTTGGAATGAACGAACGTTGGCTGTACAACAACTGCGGCAGAAGAGGAGCGCTGGTTCCAGCAGGGGGCTAAACCAAAAGCCCACATCAGCTCCACTCTTGTGCTCCAGGGTGCAAAGGAGTGCTCCGTTACACCCCAAACTCATGAAACGAGCTCTCGGCGCCGAATAAACATCGCTGCAGTTTTGTGCAAGCTAATCTTCCCAATATCCAGCAGGTCCTGGACGGTGAAGGATCCTCTGCTCAGCATCAGTCTGCAGAACAGCCACCCACCATGCTCATCATCGGAGACTCAATTATCCACTATGTAAGGATGAGAGGAGCCATCATGAATCACCTTAATTGTAGGCCTCAATCCGCTTTTGGCCTGCTGGCTTCACTTAAAGTTGTAAACACACATTAAAAACATACACACAAGAGTCTTAGTTATCGGTCCCGAGGCTCAGAGAGAGAAACTTTTACCAAAACTAAAATAAATTTGACTTTTCCCTTCGACTTTTTACAACAACAAAAAAATAATAACATTCGACCCAAAAAGTTTGAACAGTTAACACCTTTCTTACATGAAGAAAAACATCTGAATTCTGTCTTTTCTACTTTCTTTCATTATCGCCTACAGACTTGATCTCTTTCTAGTGAGTCAAAAATATTTGAGATGATTTTCAATCCTGTAAAGCATATAAAATGAAACTCATTTTTGCCAACTCATGTTTTGAAATGAGTTTTATGATGTCCAATGCGACGGATGCCCTGACTATATGAGTGTACAATGTCATGGAAACCTGAGCACAAAGGCCACAGTTTTCACATACATTTTACGTAATAACTAATCAAGGCTGAGCTCAACCTTTGAAACTGGATGTTTGTATATCTCTCTACCTCTGTACAGTTCTGAACATAGCCATGAACTTGAAATATAGTGAACAATGTAACTTCACAAACTCCTTTTTGCCCTAAGTTATGTATCATTGAACTTTTAAATGCGTTTTCCAGTTTTTCTATAGAGTAAACTATTTAATAGATGGAAAAGTTTCAACTTACTGGCTTTTTTAAATCTAATTTCTCATTTCAATAAAGCAGTTTCAATGCGGCACAAAGCACAGGTGGATTTTGCATTTGTGTTCATTCTCTGGGTTCGGCAGATTTTTGTGTGGTAGGGTCTGACAGGTAGCAGAGAAAACACCATCCTTTGATTGAATAGCTTACTTCTGGATGTCACACCTTCCAACACTGGGTCTGCTTTACTTTCATCTTGCCTTACATATAATTCCTATTCTTTGAGGCCTTAAAAACCAAAACCAATATCAAATATATCTCCATTTTACAAGCAGTTCAAGGATTTACAAGGTTTTATATTGTAAAACACTATTATGATAAAATGAAATAATATAAAGCAATTGTTGATTCAGAAATTAGCAATAAAATCCTTACAAATACTTTTTCTTTGAATCGTAATACTAAAAAAATTAAGTGCTGGACAATATAACCCAACTCCTGATGTCCACTGGAATGGACATTCAACTTTGAAAGAAACCCTAAAGTTTAATGATTGATGATAATTTCTAAATAACTTAAAATAATATCACAAAAATAAATCTGGCCAGATTTGTTAAAACCGGCGCAAACCTATCAGTGGATGCAAAAAACAGTAGCAGCTGATTTACTAACCACGCGCAGGTAAGACTGTGCTTGCAAGATACGGGCAATTCTTTTATTGCTTTTGCCAATGATGAATATGCAATATGGGCGTTTCTGTCAGAAGATGGAAAATATTGGGAGAAGAGCAAGCAAATAAATAGGCATTCCAGGCACAGTGTGATTTATCAAACATTTAACTTAATGTTCCAGCTATTTTGGCATCAATATTAACAGATTCTGAAAGGCCATAACTTTGCGTCACCACATTCAACAAACGTTTATTGCTGACAAACAAAAAATATAATTTACATACATTCTACCTTAATAGTAATTAACACTCTAATGGCCTTGTACCGGTTAGTTATGCCGATCAAAATTCAATGCATGCTCACTGCTTCTGCACCTGGTGTTTAATTTGATCTCCATTTGTTTCTACCAGAGTGGCTACAAAACTTCCTGGAGTGCAGTTAATGAAATATAATAATTATGGACCTAATTAACGCAAACATTTTCCAGTTTTCAACAAAAATACTTAAAATATTCAGGTAGATCCAAAGCTAAAGTTAGATTTTGATTATCTGCCATTTCGTTCTCTAATAATTTTTGATAATTTATTCAGTTTCTGAGAATCTTTGTAGACAGCAGATTTCTGCCGTGCGTGTTTGCATGTTTTACATTTTATGTAATTAATTTAATAGAGACTGTGAGAAAGTGTGGTGCATTTCAACAATATTAGTAGAATGTCCCCAAAAGACGAATCATGAATCCACTGCATCAACTTTCTCACACAACAATGATCTTAGTAGATCCCCCCTTAAACAAAGGACAAGCTACTGTCACTAATTGTTGTGCTCTTTATTTGGAATTTTGATAAATCCGGCACATAGTAGTTATACGAAAATAAATTTGTATTTTTGATGGACAATAGACACTTACCCTAACTTACACTTACCTAACCCTAACCATCTCTAGTTTCTGACCCATTCTTGTTTGCCTGATGTCTGAAACTCACTCATTTTAAGAGTCTGAACTTCATTCTAAGCATCATTTAAATAACAAATGACCAATTTCTTATTATTTAAAACCCAAAAAAACAAACCAACATGTCAGTTCCAGTTGACGTTGGATCTTATAAGGTTTATTTATTATTATCTGTATATTTCTGTACAGATGAATAAGACAATAATTCACAGGGAAACTAGTATGACACCCTGGGTGCTTTCGGCTTCTGATTTTGAACTGTGGTGCACAAAGAGGTTTAGAAAAAAGCGAATACACCTGATAAAATGGCCTAGTCAAAGTCCAAACCTGAAAGAAACCGAGAATTTGTGACAAAACTTTGAAAAAAATAACTTCCTTAAATTACCTCACAGAAGCTCAAACGCCACCAAATGAAGTCAGAAGAAACTTTTCCAACAGAGGAACCATCTCCTGAGCAGCCCTGCAACTCATCTGGATTCTGTGTGTTTAAATTCAGCCCAGGCTTTTACAGCTTCCAGTTATTCGGGAAAAATATTTTTAAGAATGCTGCAGATAGGGCTGATCACGAGAAAACTGCTTTACTTAAAGATTCCCAGTTAGATTAGCCGACGGAAACTTAATTAAAATCTGAATTCCTGCGGTGAAAATTGCTCTTCCATAGTTTCTTGATCGCAGGGTAGAGTTCCTCCGGCTTAACGCGTGCCTTCCTACATCATTTCACACCGGATAATGGAAGAAAAAAAAAAGTCCTGGGCTGATGATGAATCTCAATTGGAGATTACAGAGGGTTGTACCAAAGGAGATCAGCAGCAAAGAGAAGATGACATTAGAGTAAAGAAAGCTTCAATGGATTCAGAGAATCAATTAGATGATGTAGAAAATGTGTCCCAGTGTGAATGTAGCCTTAGAGAGTGACAAACTTTAGCCTCGTTAGCTAACCCTGTAAACACAGGCATCATCTGAATCATCATTAAAGGAATTTTACATTTGCATACATCTTACACCAGGAGTCTCGTTAACCGAATATTTTTCATATTTGACTCTTTTTTAAAACCTTTTGGAAAAATCTAAAGGCCATCCGTCATTTTGAAAGATTATTATTCACACCTCTGCCCACATTTTCAATTTTACACACTGAGTACAAGTAACTAAATCAATTAATAAAGGTTCCAGTCAGACCATCATGTCAGACATGGACAATGTACTAAATGTCTTGCCAACCAGGAGCTGACTGTCATGTTTGCAGGGTTTACTAGACTCACAAGCAGCAAAAATTTCAGGAAACAGGCAGTAGGTCTGGATGTGATAAAGGATGTTTATTTACAGGAAGTAAAATATGAGCAGTCTCTAGTAGATCGGCAGGAACGGAACCCAGGAGGGGAAGGAGCACTGCAGCAGAAAGCAGAGATGTCAGGCGGTGAAGACGGGGCGGTGGTTAAGAGGTTTTGATGGCTTATGCTCACAGGATGAAGGAAAACTGGATCAGGACCTGAGAGGAAGCCAAGTTGAGTCAAACTCTCTAAATATCTTCAAGAGTAAGTTCTTTACAGCTAAGTCGGCCGTGTTAGCACGCTTGCAGTGAAGACAATGTGGCGTCAGCTTGCAGCTCCCGTCCGTCTTTTAAAACTGGGGCTAATGAGCCTCAACGAGCTGCACCTGCCACCAAACAGCCACGCCCATAGACTGTAAAAAAGAACAGACAGCGCCTCCTCACTCCTCCCCGTTTACCAGAATGACACTTTTATGGGGGAATTCATGGCGGTTCACAGACTCCTCCTCCCCAGCTCTGACGAAGCATGTTCCTAAAAAGGGCATAGGGGCGGGATCTTCATTGTAGACTCTGACCTCGCGGTGCGTGTATGGGCGTTTAGTTCGGTCGTAATCACGCCCATTCTGCTCCCGCGTCTTTAGCTCTGATGTTAAACTTGGCTCGGCCCCCTCATTAATTATGCAAGATTTCAAAAAATTATCTTACGAAAACCAGCCTGGTGCCCAGGTTTTTTATGAGCCCAGCGTTATCTCAGGAAGAATATGTAGCCATAGAAAGTTTTTTTTTAAATGGGCACCAGGCATTAAAGTATTTTTTAACGTGTCTAAAGTCCAATGCTTTTCAATGGGGCCCTAGAGGCCAAATGGAGGTACTACAGCAATGGAGGAGCAATGGCAGCCTCCATGGTATGCGGTCACAAAGCACAGCAGCCAGCGGCCATTCCTGCAGAGAAGGTGAGGAAACAAACATACTGCAGAAAGGACCAACACAGCACAGGATCCCAACACTGACAGCTTGTTGAAGAGTTACTGAGACTTTGAAGCGTGTCGTTTCAACCACCGCAGGATGCTTGGGGATTTTCTCCCGCCGAAGCATTTAAGTTTGCGGGTTGAGGAAACAAGCTCGTTTCAGTTGGATGAATGTTCCCTGATTTCAAAACTTTTGCTTAAGCGGCGCTTAAGCAGAGTGCAGAGTCAGCCTTCGGCAGAACATCTAAATAGGGTTGGCACAGTGTGAAACAAAAATATGTTGTTTTTTTTAAAGCCCAAAAACAATTATTGTCAACATTTTTACCAGGGTTTTCCGCTACACCGGTAACCATGACATCCTTACAGCCGATTCGGATGTTGTCAATCCATTAAATGGCCGTTCTTAGTGGTTATCACTCCCATTAAATGCCGTCAGACTTTGCCCTCTCTACTAGTAGGTTATCTACCATTCTTATCGCTGATAACAGCCAACTGTTTGCACGTGTGAAAAATACTTCGTCAGAGTAGCATATCGTAACTGGAGTTATCTAACCAATTTTAACCAAACCACTAGTTTTATGTCCTAACCTTAAGGTCACAGAAGGACAAACGGGCTGCATCCGAAACCAATGAATGTTAGCCTCTAAGCACTAACACTAGCAACTAATCCTTAACATTTCATGGGGTCAACAGTGAGAACACTATGGCTAGTAGTCCAGGGAGCCGTTCGCGAATGTGCCCATTTCGAACAGCCTTTCTACCCGACGTCGTTACGCGACGTAAACGCACGTGAATGACGCATATCAAAATAAACCATTGGAAGAGGTTGTACTCACATGCGCGTGTCTTTTTCCTCCGGCCATTTTCGTTATTTTACGTGTGGTGGGCCGGGTGACTTGTATTGATGGCGTCTTGTGGAGCAAGGGATTGTGAGATGGCACATAGCTCCTAATCGCCAGTTAGCATCAAAGGTTCCTATGCTAAAGTGGCTATGATAGTTAGCATACAGGCCACTTTCCCTAACTCCTTCCTAACTGGAAGCCCAATTCAGATGCATCTTATCATGGCGGACGCTGACGCACATCCGGTTTGGCGTAAGACCTCTTACCAATTTAGTGGTTTCGGATGCAGCCATGCTTTCTTTAAAATGCCTAAACCTAATTTGAAGAGCTTTTAAACACAAAACTGAAAAGTATGTTTCAGTAGGGAGAGAGGGCACAGTCTGACGGCATTTAATATGAGCGATAACCGCTAATAACGGCCATTTAATGGGCTGATCACATCCGAAACGGGTGATCCTTACATATACACCCGCATGAGAAGACATCCGTCTAAGGGAATAATCCAAAATCGTTGCAGAAATCCCACTATGTGATTACGCACAATCAGGTGAGTTCAGACCACAGCAGGTGAACTGTTAGTATTTTAAGTGCAATCATTGAAATTTCATTTTTTATATGGTTCTCTGTTCAGCTTGTTTGGATTGAATGTTCATTTGAATAAATATGAAAAAATAAACTGTTGAATATTTTATTTTCAAAATTGTCGGGTAAAAACAGAATACAGTCGAATCTTTTTTGACCTCGTCCATCAAAACGTTCAACAAATTCCGTCCTCAACAAACCTAATGATAAAAATCAGCATTGAAAATAAATTTCCAACTATATTGATTTGCTGAACAAGATTAAAAACTGGTTATCGGAGAAAATCGTTAATTTTCAGATGATGTGGTTCTCTTGTCTTTAAGCTTTTTCAGCCGAGAGTGAGAACGTGCGGGAAGAGCCCCGGGTGGGATCTGAACCGAGGACTGCGGACTGCGCCACCATGCAGCCCTGACAATAAGTCTGGTACTTTTAAAACCTGCTTAAAGGTCGTTCTTTACAAAAGGTTCTGCTAATCTGACTGACCAGCCTTACCACACGTTCTGATCCGACTGCATCCATAGCATCTTATACAATGCTGGGTAATCGTTTGTTTACCATCAGCTTGTCCTCTTGAAATATTTCCCCAGTTTTTAAAGCATGTTTTCATAAATAAAGCTGATAGAAAGCGTCTCTCAGCCATTATTGTCTTTCTGCATCACATTTCCTGCTGTTTTAAAGCCGTTCCATGAAGATATTTGAACGGTGGCATTTTCAGTTTATTTTGGACTGCATCTGTGTGTTTATCCCATACATTATTCATATTAGTCATTTCCTGACACTGCTGGCAGAGACTCAGAGGGACCACACTGTTATCCTGCTGGTAGGGAATGTTCCTTTGTAGCGTCGGATGTTCTTCACCCCAGTCATGTTTGCACAGATCAATGTAAATTTGTTCAGGATTTATACGTTATGTTTTCTTTATGTTTTATTTCCAAAATTGGGAATCTGCAACTAAAAGCAGCGCTTTAAGCTTTTATTGTCTTTGTTTTCCTCCCCAGACCAATTGTTTTTACTATGCAGGAAATTATGGTTTGTAGAGAGTAAAAAAACAAAAAAACAATGAATTCTTCTATAAGCAAAGGCTTCATTAACAAACAGAGCTCTAAAAACAGCCTGATGAAATATTTCCTCTTGTCATGGTAAAACCAGAAAACATATCCATCCCAGCTCTCCATCAGGAAACGAAGATTTACATAAATCTGCACAAAGATGCACTTTAGAAAATCAATCAATCAAAAAGAAATTTGGCTTCTTGTTCTTTCAAATCATTGACATACAAAGAGCTGCTCAGTCTTTTCAAACATGACTTGAAGCTTCGTTAGCACTCCAGTAACAAATCCAGAGCAGGAGACAAGAGCGAGGAGGAGGATGAGGAGGAGGGTGCAAAAGTTGGCAGCCGAAAGCAAAGAAAGATATGCGGGGGAAGAGGATAATAGGAAGATAAGAATTTGTGTTTTTCAGAAACCGAAACCGGTAGATGAGAATGAGGAGGGAAGCAGAGCAGGAAAATGAATCTGACAGAGAGAGAAAAGATCGCAGGAAAAAACCCCGGCACTGATGGACTGACGGAGATGAGAGTTTAGATACTGAAGAAACAGATGGACAAAGGTGTGTTTAATGAGTAGGACGGACAGAGGGAGGGAGAGAAAGGAGGAGACAGACTGAAGAATGATTAGAAGAAAAGAAGGGATGAATTCAATTACAGACTGAGAAACCGGTTCATTAAGTCGGAGGAATCAAACCAGAGCAGACAGACGAGGCCGACAGATGATAGACGGAAAGACCAAACGGATGTAACCAGGCAAATATTCAAAATACGTCCCTTTCTGCTTAAACTGAGTTTAAACTGAGCTGACATCTTTGATATGTAGGTGTCAGAGGTCATGCGTCATGTGATCTTTGTATTTTTACCCGTCTATTTCTTAACTCTATGCTTCGAGGCATTATGGCTATCTCTCCAGCAGTCGTCCCATGAATTAATACCTTCTTTTTTATTCCCTTTAAATAATAGAATTGAATTATCCTATAATTGTCCCACAAGTGGAAAATTGGTTCTAAGAGCAAACTGTACAAACTGTACAGGTCACAGAAGAGAAATACAAAATTTTTACAGAAGAAAACGTATTTACATAATGTAGAATAGTAACAAAAACTGTACAGTACTTTATAGTTAAGTAAAGATAAAGTGGTAAACTCAGGTTGTAGCGTGCAAAGAGAACAGGATAATGAAAGATGTTAGAAAGATATATAGCCTGTATAAAGTAATGTGAAAGTTATAACCAAAGTGGTGTCGTTGGGTTGATTAGTGCAATATACAGCGGTGATGTAAACATGTAGGTTTCTTGGGAGCAGTTTTGGTTGTAGAGTCTGACGGCTGCAGGGAGGAAGGACCTGCAGAATCGCTCCTTCATGCATCTAGGATGCAGCAGTCTGTCAGTGAAGGAGCTCTGCAGTTTAGCAACATTTCCATGCATGGGCTGGGGGGACTCTGTCCATCAGAGATGTTATTTTAGCCAGAGTCCTTCTGTCTGCCATCACCTGCACTGGATCCAGGGTGCATCCTTGAACAGAGCTGGCCTTCGTGGTGAGTTTATAAGTCAAGCCACCACAGAGTCATAGAAGGTCCTTAAAAGCGCTCCCTGGACTCCAAACGACCTCATCCTCCTCAGCAGATAGAGTCTGCTCTGACCCTTCCCTGTAGAGAGCATTAGTGTTGTGGCTCCAGTCCAGTTTATTGTTCAGGTGTCAACCACCAACTCTTTGGTTTTCCCACCATTGATCAGCAGGTGGTTCTGCATACACCACTCCACAAACTCCAGAGTCCTCTGTCTGTACTCCGTGTTGTCCTCACCTGTGATGAGTCCAACTACAGCAGAGTAATCAGAGAACTTCTGTAGGTGGCATCGATGGGAGTTGAGACATCTGCAGTGTAGAGGATGAAGAGGAAAGGTACCAGCACGGTTCCCTGTGGGGCCCCAGTACTGCAGACCGGTGTGTCAGAGACACAGCCCTGTGTGCTCACATACTGTGGGCATCCTGTGAGGTAGTTCAGTACCCACTGGGACATGTGGTGGTCCACTCCTGACAGCTCCAGCTTGTCCCTGAGAAGTCATGCCCAGGATGGTGTTAAAAGCACTGGGGAAATCAAACAACATGATCCTCACAGAGCTTCCAGGCTTCTCCAGGTGAGCCAGAGCTCGGTGCAGCAGGTAGATGATGACAGGTCATCAGTAAGGTCATATCGTTATATCAAGCTCTAAACACGACCTATAATGTTTTATACTTGGCCACTGGGAAAGGAGCCGTGTCAGCATCCGTTTTCTGTCCCAGATCTAGTTGAATCGGCCTCCCTTCGTGATCATGTATCAATAGATATGCAGGTACTGGTTTTACTTTTATCATTTTGCTGCTGATAAAACTTTCCTCTTCTTCAGTCCTTCTCAATTATTCTCAGCCATGCCCTCCCTGGAGAACAGACTTTTTTCACGCTCGGTCTGTGTGATGCTCAGAACAGAAACTCGACTGATTCACTGGGATGTGCATTTTTAAACTAAACTGTAACATTCGAAGCTTTTTTAAACTGTGGACATTGATTACCTGTCAGCTTCATCGGTTTATCACTTTTCTAAAAGGGAGGCTTCATAACTTCTTCTGTATCACCTTCACTGGGTTTCTTTTCAACTCTCAAATGTTAGAAATTCTTTATTTCAAAAGTTCCACTTTTTTCCATTTTGATTTTTCTGAATACTACTTTTTTTTCCATTGTAGTCATTTTTATTAAACAAAAAACTGTTTAGGCTAATTATGTTGACAGAAAACAATTTACCAAATAAATAACCAAATAGATCCACATTAACTGTTATTCACAAATTGAACTGTGCTGTGGTTCAAGCATTTAAACATAGCTATGTGCAAAATGAGGAATCTTGCTGTATATTTTTCATATTACAAAAGAAGATCTCACCACCAAATCAAGACTAATTGAGAGCTGGAAACAGTAAATATTTGTATTGCTTCCATATTGATAAAAACCGGTGTTCATTTTATTTGCTACTCCTTCCCAGACTCCAGTGAAATAAATGTAGGTCAGCGTTATGTTTAGCACTCTTTCTATATCTGACCCTCGCGCTAAGCGTCAACTTCTTTGGGTGGGTGGGTGATGGGGCACGTCTTTGTTTCTGTGAGTTTTCTCGATGTGACTGGAAGGTTTAGACCGCTTGCATGGAGAGGAGGGCTGAAACGGCCATTAAAAACAGGCAGTCTTACACATGCGGGAGCCGGCAGATCAATACAGGAACAATGTTTAATTGTGTAATCCATTTTTTGCTGTTAAATTCCGCAGTTCAATCTCCCATTCCCATACCTTGCGTTAATGCACCGCAGCTCTCTGTGTAGACTTCATCTGCTGGTCTGAACAGGTAGCCTTTTGATAAGTTTGAGCACTGCTGCCACCTAGTGACTGGAGGCTTAATCACCGTTAAAGTATAAATAAAAGCCTTGGCTACTGAGAGGCACGAGGGGGTGGGGGACGGGGGGGTGCTCTGACGCCCCCGTGGCTACCTCTCCGCGCCCCCCTGGGGGGCGGGCTTCACCATTTGAGAAGCACTGCTCTTCTTAGTGTCTTTTTTAGTGTGCTTTGAGTTGTGTTTAGTTGTTTGCTGATTTCGTGAGAATCCATTTCCACAGCTGAATGAGCCGCAAGTCGCAACTATCTTCTTCTTGTTTTTAAGCAGCAGAGAACGCACAAGCAGCATCGACTTATGTTACACCCGTAGGACAGTGCGGGAAATTCGGGTCCGAATTTCAGTACATTTTGCTACTTACAGCCCGCAAAAGAAAGTAGAACAATATGTGGTTGGGCTCATTTCTTTTGGTTTATAGCTCTTCATTGTTCGATAACATAAAAAACTGGACATGCATATTTCGTTTATTGAGAAATCCTCCCTATGCTCTGTTTCAAATGGAAACAGACAAAAAGGCTGACCGAACCAAGCTGCACCTTTCCATTCAATGGACACAAAGCTTATGAGTTCCCTGCAGTTACCAAGTAGCATGCTAACCTGTCAATAGCCTTGTGGGAACCCTATATGTATTCTGTAGTAGGTGCGTTGCATAAACTCCCAAATATTCCATTAGGAACCTATTAGGAGTTGTTGTGGTATTCTGTAGTGACTCCAATAGGAACATCACAGGTACCCAATGGTAGCTCTGTAGTAAACCATTGGTTCCCCAGTGGAGAACCTTTAAGTAGCCTTTAGGTACACTGTAAGAACTCTGTAGGTATTTCCACTTAAAAAAAAAACTTTAGGTATCCTGTGGGTACCATATAGTTATCCAATAAATACAATGAAAAAGTCATCAAGGTACCCCCTATAAAGAACCTTTTAGGTGATCAATGGGTACTCGTAGGAACTCCCCTAGAATTCCTCCGGTCAGTGTTTCCCATCCCTGGGTCTCATGACATACTGCCCTACATGTTTTAGGTTTTTCCCCGTTTTAACACACCTGATTCAGATGACTGCACTTCAGCAAATGCCTGTTAATTGGTCATCAACTGAAATCTGGTGTACTGAAATAGGAAAAAAAACAGAACATGTAGGGCAGTGTGCCTTGAGGATCAGGGTTAGGCAACACTGCTGTAAGTACTTCATAGGTACCCGTGGAACCCTGTAAAAACTATAGAGAAACTTTTTTGGAATCCAAAAGCAGGGGTGACAGTAAAAAAAAATCCTGAGCCTGAACTTTTTTCCCTGGGAGGCCCCTAAGCAATGCCCTGATCAATGTAAATTTAGGTGAGATCCAGGAGTGTGCTCCCCTGGGAGAACATTTTGATAAATAGCCCATTGCATTAAAGATTCTGATGACTTTTCTGGATATAAATGGACATTATTCAGACATGAGATGAACAAACAAGCGAACAAGGAGACATTCATGTTTAAATTATCACGTATTTGTAATTTAGAGAAAGTTTATTTAAAAAACGTGAGGTTCACGTATTTTAAAGTCCTCTGCGTTATATTATTTTCGCGTTCTGATACAGATTTCCCAAACTGCTATCAGAAGCTGATTATTCACGTTGTAGCAGCTGATATAAATCATATCCTACCAGCTTCTAATTTAATCAGCTGCAACATGATGGTATATTTTTCTCCAAGGTTGGATTCAAAAAAAGAACCCTGTAACCGGTAATGTGCGGTTTTTCGTCACTGAATACCTAAAGTTGTCAGGACAATTTAATGTATTCCCAGAAATACATAAAAATAGGCTATAAGGACAATGATCAATGAGGACTTACCCAGCTTTGCAGTCGTGTTACAGACACGACTGCAAAGTGATTCGTGATTCGTATCCTCACAGGTGATACGAATCACGACATTTCTTGCTCATCTGACCTCCGCATTTACCACAAACACGGCTTTCTGTTTCGCAGAGATTGGCCGAACTCCCCTTTTATCAACATAATCTCAGGCCTCCAGTCTTTTGAAAGCCTTAAACTTTTTATGTGTGAAATGTCAGCTTTAGGAATACTGATAAATGTCCCCCGGCGGATTTCTGGCCATGACGCCGGTGAATCAAACTAACGCTTTGACATATCTAAAAGGCGCTTCAAATAACCTCTATTTAATCGTCAATTGCGATTTTAAGTTTCTCTAAACTTCTCCCAGTTTTCAAAGGTTAAAGTGGTTATATATCAGAGATTTTGCCTGCTAACTGTGCTGGAAGTGTTCGTTGAGTCTCTGTAGCCGGCGTAAATTTTGTTTGCTTTCTGATACCCAATCACTCGCGCATGCGCACAAAGATGTCAACAAAGATCCTCCTAACATTAGCACGTGGAGTAACTGGTACATCTATTTGATCGATTGAAAACCCAAGACCAGCGCCTACCCTATAATCTATGCCTATAGCCGATAGGCTTAAGTAGGCATACAGTGGTGTGGTTTAGAATGAAAGCGCTTCTCAGATCTCGGGAATTTTCAGATCCCGCAAACCTGATTTTTTTTTTTTTCTTAAACTCTTCAGTATGCTGAAAATCCGGCATAGCGCCGTAGCTCTATCAGGCCTGCAAAAGGTACTTGGTAGCGACTGGAGTAGAATCCTTGCAGGTACCCCATGGTAGCCTTGAACTGGGATCACTCTGTGCGATTACGGCAGTGCTATACTTTAACTTTAGTCGTGAAAAAAAAAAAAAACACGTAATGAAAATCGGTGAGCGTCTGTGGCAGTGGAATTCGACGTGCTGCTCAAAAGCGTATTTATTGCGTCTACGACCAAAACCAGCCCTCGGCTGTCTTCAGGCAGAATCAGAAAATTTTACGACTCCAGTCTGCCGTTGACCAATCAAATTGCACCCTGTGAGTGACGGGTTAGCCAGGTTAATGCTAAAGAAAGCTTACCCCAAGCTTGTTTTAAAGAACAGGCATCCCAAACGGTCCCCTTAGCATGTCCACACTCGTCTTTTCTTCCTCATTTTCCTTTCGTCATTGGATTTGTTTACATTTGACAGCATCTTGGCTCCGTCCATCTGTCAGCTTTCGGTGTCGTATGCTGAGTCACTGGTGGCGCGTCCTGCTACAGCTATAGACATCCTGCAGTTTGAACATTTAACATCTGCGTCCGTCCTGTGTGAAAAATCTCTAGAGCTCCATGGAGCTCGTATAGTGTGGCATGAAATGGTCTTTTGAGATGGACGAGGAACGATCCTGGCTTAATACATACTCTGTATTAGCCTAAAGCCTAGCAACCTATGAGGTACCCAAGAGGAAATCCTGTAGGCATTCTGTAGGTACACTGAGACCATGTGGGTACTACAAAAGAATCCAGTTAACTCCACTATAGGAGACCATTATCCCTATAGGGAACCTTTTGGAGGTTTCTTTACAATCCAGTCATCCTGCATGGGTCAGTATGCTATTCTGTCTGTAAAGCTGGGCCAGATAACCGTCCCATAATGCAGCATTCCTAGGCCAATTTCAGCTGTAGGTCCAGGTTCGGCCGGAGAAACTGGCGTTACACAACACTGCCTAGTAGACAGAAAAACGTCACTGCTTTCGAAAAGTCCGTCATACCTTGGGTCACGTTTTTTGGTCCACTATTATGGCACTCCAGCCAGCTCCTTGGGTTTAACCATGCCTGTCCAGCGGTAGTCCTACTGGTGATGGAAAAACACTCCTGAATATGCCGGACCATGAAACACCAAACTACATAAAAAAAGTGATTTACCCCAATAGTGTTAATACCCTGCAACCAATGAGGTACCATTTCAGGACCATCCTTCCGCCATAGAAGCCTGTTGATGCAATCCAATCCAATACTTTGGACTGGAACATGTTTACCCTGTAAACTAAGTTTATTCAAGCAGATGATTATATTTCAAGGTTCCGCGATAAACATCTCCAAAGAAAAAGCAACTGAAAGAAAACCTGTGGCCCTACTGAAACAAGCTGTCTTGAACAAGACAATGAACTCTAATTCTGCCCTCCAAGGCTCACTACCTTGATGGTTGCCATGGGAATCAATGAACACAAAACACAATATACAGAGCCCTTTGTGTAGGTCCAACAATGAACGCTTTCAGTTTACCTGGGAACATCAGCTGTTTGAGGCAGCGCTGGCAATGAAACCAGGCTCACACCTACAACCACTGTTACAGAGATATTATCACAAAGCTTTGATTGTTCTGTTGATTTCCCAACAGATGCTCCGGACGTCTGAGGAAAATCTGAAAGAGTTTCTTCTTGTTCTAAATCAAAGCGAAGAAGGGGGCGAGGGCCAAGAGAGAGAGACCGAGATAACAAAGGCTTCATGAAAGCGTCTGTGTGCCTCACAATCAATTCATGCTTCTTAATTAGCTATCAGTGACCAGAACACATTGTTCATTTCAATGAGGTTTGCTTTTGCTTGACTAAATTACCTTAATAGCAAAAGGCTAGTAGAAAATGAAACTCTTACCATGTTATGGTCACTCTTGGTGCAAAGACGAAACTCAAGGTACAGGGTGAAAGTTAGACGGAAGAAAGTAGTTGAGGTGTACTTAATGTAATCAGTAAATAACAAAAAGTGGAAAAAAAAGGTTCAATCAGATTTTTCTTTAAAAAAAAAAAAAGATGTAGTTTGAGATTTAAAGACTCAACATTCAGCAGGCCACAAGGAAGTTTGCCTAACAATGTTACGTTGGTTTCAGCATTGGTTGTTTGGTTAACATTGTTTTTTTCAAAGCTAATCTTCATTTACTGAAGATGTCACATATTCTGAGTACATTGTCCCACGGCTTCGTTGCTTTCTCAATTATCAGATCACCTCTGTTTATTTACATTATTTAATCAAAATCATGGTGGACCATTAAGACCAATAATATCAAAATTCCCAACTTTTCAAATTATTTTTAAGGTATTACCCCCTACGTCTCCTCCTCTGATGAATAATAATGAGCGCTAGTGCCATGCCTGCAATATGAAAATATCTACTGTAAATGTTCACATCCGTTGCCATTTTTCTTAATGACTTGTGATTTAAACAGAGTTTGTTAACATCGCAATTGCGAAATTGTGGGTTTTTTTTGACACTTTTGCGCATATTTGTAATGGAAACGCAGCTAATGACTACAGTTCGAACTGTATCCATGATTATTAGCATACAGTACATCACTGCAATCTAGAGAATCTCCGCTCTCTAACAAAATATATATATGTATGTGTGTGTGTGTGTGTGTGTGTGTGTGTATATAGGTGTGTCGTAAAAAGCCACATTTGACCCTGAAGAACGTAACCCCAAGTATAAAAAGGCGAAAAGGTTAAATAAACAGATTTACTAACTTTACAGGTTTACTAACAATCCCCCTAAAGCAAAGCCAAATTCCTCTGGTCTGTGGTGGAGATTGATAGAAGCCAGACGATGGTGAGACGTCAAGCTGCTGAAAATATGGAGTTTATTGTTTTCCAATGACAAATGAACAAATAAAAACTAAAACTCAAAAGAGAAAAACAAACCTAGAACAATTTAAAAATCCTAACTCGGTGATTTTCCTTTTATTGTTGAAGTGAGACAGGCGTCTGATGAGAATAAAAAGAGACAAAGATGCACAACAAAATATTAAATCTTTACTTTGTTTTCACCTTCCTGTGTTGTTCACATTCAGGCCAAGGAAATCAACACTAGTCTGATGTATACCCTACAGAGTCTGTGTTGAAGAAATAATGTTTGCATTTATGAAATGAAAACATTTCCAGATACATGACATCTTTCCGATTAATGCTTATCAGAGTGAAGAAAACAAGAGTTTCTGGGTGTTTCCAGGGAAATTAAAGCTCCGCAGAAAGGATAGTGAACGTTTGCAGGCTGCAGCCTCAGGTAAACATGGTGATTAGGTTTGAACACGATGGATCCGATTCAGGGAGGTCAGACGACGCTTGTTTGGCTTTCATTTCCCCGCGCTCCTTATTCATGAATGTTGAACCCAAACACTGCAAATTATATGTAAAAAGCTAAACTGCACATATACTGTGTATATATATATATATATATATATATA
Organism: Apricaphanius iberus; assembly: GCA_028564705.1. Classification (NCBI taxonomy): domain Eukaryota; kingdom Metazoa; phylum Chordata; class Actinopteri; order Cyprinodontiformes; family Aphaniidae; genus Apricaphanius; species Apricaphanius iberus. The sequence continues at coordinate 57,995 of JAPXFQ010000355.1, read as the reverse complement.
TATATATATATATACACAGCTTAGCTCAGTTTATAAGTAGAGGCTCCAGAGACTTGATGGCAGTTTACATGAGAAATATTCCAGCTTCTGTCCATTACATGCAATTACACCAGACGTCTCAAAATTCAGTCCAGTATCAAGTTATCCAAAGAGTTTTCCATCTAAAGAAAACCAGCAGGTATTGTAAATCTTCTACCTGATGCAAGGCACTGAGCATCACGCAGGCTGAGCAGTCTGCATTGAATGTTACCAACTGAGTTAATAAACTAAATTTGGAAATGTGTTGTTTTCTGAAAGGCTAAATATTTCAAATTACTGCAAATTTTGGACTTTAACTTTACCAACCTCATATGGTGGTGATGATTTAGCTCACATAGAACCTATAGGCACACAAAGATTTCTTCTTATCCAACCTAAACATACTTGTGTTGCAGTATGTAAATCCTTTATTGCAGTTAGAAGCCTAGTTGTTCATTACTCACAGTATCTAGGTAAAACAGTTATTTCTGAGTTATGCTGTCCTGTGTTACATCCTGTTTGACTCCTAAAACAAAGTGTCCTTTCTCTAAGCAATTTCTTATCTGCAACCATGTATGAAGTTGTTTGTTCTCTCAGAACAGATTAATGAACCGGTCAGCAACAAATCCGATAGGGTCTGGTTAAATCTATATATATACACTTGTGACTTTGTGAAGAACCTCAGCGCTCCCTATGGACTCTCCATGCGCATGTAAAATAAACTTTTGTAAAACAGCTGATCCTTTTTTTCTCTCATCCGACGCCTCTCAGATACACATTTTTTCCACCACACCTTTTCAGTTTTATGCTGTCGTTTTTAACAATCTGCCTCCTGATGTGAAGGAAAAGGAGGAGGCAAAAACAATAAACGAAAGAGCAAAATGCAGATTTCTTTGTTATGCAACAGGATTAATAGCAACATGACATCTGAGAAGACGGAGAGGGAATCTGTCCAAGCTGAAGAGATGGGACGGTATTAAATGATGAATGGATGTAACATGAACTCCTCCGCTTCATGGCCACACAGCCAGAGAGTCAGCAGCCGTCTCTTCTCATGAGTTAGTCTGTCAGCACAGAGAGAGCTTTAACTCCAGCTGAGAGGAAGCACATCTTTGTTCCCTTTATGTCTCCTGAAGGGAAACCACATGTTGCAGATGATCAGGAGCTTGATGCTACTCGTTTTCCCTCTCAACTGGTAGCGGAACTCCCCTTCTCCAAAGGAGATTAACATAATTTGACTGCCTCCTTTTGTTTAATTTAAAAGACGACAAAACTGTGGTACATAATCGATTTGCATACAGCAATAGGATTGTTTTCTCTCTCTCTCTCTATATCCATCTATATATATATATATATATATATATATATATATATACACACACACACACATACACAATGGAGTAGCTCATCCTGAGCTGCTGAACACCGACCGTTAGCGTCCAGAGCTAGCATGCTTCCTATTGCAGCCACGTTAAATGTGTGTTAGCATTCCTAAGTGGAATATTTTGTTGGTTACAGTGCAGTAATGGGCTTTAAACGGTTTACTGGTTGCACAATTATTTTTACCTTACAGGCATAAACTATTTGCCAAGGCAATGATACTAAAGTTAGCAGGCTGTAGCCTTTCTCTCCTTCAGCCACAACTAGGTATAGGTAAAGCATGAAACACAGTAATACTTAGGGTATGAATAGCTAATAATTGTCCCGAGCAACCTTCAAACCACACTCAAGTTTATATTTATCGTCCCCAGCACTTTTAAAAACAAACTGATAACATCAAGCTAAAGGACTTTGGGCGTCTGATCTTGAATCTTCCTTTATAGCTGGAAGTGGACGATAGAAAGCTCTGAACCTGATGGGGACAACAAGAAGTCACTGGGAGGAGGGGGTTGCTCCAAATATTCATGATCACATTAGTTTTGGCCACAAACATCTAACCTGAGTCATGCTGAGTGTTCGGTTTAATTATTTTTTCAAACAGGAATAAATCAAAAGCTGCATGTCAATGAAGACTTCCACTAGAATGTTAATTTCTCCCAAAGTAAAAAAACCCCCCCACAGATTTCCATTAACTCTGCAGCACAGAGTGTTGAAATTAATTTACCTTCCTCTGTGAACATAAACATAAACAGTCTGGAAAATTAAATCCCAGGAATAAAACCAACGACGACGGCGTGTATTTGATTCTGAGGCTGTGACACACTCACTTATAGATCCTCAAGGACGAAGGATTAGGTCTAGTTAGCATTCAGGAGGGCGACGGCTTTCTTCAGTTCTGTCGCAGTAATAATGTCAGGCCTCCCACAGTGTGTGATGATGATGGTGGTGGGTGTGCGTGCGGCTTCGTTTTTAAGGTGCGTGACCTTTTAAATTGCAGCAGGGTTGAGTCTGCCTTTGGAGCTCATACAGGGCGTCTAATCACACACACTTCTAAATACAAACATATAGATCCACACAAACATTCCTGTTCCTATTGGCAGCAGCTAAATCCCCCTACCACCCCGACACACACAGATAAACCCACAATGCACACAAATTATACAATCAGGCCTCCTGTTAAATAAAAAAAAAGAGCAAAAAGCTGGGATTATGAAATGAAGCAATGTGATTATGACGCATGTAAACATGAGGCTGATCAGCGGAGAAACGTGTTCATTTCAGCCCAGTTATTAGTTACTTCTAGGCTCATTTTGAATTACAGAACTTATTAATAAAAATAACATTTGACAAGGCAATTACTTGCGGAGGCGCAGTGCGTTGCAATATTCACACCTCTTTAACCACAACCTTTAGATTAATGCAACGCGACATTGTTGTAAAGTGGAAGAAAACTGATACAGGATTGTATAAATCCAGTGCCACCAGTTGGCTCCAAAGGCTGAAAACCAGTGAGAGGCTACTTGAAACTTTAATGGAGGTCCAGCTGGACGACCATCCTAAACATACATCTAGTAATAAGACCTTATTATTAATATAGAACCATTGTCAAAAATATTAGCCAGTACTTGCTGGTGTTAACATTGAGAAGACTTGTTTGCGAACGTTTGTCCAATAAACCACAGAGTAGTTTACAAATACATGGGTTTATTTCCATCGACTGTGCCAAAATATTCCAGTTTAAGTCCTCACGAACATATTTTCTTTTATCGGTTAAACATGCACAAGTAATTTTATTTTTAATTACCTCTGCCAAGGAGGTTATGTTTCCGCCCAAAATTCAAGAAGTTATTGAGAGATTTTGATAATATTTTCAGGAAATCCACTGTGGGATCAGGAACAAGAACTTAAATTTTGGGGGTGATGAAAAAACAAAAAGGGGGGGAGGGGGTCCTTTTGTGGTGGTCTCTGCATGTCTTTCTAGTTACGCACCCAGACAAGTTTGGAGCCACTTGAAGTCCTTTTGAACGTGGAATCTCTCTGGTGGGGAAAGGAGGCTGGCCTGGTGTTTGAGGTTGACAGGCTCCACCTGGACATCATAAGAATCAGAAACACTCTTGATCCCACTAGGGGAAGTTCATTTCGTTACAGCCCGATCAAGAGTAGACATACAAACATTTGTTACACGTTACAGATCCAGGCATTGTGTGGTTTCTGCAGCCAGCTTGTGCGGCACAACCACATAGCAGATAAACAGATAGACAATGTCAGGGAGGGGAGTCCACGGTGGGGGAAACAAAGCGCTCACATGTGTTTGATCCGTAGTCAAGAGTCAAAATACAGGTAATAGAAGAAACCACACCTAAACATTTAAGCACATATATTCAGACATTAACAATGACACATCTGGAGGGATGGGCGGTATGAGCTCTAATTCACAGGGTAACGTGCTGCCACCGAGGCGCGCCACCATCCAGCTTCCTGGTGCAGGAAAGAGCATTAGGATACAGTGAGACTGTGTGGGTGTGCATGTGTGTGTCTGAATACCATGTCGGTGTGTGCCTTAGTAGGTGGGTATACTCTGTTTACATTCCTCTCACGGGCATTTGATTGTAGACAAGCTGAAGGTCTTCATGGGAGCCAAAATAATTATTATTGTGGATAGCAGGGAGAGCAAATTTCCTCTCTGTCCTTCAGTCTGTCAGCAGTTTCTTTTATGAATCCAATTCAACCCAATTAAAGTTCAGATTAAAGTTCCGGATCCATCAATTTCCAGTTGCACCGATCCGCACCGACAGTTTCTCCGAGTCCGATGACAACCTGCGAATGAATCCCAGAGCGCGGCCAGATCGCCTCTTGCAGCGCCTTGCCTGCACCCCAGCTCACCAACCATCTGGTCCGGAGCACGAATCAACGCCTCAGACTGTTCCTTCAGCCGTCCAACAGCTTCCAGAACGGTCTCCAATCTCAACCGCGTTTCAGATCTTTGTTGCTCCATTTTGCGGTAGGTCCAGTAACTGTCCGTTTCAATCAGCAGAAACCCGATCACAATAAACCCAAACAGCCAGATGTCTTCCACACCCCGGTTTCCCCTTACCAGTGCTTCATAGAGTTGAGTAGATTTTATCATTAGATTTTATCAGAGTCACCTCGATGCAGGACTCTGGCACCCATCTCCTTGAGAGGGGTTTGACACTTTTCCACTCTGAACTTAAAAACTAGGGGACGGAGGGGAGGATCTGTTCACTGACCACTGCCTTCTGGTGAATTTGCTCTGATGGTGGAGGAAATAAGGTGGTCATGCCAGTCGGGGAGGCAGTCCTCAAACCCGATGGTGTAGAGCAGGATAACTTCAAGTAGAAGAAGGAATCCCTTAGGGTCTTTCTCGCCACTAAGACTTCAAACGCAGCTTATTGGCACCAGCAGACCAAGTGGAATGTAGCTCAGAAGGTCGCCATGGCAAAAACAAGTTTGGTTTGGGCATAAAGAATGACATCTGTATGGCTTGAAGGCAATTCTGGTCCCCCAACCGGCGTCTCAGGAGGGCGAACCAGGGCACCACCAACACTATAGTAGGGATGGCGTGCTGCTTGGGATGTTAAGGATCGTTGGATGGAGTACGTGGAAGACCCCTTTAATCCCATCAGAATCCCTTCCAATCTGGAAGCAGGGTTGAGTTCTCCAATCGCTGGTTCCGAGGTCACTGAGATTGTTAAAAAGCTCCTCAGTGGCCAGGGTTGGATGAGATTTATAAGGGGTTCCTTTAGGCTGTTGACGATGGGAAATTCTGTTGGTTCTGCACTATTGCGTGAACGTCGGGTCCAGTTACAAGACCACGTTGGTGACGCAGGGTGTGTTTCAACTACAGGGGGATATGACTCCTCCCTGGTAAGGTCTATTCAAGGGTTCTAGAAGGTCCAGCAGATAGTCAAACCTCGGATCCAGTAAGAACAATGTGGTCTTCGCCTTGGCCGTGGAAGACTGGACCAGCTCTACACCATCAGCAGGGTCCTGGAGGGTGCATGGAGTTCCCCCAACCAGTCTACATGTGTTTTGTAGACTTGGAGAAGCCGTTGTGTCACTTGGGGAGCTCTGTGGAGGATACTCTGGAATTATGGGGTTACAGGTTCCTTGATGCGGGCTGTTTTTAAGTACGAGTGCCTGTTGATGCATATTAATCACATACCAAGGATCATGTGAATGCACTTAGTAAACCCAATTTAAGACTAATTTGTCTAATTTGCATTCCAAAAACCTAAATGTGAATCCATTGTATTTGCTATGTTTGATTTAAAATAACCTGTAACTAAATCTGAGCCACAAATAATAAATTGTACATATAATTTAAATTAATTCAGGCAGTAAGGAGTTAATAAACAAATAAAGGATTTATCAATAAATTGAGTACAACCTTTTATGTTGCTTATCTTCCGCATTTCTGGCATGTCTTTTTAAAAGGTCGCCTCTGTTTACTCTGATTTGTTTTAAACGATTTCCAGTTGTCTCCATATAATAACAGAATCTAGCAGTTATTCACCAGTGAATAATACAGTCCCTGGCATTGCTTTTCATCTTCAGTCCAAAGTAAAACCGCCTGTTGGAGGGTGGAGGAGAAAAATCTGATCAGCGGAGGTCAAGTAGGAAGGATGGAAAGGCTCCACAGTTTGTCAGATTTTTATTTGTTCCCATGTGCAGAGGGAAGATGCGGTTAAGGACACGCCGAGCCGCTGAACAGCAAATGGATGCACTCAGCCCTCACTAATGACAGCAATCAAGATAAACTCGGTGCAGTGTATGCAGACGGGAGGCCGCTGAGGCTAAAACAGGACAAATCGAAGCCTCTGTGTGTCCGTAACGAGCTGGACTGCGAGCGAGCAGTCCTCTGACAACAGCCAATCAGGGCGTCCTTTCACCCAGCCTGAGGGTAAACAGCAGCTGATGGTGGAGCGCTAGGCAGCCCGCAGTCATTACGCAGCTCTTCAGGTCTGATGGTGTGGTTGGGTGTAATTAAGCCTTTTAGTCAGCTTCAGCCGCTCTGAGCTTTGACCTCGCTCATTTACAGCATCATTCATCCCAGAGACGAGCCAGTAGCAGTGATGGTTCCACTCTTACCATTATTCTGGGTAAATAATGCACCGCTCTGCTCAAAACTGGCTGGGTTGCACTTTACATTAGTAAAGTCTAAACCTAAACATCCCACGTCTCAGCTTCAGGCTGATTACTACAGGTTGAGATCTAGAGCTTTAATAATCCGAACGCAAACTCTACTGGAATTTGTTATGTTTATTTGAAGGAACCAGTTATATACAATTGGAATTACGTCTGTACTTTGACTAGGCCATCTTATTATAACTCTGGTTGTCCTGCTGGAAGGTGAATCTCCACCTCAGTCCTCTCCAGCCTCTAACTGGTTTTCTTCCTGGACAGCTCTAGTTTTAGATCAGTCAGTCTTCAATCAACTCAGGCTGACACTGCCCCTGCTGGGGAAAAAAAAAAAATTCCCAAAGCATGATTGAACAGAGCTCTTGGAGATTTTTGGATGTTGTTGTAGAAACTAATCCTGTTTTAAAACTTCCTACCTGAACTTGCCAGGTTCCTTGGTCTTAATGATGCTGGATCTTCTCTTACGTTCTCTAAAACAACCTCAGATTAAAATTCACAAACATGGATTACCGAGCCTAAATATACCAGTAGGTGACTACTGAGGGTAGTTGTAGTCATAGATGGATGGATGGATAGGTTGAAAGGAGTGTTGGTAGATGGACAGTTGGGGGATGAATAGATAGGAGGAGGATGAAAACATTGGCAAAAGCACAGTTAGAGGGAAATTATAATTTAATATGTTGGTAAAGGGACAATAGGAGGACAGATGGACAGAAGGATGGATGAAAATGTTGGTAAAACAACAATTTGAAGCGACAAAAAAGGAAGGAAGTGATGAAAGTGTTGATAGATGGACAGTTGAGGGACAGATGGATGAAAGAATGGATGGATGTAAACTTTAAACGGACAGTTGGAGGACAGAATGATGGGAGGGTGGATCAAAACATTAGATTGACAGTTGGGGGGACGGACGGAAGACCTAATGAAAATCTTAGTTGATGGACATTTGGAGGACAAACGAATGAAAACAAGTAATGAAATCTTTGGTAGATTGACATTTGGAGGACGGATGAAAGGGAGAAAGTGATTAAAACCTTGATAGATGAACAGGTTTGGGATGTAAGTTTGGATGAAAAGGTTGGGTAGATTGACAGTTGGGGACAGATGGACGGAAGAATGGATGGATGAAAACATTGGTAAATGGATATTTGGATGACAGACGTAAGGAAGAAAGTGATAAAAGCATTGGTAGATGGACATTTGGAGGACAGATTGATCGATCCAGGCTGTTATGGGAAAATTTATATTGAGGAATTTATATTAAGAATTATATTTTCTGTGTATTCTTACACACTGAAAGAACTGTGTGCTATTTCGTCATGATATAGTGATAGTCTGATTGTGTGACACTGCATAATATTAGGTTAGGTCAAATTAACTGATATTAGGATCCCTAATCCTGCATTGCCATGGAAACGACCCTCGGAGCACTGAACACTCCTGACGTGTCCTAAGATCGAGCGTATCCTATCAGACAAAGACGCCTGAGAGTCTGGAGACTTCACCATGGAGAAATGTTTACTGATGTAGTGTAGACAATAGCAAGGTTGTCTGGATCCATAAAGTGGTCAGTGAGTTGGTGGAACGGAGGAGCCAGCTGATGCGTACACTCTGTAATACTGTTCCTTCTTGTTTGTACAAAAAAAGTTTGAATTAAACCTCCGTGAAATGAAGGAATCTTTCTCACCTTTATTTAAAATATTTTTTCCAACTACACAGGCATTGACGGATGGACGATTTCAGGATGGAACATGGGGAAAATCTTTAAAAGCTTGAGTTCAGGACACCTGAGTTCATTTAAAATCTTCATTATTCGATTTCTTTTTTTCATACTTTTTTTTGCATATATTAATCTGAAGATTATCCCAAATGTTATGAACATAAATCATCATCATTGTTTATGTGAGAATAAACCATTTTTCTCCTCCTACACTCTCACAGAGGGAGCCTCTTCCTGAACAAACATTGTCCACGTGCCGTAATTACATCATAAATATTCATGTAAAAGCAGCAGGTCTGTGTTGGTGTCCCTGACTGATGGAGATGAGGGATGAAGGAAAGCTACAAAGCAATCACAGACCCTGAAAGATGTTCCGTTCCTCCTGCTCCACTGCCTCCTCCTTATCTGCCTGCTCTGCCGCCTCGTCACAGTTTAACGGACAAGATGTTTTTTTCTGTTTATCTGTTATTCCTTTATTCCCCGCTCCAGCGGCGCAGCTATCTTCAGACTCTGTGTGATGCATCTTCTCACAGCAGGTTAGAGAAGAAACACCAGCCTCTTGTGTCACTGTCCTGCTGGAGACCAACAGTGAGCTTCTGTCCATGGATAATCTGGGGTTTTAACAGTTTTATCATGATGTCTCAGATGGAGCGTCCATCCATTCTTCATCTTCACTACAACCATTTTTATTTTCTGTAAAACAGTTTTAATTCCATCTGTTTAATTTTTATTGAGTGGAAGTTTCTTTATTTTCCTCATTTACTTTCTATCAAAATCTATCTCTCTATCTGACCTCAAAGACTTTTGCTGAGTAATTCACTCTGCTGAAGAAGCACTGACTTCTGAGGAAAAGTCTGTCAAGTCTCTGCGATCATAATATCGTAGAAATCTACACAATGAGGAGATGATCTATGGGGTTGACATGATTATGTGTTTCACGTGAGAGAGATTGATGAACCGGATAATTCAGGTTCTGCGGTGAAGCAGCAGACACCCTGTACTGGACCTCAGTCACAAGGAAGTTCAAGTCTGACAGTGTGAGCAGAGACAGGAATCCTTCTCACATTGTCATGTACTTGCATAATCATAATGTGCAGCCCATTATGTTTCTGATGTGTTATTCACTTTCGTAAAGTCATTTGCTCTGTGCATCAGCAATACATTAGAAAAATTGCCAACCAGCTCATTTACATACCGAGCGTGAATTTTTCTAAGTAATGAGCGACGTAAAGATGTTCTATGAGAAGCCTGATGATATAGAACGCAACCTTTGAAATCATTATTCCATCTGGCTCTGAAGCCAATATGAAATAGACTGAAAGGAAGAGTTTTTTACTTCCAAAGAGCATTGCTGCCCCCATTTTATAAAGTGTATTGAATTTGTGTCAACATATGACCAGGGAAAGTATGCACATGTTGCTATGGTTTGGTTAATACCAGAGCGTAGGCATTGCTTCAAGATGCACAGAGAACCAATAGGAGCAAGATAAAAGTTCAGGCAATTTCTTGAAAACTGCAATTAAACTTGGAAAGATCCTTAGCCTTTGCAACAGCATGAATGCTGCCCAGAAAAGTATATTAACTGCTTTTAAACTACGGATAAGCTGATTAAAAAACACTTTACTGTTTTTCTCAGTCGCTTTGGTGCATTTCTCACATCACTATTAACATTTGCACAACAGTTAGTGCATTTCTCAGAACAATTAGTACAAACTGCAAAACCTACTGGATAACCTACTGGCAACCTGCTGGGATTCCCTTACATAGAATAGGTTTAACTGATTGGAATGTTTGTATAAATGTATTGAAATGACTTTTGTTGTAAAGTGCCTTCAGATGGCATTTGTTGTGAATTGGCGCTATATAAATAAAAGTGAATTGAATAACCTGCAAAAGTGCTTCACTTGCTCAAAAAAAAATAATTGATTCCTCAAAAGCAAGTATACATGTAAAGTCAAAATGTAAAGTCAAAGGTTTTCAATAGACTTCCTACTTTCTTTATTTAATTCTGTTTCTTTAGTTTTACATTATGAATTTACACTTATACATCCTCCAGTATTAGTCTACCAATTCCTGTGACCTCTCCATAAAATGCTTACTACATGCACCGTATATCCCTTAACATACTTTAAAACGCACAGTAAACACCATCACAGCACAAGCTAACATCTAAAGTTTTTCTTATTTCTGCTCTTCGGGGTAAAGCTATTTAGGGCAACACTGAGGACAGAAAATCATGCAAACAGAAACACACCAGTACTTAAAGGAAATTCAGTTGAACAGAAATTTGTTTGGATTTTGTGAGGAAGCTAGAATAACCAGGGAATACCCAGATTTAAATGGCATAAATTGTATTTTTTTGTTCATTGTGCTCCTTGACTTCTATTTGTTAGACTATGTACATGTTACCTAAAATTTAAGTATCTACTATAATTTGTCTCTAAAAATGAGCAACACCTTACCTAAAGCCAAACGGAAAAAAAAAAATCTGTGCATAATCCCGGACCAGCCCCCAACTGTTACAGTCTGGCTCAATAGTTGTAGCAAACAAGAAGAGACAACAGATGACGGTAAGTTTTAAAGTTCACCGTATTAAATTAAGGCAAAATTAAAGCGAATCATTCTTTGTCAGGGGTGTAAAAATATACATATATGTGCGAACATGGATGTAAAACAACATCAAAAGTTAGTCACACCTTACTTCCAAAGCCAAAAGGGGACAAATTTAATCAGTGCACAATCCCGTACAAGACCCCAACTTTTACAGTCTAGCTCAATAGTTGTAGCAAACAAGATGAGGCAGTCAGTAGTGTCAGTAGTGGAAAAAGGTTTATACAAAAAGATGTATATATCTGTGAAAGTGGATGTAAAACAACATAAAAAGAGCCAGAATCTTAGAGGTCACCAGAGGGCATCATGGTTATTTGCCAGAAAGATTATAAAACAGAGACCCTCAATCCACCGATTCTTACAAGAATGAAGAAAATATCTCAGTTCTGAAGTATGAATTATACATTAATCTTTTTTTTTAAATTAGAACACCCGTGATACTTTAAATGGACTAATCCACTCGATAAAATCGAAGAATCTGGCAGTTAGCTCCTCTGGAGTATAAAGGTACATTCAGACCGCCCTGTTCGACCTGGCAGCAAAATGCTCAAAAGGACGAAATTTGACGCTTAAAACCAAACTCAGCTGCGCATCGCGTCAGTTTCTCAGCAGGCGAGTGGGGATTTCTCCGTTTCTGCACTTTCCCTCCCTGTGCTCTTCCTAGTAATGTGTATTTAGTACTGTAGTTCCCCTAACCGGGATTGTGTAGGGTTTACTAACATAAGAAAGTTAAAATAAAATATTTAACGCTTAACTCACACTCCAATATCCTCCGATTGCTACGTTATCACCTGCTGTTCCGTCTCTCCCGCCCTGCAGCTACAGCCGCCCGTCATCTCGCCCTCAGTCTCCCCTGCATTGAGTAGCTCCAGTCACCACTGCTGCAAATGGAGGAACTCTGTCCCATGTTTCAATGTGATTTTGATTGAACTCCAAAAAAACTACTTCTGTTCATTAAAATTAATTAGATCCAATCGTGCCAAAAACATACTGTGCTGTGCTGGTGCAACTAACTGGTGTGGAGACTCAGCTTTTTAACCTGTTGCAGGGCTTTTACAAGACCGATTATGTCAGTGGATCCAATGAAACGTATTCCAAGACAAATTACCAAGTCCAGTTGCATTCGACTGAAATTTCCTTGAGATATGTATATTTGTTTCATTTTTCTGCTTAAAAATGTCTTTGTCCCATTGTTTTACCATTTCAAGAGTCTGTATATGTTCTGTATTACAGTTAATACACAAGACGTATTTGCAACAACTGCAAGCTTTAAATAAAGTTAAAGACAAAAAAAGAGTATCTCCGGTCGAATCTCGTTGCTGACCAACGTTTGCTGGCCAAAAGTTACATTTTCGGGCTGGAGGTGCGTGGAGGCCTTGATGAGTTGCAGCCGTGTGGACGTGTTGATGCCAGCTATACTGACGTGCCCGACTTGCTGCATGCCAGCTTGCTGCAGCTCGACACCCACATGCTGAGTAGATATCAGACTTTGCATGTAATCTAGCTGCCCTGCTGCCTGGCAGCAAAGGGCGGTCTGAACGTAACTTAACAAGACGTGTTAAAACAAAACCAAATTGGGAAGACACCAGTGGTGACCAGTCCCGTATTGGCTAATAGTGAACACGGGGACAATTCCCGGTGGGCCGGTCTTATGTTGGGACGCAAGGGCTGGTTCTATGACAAGCCAAGACGTACTAGTGTGCCAAAGGTGCAACTAAGCAAAAATTAGTTACCAGTAGAAGCATTTCTGAACAAGTTGGCAAAAGCTCGAACTAGTATGGAACATTTTTTGACATGTTCTGTGTAGTTGCATACTAGCTGGCATACATAACAATTCATAGAGAGGATATGGAGTTTTTACTAAAACAGCTTGCCATATTGGGCCGCTTCTGCCTTCACGGGCAGCTTGGTTGTTTGTTTTTTTACCGCGCACCGTGACGTAACACGTCAGAGCAGTCAGTCAGCTGTGTTTGAAAGCTCTGGATACAGACGTTGCTAAATGTGCAAAGATTGCCGACTTTTCCACGGGACCAAACTTTTTGTTTGGGACGACAAGCGTGGACGATGAAACAGGGAAACACTGTTCAGAAATGGACACTACTCCTACTGATAATATTTCCCGGGGGCTCTTGTGCGAGGTTTTTAAACAGACGTCCTCACTGACCATCCAATAGCAAGCCTGCATTCGTGTCAGGTTACCATAAACCCGCCCTCAAGCTAGTTTGCTTTGGAAGCCTGCTCGGTGCTACAATCGGTGCTACAAGCTTTCATTCTTTATGTTTCCTTATGTGCCTTAAGGCATCCAATGAACGTAAGTATCACTATTCACCGTTAACGTGAATATGTTGCCGTTAGCCCTATGATGGACTGGCGACCTGTCCAGGGTGTACCCCGCCTCTCGCCCGTTGACAGCTGGAGATAGGCACCAGCCCCCCCTGCGACCCCTTGAGGATTACGCGGTTCAGAAAATGGATGGATGGATGTTGCTGTTTTCGTTTTGTGGTTCTGGTTATAAATATAGTTGTTAGTGTTTAGAATGCTGTGGTTAGCTTATCTCGGGGGTAAGCTAATCCACTCGGTGTTGTGAAGTACAGTTGCTAAAGATATCCGTTTCTGTATAATAGAAAAATATTCGTACCAGTTCCGATGTAATATTTGTCTCAATACTACTTCTAGTTTAGCCACTGTTTCAACGCAGCCTCGTATCGGTGCGTGCTACCCATGTTTTTGCCTATTTGCAAATGGGATATTTGTGCCATTAATGCTACTGTGCTAGCTGTAGCTAGCTTATTAGCCGTGGCTGTACTCCGGCCCTCTAGCACCTGCCTTGCACTCGCCAATGAGTCTCCATTAATACATCTTATTTCTATTATTTTACTGTAGTACACAAACTCATTTGTAATCTCTTTATTTCTATTTGTATGATTATTTAATTCAAATTGTTTTTCTTCTGTAATGTTTTTTGCGCAACTGGTTGGTTAGTGATTTATTCCATTTATAGATGATTAATGTTGTACATTTTGTTTTTATTTATTCTATTTGTGCAAATACTATGATTGGCAACATACAGTAATAGCCTTTAGCTTGGAGTGGCACATGTTCAATAAAGAAGATCCATTCTGAGATCGGTCAAGTCCTTACCCGATTTCTGCTATCCGGACCAATCCATCAATACAGTCTTTTCTACTGGTTACTTTAGTTACCTACAAAACAAATACGACACACTGAACTTCGCCTGCAAACCACCATTCCAGTTAATTAATCATCAAATCAATTAATTTCGTGAGGTTGCGGCAACTACCATAACATACCATTTTAAAATGTGATTTATTTTCAGAGTCAGTAGTGGTGAGTGGATTTCTTTGGTTAGTAGGGAAGGAGCAGATGTTTGAAGAGGCAGGAATTAGTTCCAATAAAACCACTTTCTATCCCCGAATGACAGAGTGACCTGTTGTATTTTCTTCCTTTACAAGTGAGACAATAAATTCTAGGGATGGGAATCTTACAACATCCCACGATTCAATTCGATTCCGATTCTTGGGGTGATGATTCGATTCAGAAGCGATTCTCGATTCACATCAAAAAAAAAATCTTAATCAATACTCTTTCATTCATCATTTGTGTTTGTAATACACACAACTTGATCTGCCAAGTGTCTGTGATGAAGTGAGCCATGAATGTAACAGGGCATCAACACAAAATGGATTTTACAATCTATGTTGAGAGAAGGGAACTGGTTCAAAAGTAACAAGACATGAAATTGTAACTGGACATCAAAGACCTTTTAAACAAAATTTCTAGTCTTGAAAAAAAGTGCTGATATATTTTAAGAAGAAAAAAATATGTATTTTATTTGTTCTTTGGTACGTAGCAGAAAATACATTGAAAATATTTAGTATGCACCAAATGTTGCTCATCAACCCTCATTAAACAGAAGTTTATGGCTCATGTTATTATTTTCCTTGTTTTTGTTAGAAATTTTTAAAGTCCTAACGTTATTGAACTCAGCATATATTTCGGACTTCCTTGAAAGCGCCACAGGTGTGCAGCGCTGCTGGATGTTTATGTGTAGCTTATAAAGAAAGATCGCTCTTATATACTTGCAGATTTATTTTAAAAAAAAAACTTTAGCCAAGGGTGTCATTAACATGGAGAAGACCTTTTAGATGGCCCAAACATTTACCTTCAGCAAAGACTGGGCGGGCTGGATTTGTCTTTCATCTTTCATGCTGAAGCTTTAGCCTAGCGGCTACAGCTAGCTGGCTAGCGGCGCATCAGACCTGTCAATGCGACGGTGGCCTTTGCATGACAAACCCTACACGAAGCGAAAATGTAAAAAGGTTCAAAAAACATGTTTTTTGAGAATCGATTCTCAAACATTTCGGATCGATTCTGAATCTTGTTAAATAGAAATCGAGATTCAGACGTGAATCGATTTTTCCTCACACCCCTAATAAATGCACAAAACCCACAGTTGAAAGAAGAGAATGAAAGTAATATAAAGGCTGGATGTTGTTTTGCCATTGAAAATATCTTAATTGGTCAAGTCAAAATGTTTTTTCTATCAAATACACAAAAGCTTTACAGAATATTATTTTCATGGTGACACAGGTGCAGCAGGTAGGTTCAGTGAAACTAAAGGAAGTGTGAAAGGGAGAGCAGAGTCCATCTTCCTGATTATAAAGAAAATAAATCAAAAAAATTGATTAAAATGCTTTAGATAATGGTGCGCTATTGTAGCTTTTACATGTAAGGTTATAGTTAGATTTTTCACAATAATAGATTGTGATACGAACGAGTCCCACTCGGGCCCTGGCAGTGACCTCACAGAAGAAAATGTTGCTCCCCATCAATCTGGGAAGAGAACTAGCTCAGGGAAATACAGGTCTCAGTTGGTATGCCTCGATTGGAAGAGTTGAAGGAGAAATAGTCTTCTCTCCAAAAAAAAAAAAGTGATCATATGTGATTAAAGCTCTGATTGACTCAAGGAAACCTCCACCTAATTGTCATGGGTTCAGATATCCTCATTGGTCTGTTTCAGATCAGGAAACCTGCTGCAAACACTGTCACCAGCTGATTTATTAGCAGGTTAGTCGGAAGGAAAACACAACAGCACCAATAATCTCTACAACAAGCACCTGTTCCACTTTCAGGAAAACCTCCAATCTTCCTTTGGTTGTCTCTACTAAAGGTCATGTGTAAATGCAGCTCTGTTTTCCTCCTCGACTGTGCTTTACTAAAACACATTATTATTTGAGTTCAGCCCGCTCTCCACAATGAGCTCTTCCATTGATTATCCAGTAGATTGGGCCGAATCGATCGCTCCTCTGCGCTCTGTTAACCGTGAGAGGGTAACGAGGCGGAGAGAGTGATGGTCTTCCTCAACGCACGCCGGCTGAGGAAGTAGATCAGCAGTCTGAGGCAAGGATCACGAAAAATAATCAGGATTATTAATAAGGATGAAGGAGAGCTGAAGAATATTAGATTCAGTAGCAGTTTAGAACCGGAAGTTCAAAGTTTTTAATATTAAACTTATTATATATTTATGATATTTAGGTTGTACAGAAGAGGGCATCCTCTTTTTTAATTAATTTTACAACCAATCTTATATATATATATATATATATATATATATATATATATTTATTTTACTTTCAAGCACACAGACTTTCTGGAAGTTGCTTTCTGTTGCTGTATGTTGATGTAACCCTGGTTTACGCCTCGAGTTTGAAAGCAAAAAAAAAAAAAGAGAAAAGAATCAACACAACTTTAAAGATTACACAAAAGTCTGGGACATAAGAAGAAATGAGTGATGGATCAGAACTTCTGTATGACGTTTACTGGTTAACGGAGCGTAACTCGCACAGAGCTGGGATGTTCCTCCGCCTGCATGCAACACGGTTCTACATCCGTCAGATCGAGAATGTTTCCTTTGATCAGAGGACATGGATCTCTCTGGGTCTTTTCTTATGATAATTAGCTAAATAAAAGGCAAAGCGGGTGTATTTTTATCATCATTCCCTTTGTGATGTTGCTTGGAAGTACAACAAAGCCGCTATCTTACGAAGTCAGAGCACCTTCTGAAAAAACGCCCTGTAGCTTTAAAATGTTGGGAAAATAAATAACCATTGTTTCTTTAGGATGTTAGCAGCTTTAAAAACTTAATTCTACTTTCTTCACGCAGTATTACAGAATATTTTATTAAAATCTAGTTTAAATATAATATTGAGAATGAAAGATTATTTTTCTAATCTCTTAGAGAGGAGTCTCTGTAAGGAGGATAAAAAGCTCTTATTTCTGCTTCTTACTGGTCTCACCAAAATGTTTTTAGTTATGGAAAAACGTTTGTTTTCCTCAGCTGCTTTTTAAAAGTCTACATTGGTCGTCATTACACCTAAATCACAAAGCATATAATCACCTTTTTAAATCTCATGTAGCTACGAATAATACTTGTAATTTCTTTTACAGCTCTCACTGTTTTTAAAAAGTATAAAAACAGAAATAAACATTGATAATCTTAAACAGAAATGCAGTGCTGTGAAAATGTTTCTCTCATAGATTTCTTCTTTTTGTCCTCGAAGTGTTTAAGTATTTTATGATCATTTTTAGGGTCTTTCCACACCAGCCTACTCCTGTTTTTATTTTCTAAATAATTTGGTGTTTTTTGTGGTTTCATTTCTGTTTTTAGTTTAGTTTTAATCCTTTTGTCTCTTGCTCAGTAACACTAACCAATAATTTAGGAGCAGATGTAATGTGCTACCTAATTAGGTCACTTATGATGGCCATTTTATTTGGACTGTCATTTATAAAGTCACAGTCAAATATTACAACTCTTTACTTAATCATAAGGAGGGTTAATATTTTTTTCTAAGTCATATTTTTACCATTTCATTAATATATTCATAAAAGTCACATTTCATAACCAAATATTACATTTTAAACCAAATAAGTTTTCTCCAAACTGAATATTAGTTAGCAAGTTAGCTTGCTAGCTAACTAATAAGTTAATACAGTTAAACATTTTGTGTGTAAAATAAACATTTAGCCTAGACCTAAATTTTAGGTTTAGAACTAAAATATTTAGTTTGTAAAACAAAAATTTAAATTGGAAATAAACATTAAATTTGTAAACTAAATATTTAGCCATTGCAAATTAGCTTCCAAACTAAATATAACAATTGCAAGCTAAATCTATTTGTCCTAACTATTTTTGGAGCAAAATATTTAGGTTGCAAATTAATTATTTTGTAAAAAAAAATATTTAGCACCAAACTTGATATTTAGAGCCGAGCTAAATATTTAATTTGGAGTTATACATCTACAACAAACAAATGGTTATCTTGCTAGCTAAATATATGACATTTTTTAAAATATGAAGGTGAAAACAAGACTTTCACAAGTTTCCCGTATGTAAGACTGAAAAAACCTGCTGTTAATTTTTGATTGTCTACGAAAGCTGAAATCCAGATTATTTACCAGAAGTCCTAAAAACACTTACGTCAGGCACATCGCAGACAGCCGTATCTAAAAGGACCCCTGCTGTGATTGAGCTCCTTTCAGCCTCGGCTGCTATCAATCAATCACTGAGAGCATCTCATAAACTCTCTGGATTCTCCTCCTTTGCCGTTAAACTATAAATACTGTCAGGGTGTATTATTCATATCTGTACTCAGTGCTTTGAAGAAAATAATTTGGTTTGCATTTTTGCTGCTTCCATCAACAGCAGAGAAAATTAAAACTCTCCACAGGAACCCAGGATTAACCTTCATCTCTATAAGTACGGTTCCTATCATCAGCAGCCCCGTCATGTTCTTCCTGCTTAATTCGGAGAATTAATCCAAGTTCTGCTGCCTGATCCTGATATCGGCGCCCCACAGTAACACAACGGCACACAGACGACTGTATTTCTTCTATCCAAACTTCATTTAAAGGGTCAGAAAGCGTGACGGATTTTTTTCAGTAACAGTAAAACCCATTATGTAACAGTAACACAGAAGAAATGGGGAGAATTTAACAGGGTTTTTAAATCGGTGAACAAAATCTATTAAGGTGAAATGTCTTTTGACGTGTTAAATATAAACTCAACCTTAAAAACAATTAAAGGGAAACGTTTTAAACTCTTCTCTCTCTGCAGTCTCCATGTAGGCTATGTTACAAGAACTTTGGGACTTCTCTTTCCCCTGATTAACAGCTTACCCAGTTATTTCCAGTTCTAGGCCAATGGTGGGATCTATGGAGCATGCTCACCGCACTGGGACCACGGGGAATCAACATTCAGGAAAAATCTGTCTGCTTCGATCTGATTTTAACAGATTCGTTTCCTTCCATCTATAACTACAATATTAGCAGCTGTTTTAGAAAGCTTAGTCTATTTATCTCCAAAGCAAATTAATTCAATTTGAACGTCTAGTAAATGGAGTGACTTCATGTAGCTGCTTGTTTTTAAATCCAGGCTAATCTCAGACAGAAAGGAGTTGGCATCTGCAATAAAGTAAAATTTACTGGAACCTTTGATTAAGAAACGAATTAATCTTTTATAGCAGCAAAAATATAATAAAAAAATACAGGGACGTCTCTGTTCTGGTAGCGCTCGACACGTGGAAACTGTCTCAATTGTCTTAAGCGTGGTTTAGAGACCGCTAGCCAACAATCCATTGGTCGACAGTCCATTGATCGGGTTGCTGGATTTTAGTGACTGAGATGGTCAGGCCTGGTTTGTACCAACTGGGTCATCTTTTGGCGGTTGAGTTAAGGTCAGTAACTGGGTTTCCACTATCGGACCTTGACGGTATGTGCATGTCCCCACTTCACCGGGCCAGTGAAACTGGCCTGTTGTCAGGGGCCATTTCAAGAACCAACCAAGTACCAGTCATGGGGTATTTAATCGGGAAAAGGCTGAGTAGACTCGCTGGGCGGGCTGGCCGTTAGGTGACGCTGATTGGTTGTGACTCAGAGGGAAATGAGCAAACGATGGGCTTGGTAAGAGTGGAAGAGTTGATGGCGAACTAGTTTAAGAAACTCTGCAACCAATCCTACTTCTTCCATCTCCGTCTCTTTTTACGCTCTGCTGCTGTGGCCGTTTTTCCCGTGCCGATCGGTTAATATTTCTTGGTTCCAGTGCCCATCACTGCTCCGCCATTTGTAATCTGACACTGAACGGGCTAGAGGCTAACGATGGAGTATAAGGGCAATTTTAAACAAAAGAAAAATATTTCTGAATAAATTTTGCCCCCCAAAGAAATTAAATTAACATCTTTTCCAGAAAAAAAACATGCAAATTATCTGATGTCAATAAGTAGCAAAATTACAAGTAAAAATTCAGTATTTATGAGATTAATTGTATATATTTTCCAGAAATAAACTCGGAAACTCTCCATTACAAATGTAAAACTTAATTGAAAAATACTTTACTGTCCCACGAGGGGAAATTCAGTTTACAGTACAACTGTCCAAGATCATGACAAACAATTAAAATTACGAGTTAAAAGATTAGTTTCACATTTTTTCTAGGAAAAGTGTAATTTTCTGATGTATAAAAGTAGAACATTTGTTTAATTTAAAATTTTCTACTTTTCTACGTCAGATAATTAAAAAAAAAATTCCTAGAAAATATCTGCGATGAATCTAAAATTATCTGTCTTTTAACTCGTATTTTTATGACTTTTGTGATTTAGAATTTACTCGGAATCTTGCCATTTATTGACACAAGAGATTTTCCAAGGTTTTTTCTGGAAAATATGTCTTTAATCTCATAATTTTAGTTTTCTGGGCAAATATTTACTCAAAATATTTTTTTTTACAACGGCCCTAATACTCCGTCATAAACTTTGCACAATCAATTAAATTGAGAAAAGATAGTCTGCTCTAAAAATATCTTAAGCTATTTTTCCCCCAGCACCGTCAACTTGACATTGCAGTGGAATGCATTTATATACTAAGCAACTTACTGCGTTTAACCCGTCATCGCTAGACATCTTATTTGTTCTGGCTACTCTCCCTTGAAACTTGCAAAGGTAATGGGTGAGTGGCTAAGACCAAACTGCCATGGTTTTGTACATGCAGTGCAGTACTCCAATTTGACCACATGATGGCAATCTTACATATTGTACCTTTAATCAATTAGGATTTGGGGTTGGGGTGGTCCTCGAGCAAAAAAATAAAAAAGGTTGGGAACCACTACCCTAAAGGACCAATTTTTGGATTGAGATATTACAGCTGAGAGGACCGGGCCAACAAAGTACCGTCTGGTAAAATCCTCCTGAAGTTCTGTTCTTGGAAACTGAAACCACTGGTCAAACAAATCTGAAAAGCTGGTAACATGTTAAACAGAAGAACCAAAGGTTTCTGAAGACCGTATACAACAAGGTAAAAGAGTAAGGCCGTCATTTAGCAACGGTTTGCGCAAACAGCACAGCGTTGCCAAAACAGGCTGAGGCTGTTCTATCAACACGGCGCAAAGCGCATTGCGCCTGTTAAACCATTAAGCGCTTTTGCCCTTGATTAATATGCAATCTGGGGGTTTCTGTAAGAAGACCAAAACTATTGGGAGGAGAAATGGCAAATAATTGGTGTGATTTACTAAGCCTAAAAATGTTTGCTCCGGCTATTTTAGCGTCTATTTTTAGCACTTCCGAAAAGCATGTCTTAATTTTGCACTACCACATTCAACATGAGTTTATTATTAACAAACAAAAAATGTCACACACAATATAAACTAAAATTAATTAACACTAATTGCCATAAACTCGAGAGTTAGTTAAATATTTACCTGTTTTTCCCCCAAAGACGCATGTCTCCACCTGGTTAAAGACGCACTGAGCGGAGAGTGAGTTACAGATCCTCATTAGTTTCCCATGTAGTGGTTAACCTTCCTGCAGTCAAATTATTAAATGTAGTAATCATACAATACCACAATGTTAACTGGCATTATACAGTGGGGCAAAAAAGTATTTAGTCAGCCACCGATTGTGCAAGTTCTCCCACTTAAAATAATGACAGAGGTCAGTAATTTTCATCATAGGTACACTTCAACTGTGAGAGACAGAATTTGGAAAAAAAATCCAGGAATTCCTATTGTAGGATTTTCAAAGAATTTATTTATAAATTACGTTGGAAAATAATTATTTAGTCCCTTCAAACAAGGAAGATCTCTGGCTCTCACAGACCTGTAACTTCTTCTTTAAGAAGCTCTTCTGTCCTCCACTCGTTACCTGTATTAATGGCACCTGTTTGAACTCGTTACCTGTATTAATGGCACCTGTCCACAGCCTCAAACAGTCGGACTCCAAACTCCACTATGGCCAAGACCAAAGAGCTTTCGAAGGACACCAGGAAAATAATTGTAGACCTGCACCTGACTGGGAAGAGTGAATCTACAATAAGCAAGCAGCTTGGTGTGAAAAAAATCAACTGTGGGAGCAATTATCAGAAAATGGAAGACATACAAGACCACTGATAATCTCCCTCGATCTGGGGCTCCACGCAAGATCTCATCCCGTGGGGTCAAAATGATCATGAGAACGGTGAGCAAAAATCCCAGAACCACACGGGGGGACCTGGTGAATGACCTGCAGAGAGCTGGGACCAAAGTAACAAAGGTTACCATCAGTAACACACTACAACGACAGGGAATCAAATCCTGCAGTGCCAGATATGTCCCCCTGCTTAAGGCAGTGCATGTCCAGTGTGGCTCTCTAAGAAGCATTTGAAAGTCCTGGAGTGGCCTAGCCAGTCTCCAGACCTCAACCCCATAGAAAATCTGTGGAGGGAGTTGAAAGTCCGTGTTGCTCGGCGACAGCCCCAAAACATCACTGCTCTCGAGAAGATCTGCATGGAGGAATGGGCCAAAATACCAGCTACTGTGTGTGCAAACCTGGTAAAGACCTATAGTAATCGTTTGACCTCTGTTATAACAGAGGTTATATTACAAAGTATTGATTTGAATTTGTTATTGACCAAATACATATTTCCACCATAATTTACAAATAAATTCTTTAAAAATCCTACAATGTGAATTCCTGGATTTTTTCTTCACATTCTGTCTCTCACAGTTGAAGTGCACCTATGAAGAAAATTACTGACCTGTCATCATTTTAAGTGGGAGAACTTGCACAATCGGTGGCTGACTAAATACTTTTTTGCCCCACTGTACATATGACATTTTAAAAACAAAATTCAGACACGCAGCAGTTTTAATCAGTCTAACCCTGCAATACGATGTGTGCATGCAGCAGAGAGCAGCGCATGTACACCGCATGAATTACATTTATTACTGACAAACGAAAAAACAGAATTCACAGCATTTTAGCATAATGGTAAATAAATTCTGTAACAGCCAAAGAAATAATACATATGTCGCCCCCCTCTATTTTTTTTGTGCCAAAGACGTGAATCCATGCGCATTATTCCTCCTCTCTCTAGCCGTGGTGCAGCTCGCATTGCCGGACGCAAACTCCTCATTTGAATTCTACTGCTTGCGCCTTGAGAATTGCTCATGCAATCTCAGTAAATAACCCACAATTTGAGGACAACCCACTCGCACAAATTATTAGCGCCGGACGCAATTTTGTGGTCATTATCGGGAATCTTGATAAATCAGGCCCTCTGTCTCTGGAGACAACGGGAGGACCTTAATTATTGTCCTTTATCTTTCTGTTGGTTGTACTGACTGACTAATATCTTCATATTTTCTAAGAAATATGTTTCTCATTTTATTGTTTGCATCTAAAGGCAGTCAGAATCTGCAGTAAAGTTAGGATGTCCCTGCTATCCATGGTGTTGAGTCCATGTCCAGTATATTTCTACAACTCATCCAAATGACAGAAGGTCCATAGTTGGGTAGTCCGACACATTAGCTAAATGGAATCTGGAATCGGAAAAGATTTTCCTCAAAGTAGTCAACTGCAAACTGACCGGCTCCTTTCCATGAACCACCAAGAAGCTGCAGACAGTTAAATCTGGGTGTACTTACGAATAGAGCAATATCAATGAAAACAGCTCAGTCAGTGTGAGTTTTATATAAAGTGTATTGCCACAGTTACTTGAAATAGTAATCTGATTACTGACTACTGATTAACCCTTCCAAAAGTAACTTAGTTACTTTACTGATAATTTTAAAATAACAAAATTAGATTACAAGTTACTTTGTTAGTTACTTTCAGCAGCTGCCAATAACCCTCCCCACAGTGTCAACATAACAATAACCAGACCAGATACGGTGACAGATTTGTAGGGTAGAGATAAAACAAACATGGCGACCGTAGAGGAGATAATCAGCCGTTTGATTTTCAGATCACGACAGAAAATAATGGCAGCAGTGTCGTAGAAGGTACGTAAGAACACATTTTCCGCTATTGTTGCTTGTTTTCCTACTGATTTTGCCGCCCGCTGACTCCGTACCAAATGTTTTTTTTTGCTTTGCAGAAAATCGAACGTGTTGGATTAGTCATTACTGAAAATGTGGTCATATTTAGAGAAAATCACTACTAAATAACACGTTACTGAAATCACCATGATTTAAACACTTTTAAAAACCGCTTTTAATTAAAAAGGATTAAAAAAATTTACCAAAACTCAGCACCCCGGGCTACTGCCCGTATGAGCCTTTTCTTAACTCAGGACAAACTTTTACTAAACCAAGGTTGTTCTGTTTATGTTAGAACTGAATCGATTGAGACGTTTTTACCTTCTCCCGCCCATATTATTCCTCAATTTCACATTGTAAATTGTAGCTTGAATATAAATGAGCTAAAAGAGCAATTTCCCTGTAAATGTTGCCAATAATTTGTTTTTCAGGGGACACAGACGACAAACACCGCTTCAGATTTAACCGTTGATGGACAGCGTCATGATTTTATGATTACAAAAGTTTGTTTTTTTTAAGCCTGAAGGCAGGGAAACATTTTGTCCAAATGAATAAAATCATGAACGTCAAATAGAGAAGAGAGAAGCCTCGTTCAGAGTAGCTGAGGGCGCAGCGGATGGTGTTTTCTGGCACATGGTAATCACAAAGATCTACTTTCTGTTCATTAGACTGTTCATCAGACGTGCCATCAGTGAATTCTGTCGTTATAGAAAAAAAAAAGAAGAAAGTAATAGGCTGGAAAATCTTTTAGCGGTGATGGGCTCATGGTGGAGTAAGGGAAGCCTTCAGGGAGTGTTCAGAAATGTACTGCCCGTCTATTTTAGGTGGCATTAAAGACTGGCATTTAGATTCAAGGACAATCATTCAATGGTGTAGCCGTTGTACATTTGACACAGCTGATCTGCTGCCATATGTTCCTACAGAGTTGAACAAAGTCAAAGGTTTTTCAGGGATATATCAGTATCAAATCTTGGCAAGGAAACTGGGTGTCCAATCCAGTGGCTTCCACACTTTCCAGTCTCTGACCCACAAAATAAACATTTAAGAGGCCCGTGACCCCAACTCTTGATGAAACATACAAGCACATTTTTCTGATTACCTTAAGAAGTGGTAAAATGACAAGAAAACCCAACATCAAGCACCAATATATTGAGTAATATATGTGATTTTATCAATTCAACTATTTTCTTCTATCTTTTATTCAATGCATAGAATGCAGATGCTTGCACATTGACATTTCTAGTATTGACATTTTTTCTCAAGAGAATCTCAACACCCCACACTTACATGTTTGTAACCCCAAGTGGGGTCCCGACCCCAACTTTGGGAACCACTGGTCTAGTCTAATGTAATTTAATTGCGTTTGTTTGGTGAATATTTCTACCACTACCAAGAAAAGTTACTGGGTACCCAATTATTTTCACCTTCGAGGAACCAGGTTGTACCCACTTTTGCATTCAGAACTATTAATCCTGTCTGGCAAACATGTAATAAGGTGTTTGAAATATTTTTGGTCCATATCGAGTTGTTCCAAACGTGCTCCTGGATTGTAATCTGGTGACTGTGGAGGATAAAAGGATGACAGTGACCCGGCATCACAGAGATTCACGGCTGTGGCTCATTCTTTTGGCGAAATGCACACATGAATGGTAAGTGTAGTTATGATAGTGCAGACGGACTTTTGGTAAAATTTTTACAAAACAATAGGTTCATAAACGGGTCTTCGGACAGTTCGACCTTCCCAGGCTAACTTGACAACCAAGTATGACGTTTCTGGGATAATTTTCGTGAATGTTTGAGACACAAACCAAAGCAAGTGAAAGTTTGAAGTCTAAGTACGAGTAGAAGATGAGGGGCTTGAACCGGGTTAAACTCAGAGCTAGAATCACCCAGCCTCCTCAAGCTGACACACGGATGTTATTCTAAAGTGCTACAGAGACTCTATAGCAGTACAGCTTCGTGTTAAATATTCATAGGGATCATTGCCAAAGTTATAGCTGATACTTAAATGATGGAGCATGGGTTAACAACTCCAAGTGCATCAGTAATGACCTAAAGCCAATGATGTGACAAATTAAATGCGAGTTTTATCGGGTGAATTATCGTCTGATCAAGGCCGGGGTCGGTCTTTGGCACCAGTTGAGAGTTAATTAAAGGTTTTATGAAACATAAAATCCCCTGGACTATCATGATGCGATAAACATGATGTAACGGCCTTCACTAACAGCACTCGCGCTGAAAAGTCAAAGTCAGCACTCTGCTTAATCTGTTGGGGTCTTGATTTATCACATGAGCCCCCATCATATTTGCAATGCTTTAATTCCTCTCTGAAGGTTTTCCTCCACTGGTCTTCAGACGCTGTTTTGACTTATTTTTGTTGGGACTGGAATGTCTTGAACCAGTGGAGCGTTTGGACGTTTAAGACTTGATCCATTGGCTTAAAAGCAGCTCAGCGCTGAGGACAGTTCCTGGAAGCCAGCTGTCTGTACGTCTCCTGAAGGGACGAAGTGAAACACAGATTGAGACACGCAAATGACACACGGCATCAGCTCGTTTAAGTGTCCATCAATGTCTCCGTCGATGCTGGCAAATATGAAAGGCCTGATGAGGGCTCTCATTAACACTCCTTACGGCTGTTATTTGAGGGTGGGCTGCAAGTATTGACTCCAGGCTGCAGTGTTGATAATGAAGGATAAGAGCAGGAGCAGTGAAATCAATGAGCCGGTCTATGATGCTCATTTTAAAGGCTCAATCAGCTATTCGGCGCCTCCTGGGACACAATATGTGGTTGACATAAAAGTAGCTGCTGCGCCTGACTTTTAGCTTATTTTTGTTCTTTCAACAGCTTCTTAGTTGTATTAGAAGCTACACTGAGTCTGTTTCAAACATGTATCTGAATCTAATCTGCAGTTCAGGGATACTGAGATGTTAAGAGCCACTAGTTGCTATTTTCCATACTACATTAGCAGGGAGACATCCGTTTTACTGATGGTTCTTTTAGCCATAAAGGCAGCATAATATGACAATATGTTTAATGAGAACTTAAGTAGAAAAATATTATGGCAGAGGTGGCCGTAACGCGGTAGCTAGATTTGTCTTCATAATGTGGCAAGGCGTACAATGAGGTTCTGGGCGGGATTAGATTCCACAACTCCCAGGGCACATGAAAGGGGCCACAGTGACACGACCCTCACGCTGTCACAATGACATCATCTGCGATGGTTAAGACACGGAAAGGTGGTTCAGCATATCGATCAGTAGACCAAGACCTATTGATGCATTACTTTTGACTCTTAGGTTCTGTTAGCTGATTATACAAGATTATATAAGTAGGCAAGGCAAGTTTATTTGTAGAGCACAGTTCATACACAAGGCAATTCAAAGTGCATCACAGTTGCATGAATTAAGAAAATCAACGTAAAAAATAACTAGTTACAATCAAAAGCAAGAGTGCAGATAAAATACTTTCAAGTGTCATATGCACGGGTAAAAAAAAAAACGTTTTCAGCCTGGATTTAAACATTGTTACAGCTGAGGCTTGTCTCACATCCTCATGAAGATGAATCTCAGGCCCTGAAGTTCTCAGGATGAATATGAATATAGCCTACTATGGCAGGGAGGTAGTCTTAATTTCGACTCTGCACCATTAGATACTAATATGTGACAACCAACTACCTCTGGGTAGGTATTTATGTTATTGCCCAGGTCACACTGATTCCACCCTTCTGATTCATTTGTATGTATAATTCAGTGGTTTTTGCACTGTAAGACTTGTCTGCAGTCTCTAATACTGTTGATCATTGGTGTCCTGACTCGACTGTGTAGTTGGCATTAAAGGCTTTGCTATGTATTGGTTTAAGGCTTGCCAGACAGAGGGGGGATTTTCAGTCAATCTGGGGAATGTGATTCTTCTGAAGCTCCATATGTCATTTAGAGGTTGTCTCCAGGGACCAATTACTTTGTGTTTGATTTTTTTTTCCCACAAAGCGGACATAAGTGAGACTTTTACATCTGTAATTAAAGTCAGGATTTGATGTGAAATTGAATGGCCCTTCAAATAAAATCTTACTTCATTGCTGTTTGTCTGGGTTTCTCCTTTCTCTTAGCAGTGCCCACCCCTCCATCCCCCAGGAAAGGCTCTGCTACAACACTGAAAAGGCTTACCAGAGCCGTGTAGCACAACTAGATCTCCTGACCTGTTAAGCACGACAACAATTGCTCCCATGAATTTACATGAGCTTAAAAAGCCTCATCAATATTCATTAAGTAGTTCTGCTGATTAATATGCTTCAGACAGGTATTGTGCAGTCAAAGGCCACGGCAACACTGACCTCATCCAAGGCGTGCTGTTTGTTAAATGATTTACCCTCAACTCACCTTCCCGGCTGACGTGAAACCTGGCTGTCAGGCTGAACAATTGAGCACCAATCTGACATTCAGACATCCATGACATTTACTTTCTAAACCATTTAAACAAGAGTAGCCTTCAAAACTAAAAATACACATTTAAATAGACACCAGAGAGCCATGAGGAGGACAGATGGTCGAATAATACGTGAACATGACACTTTGCATTAAGGTGTCACAAGGAGCAAAAGACAATACATTTGTTTGTCACACTAGTTAGTTCTGAGTAACTACCCGTAGACTGGTACTTAGTTGGTTCTAGTAGTGTCCCTGAAAATCTGTGAAGTGGAGGCATACCTTTCTTAGCATATTGTGAAGGTCCGGTAAATTACCCTGATGTTCTGATGCTGGAGACCCTATCCCCGACCTGAAGAAGGCACCCTACCCTTTTCCGGCTCAAGACCATGGTCTTGGATTTGGAGGTGCAGATCCTCTTCCCAGCCACTTCACACTCGGCCAACAGGACCACATCATCTGCGAAAAAGCAGCAACCCGATCCTGAGGTCACCAAAACAGACCCCCTCAACACATTGGCTGCGCCTAGAAATCCTGTCCATAAATGTTATGAACAGGATCGGTGACAAAGGGCAACCTTGGCAGAGTCCAACTCTCACTGGAAACAAATCCGACTTACTGCCGGCAATGCGAACCAAACTCTGACACCGGTCATACAGAGACCCGACAGCCCTTATCAAAGGGCCTGGTACCCCATACTCCCGGAGTACCCCCCACAGGATTCCCCGAGGGACACGGTTGAACGCCTTCTCCAAGTCCACAAAACACATTTAGACCGGTTGGGCGAACTCCCAAGCACCCTCCAGGACCCTGCTGAGGGTGTAGAGCTGGTCCAATGTTCCACGGCCAGGACGAAAACCGCATTGTTCCTCCTGGATCCGAGGTTCGACTATCCGTCGGACCCTACTCTGATGTCGCATATATGACGCCATTAGGCTAAAGGGAGGTAGCAGTAGCTATAGCACGTAAAACACTCACCCAGAGCGTGTAGAGCTTCTCCTCCATGCTGGCTCTCACTCCACCGACCGCTTTACCCCGGACATAGCTGCTACTTTCCACATGGTCAGATTTATAGAGGTTTAATGCTCCTTTCTTCGGCATGTTGTAGTTGTAGTCCGCTAAACGTTTTCACACAAAACCTAAAGTAACTTTTGCCTCCGGTCGAAAATCAGAGTTTTCTCTGCATCAAAATTAGTTTTTCATTTGTTCAATTCACTGCGCATTTCAAACTGGATGAGAAAAAAATACTTTAATCGCTCCATTGACTCATTCATTGTTTTTGCCATTTGGGGACCGATGGACCAGAAGTAGAAGGGCGTGACTTTGGCTCACCATAAAAAGTAATGTTTTTAACTGAGTAAACACAATGCTAAGGAAGTCATTACAAAAAGAGGAGTCACGTCTGTAGTTTAGAAGTTTATTGGCTTTACAATATCAGACAGGAACCTAACAGCATATCTTTTTCTAGTGCTACTGTGAGCAACCGGTGGGGGGAAGTGTTGAGCGCTATTTGACTGTCTGTAGGTACACTCAGTCAACTGTGGCAAAACCCGCAGGAAAGAAATCAAAAATAGCGGTAAATGTGTTTTTTATATTATTCATTCTCATAAGATAATGTGGATACGAACAGGCTTGTATGAAAAAAATACAGTTAAATACTGCAGTATTGATATGTTTTTTAAAAATACTGTGATATGAGCATTATTCCATACCGCCCAGCCCTATTTACAAGACTCTGTAAGGTGTCCACTTCTGCTACGTTTTTAAACGGTTACACCTGCAAATGAAGCCCGCAATGACCTCAGTTATTTTCTGAGAACATAAAAGATTGGCTAGTCGAAATGTTTACTTGATGCGTTGTTCACACGTAGCCGGGTATCTCACAAAACTGAGATAGTTTTCTATGGTTTGACCTGTCATCCACACATAACTGCAGATTTTTGGCATCAAAAACGATTATTTCTAAAAACTGCGGCCAAAGTGAAGATGTACGTCTTCTTCTTTTTCAGTGTCTGCGTGTGGCCGAAAGAAACTGGAGTTTTAAGTACCGCAACGTCGCTGTCCGTGACAAAAAAAAATGCTCCAAAAATCACTTGTGCGACACGTGTTTGCACTCAGAAACCGTATTTCTTCCCTCCGAGCAGTGACGTCAATCGTCAAGGCGCTTTTTGCATGCTTGCTTTTACCAGCTTTATCACTGCAAGCCTCAAAAATGTTTTCCCGTTAAAACTTTCCTTCCTAAAACGTGCAAACAACGTTAAAGGGTTAAATCTGTCTTTGGAGTATGAAAAGATCTTTTGAGCACTACTATTAAGAATTACTTTAGCAACACTTCAGGACCTGCTGAACTAAGGAAGGGAAAAAAAAAAAGTTTGGTTTCTACATATACAAGATCATTAATAGGAACTGGGAGGATGTCTTATGTTACCTTGCTTCGTTTGACGTCACCACTCAGACATTGAATTCAGGTAAGAGCCGGATGGTGGTGACAATGCCCGAGGGAAGAACCTCAACAAGATGGCGGCATATGCACACGCAGTGGTCTTGCTTGAATGCGTGTATGCTTTGATCATTAGACCAAAAGTATCATTGTAAAACGAGTGGCAGGTCCTGGTTGGATAGACATCACTTAGTGCTGTGCGGTTTTATTGATTAATTGAACTTTCTGTTCATGGAAATAAAATTTTTGGAAAATGAAAATTTCCATAGCTCAAAGAAACAGTTTATGATGGGTTGCTAAGCTCCTGTTTAATGAAATTTGACCTCCTAATGACCTTGCCAGAGCAAATTCATTAACCAGACCATGAGGGACTATAAAAATAAAAGGAAATCGGACAGGAAAAGTGCGCTATGTTGCATGCTAAAGGCTAACCAAGAACAGTCGCTTTACATTGTGGCATTTAAAATGTGAAGAAAGCATTTACTTACCGACTAAAACAATCCTCAAGGGCAGCAATAACTCAGACACCAACCACATCCAGCACTGACATTTTCCCCGACTGCTGCCATCCAATCACAGAAAGGTTTACCTGACAAAGGTTATCCCAACGAGGGGAGGCAGAAAGACGAGGGCAAACGCTGAAGTCTTTTCTGGGACGTCTTTGCTGTTCTACCATAAAAGTGAGGTCACACGTCAGGGTTCGATTACCAGTGGCCTCTGCCTCAGCCTTCGTCATATGCCAAACCTCATTAACGTCCTTCAACGAGAAATGCCACAAAGTTAATGTCAGCTAAGGGTTTCTGGATAATCGGACAGGTGAAAATGAACGTTTTCAGGCTTCTCTCAGCTTTTTCACGTTTTATATGAACTCTTGACTCATTTTACATCTCTCCTGCTTTAATTCAGCTAGTTTTTATTCTTTAATGTCAATCAAGCCAGATGGTCGGTTAGATTCCCGTCAGATAACCAACGTATTCCTAAAGCAGAGCTCATCACCAGCTTCCACTGGTAACCAGATGAGCAAACTGAACAAAGATTTTGTAGCAGCCTAGTAAAAGTACAAATTTAGATTGAGATGCTGCGGCGTTACTTTATACCAGCTGGTGATGCTGAAATTCCTTCAAATGCTGAATGCTAAAAGGCTGAATTAAAACACATCTACAAAGAAGATTGGGCCAATATTCCCCCGGCGATCACAAGCATTTTGGGTGTAAAAAGTTGTTAAAATGTGAACTTTTCCTCTGATTAATTAAACCATTATTAAAAAGCAGTTCTCTTGTTTTATTTTTAGTTATCCTTGTCTAATCGTAAAATTTGCTTAAAACTAGCTTCAAATACTGTGAGAAAAACATGAATAGAAGAAATCTGTGAGGGCAGTAAAGGAAACAATGAGCTGAGGAAAAAAAGCTGGGCGGTAAAACGTCCCCGGTTCTTCCTGCCTGCCTCTGCAGAAAACGCAACGGGATAATTTTATCAGCAGCCAGGGAGGCGAAACTGTGGTAGAAAATGAACCTTCTGCAAGCAAACGCCTCAGAATTACCATCTGAAAGTGCTCGTTTCGCTGATCGACCCGCCCCGGTTCTCCGCCTGCGATCATGCAGAATGTTTCCTGACACGGCGCGGCTCGTTCATGACTGATGAGACGGCAGAGAGCCGAGATGTGTAATGATGTGCAGTTATTCCAGCGTCACCTCAGAGGACGCGTTTGGGATGGGCTCTGACAGGGAATAAAAAATATGGTCTCGTTTCTGTCCCGCCGCCGTACACGGACCTATAAATCCAACATGGCTGTCTGCACTAACAGTTTCACACAGAGCAACCAGCAGAGGTGCCTATAGGAACCTAGTTTTCTGACAGTCAGACATCCTGCTAAAATTACTTTACACAGAAATCTATAATTTTCCTTCTCCCTAAAGTTAACGTTTGATTTTCCAGACCAAAATGAAGTCATCAAACCAGAAGGACTTAATTTGATCTGAGACAGAAGCAAAATATCAGCTCCAGTGGCTCGAGGTACGTAGTGATTTACTGTAAGCAGGAGAGATTTATCTCTCTTCAAACAGCAGCAAGCATTCGTTAGCATAAGATTTACATGAATGAATCCACTTATATTCTTAAATTATCTTTTTACTAAATATTTAAGAAGCATCCATCAACGAAAAAACAATAATGCTTATATACTTTGTCATCCTAAAGAGGGAAAAATTGCAATTTAAAAAAAGAGTGTCAAGTTTAATCTAGAAGTTATTTAACATATATTTTAACAATAACGTTCCTATAACAGTTTGGTTCAATAAAACAATAAGGTAAAAATATGATAGTAAAAGGTAATAATTTGTTAATAAGATACAAATTTCTGGTTTTAAGAGCACTAGTAAAATTTTAGCTAATAAATAATTAATGGTAAAAAAAAATAAAGTAAGAATTTGTCAAACTTTCGCACCATCACAAATCTGTACGCATTTGGGCCCAGATTGAAGCATAATTTATTTAAATTAGCTTTTCTTAGTTCAGAATTGTGCCATTTGCATACTGTTTAGTTATTTTTAAGTGGATTTGATTGTTTTAACATATTTCCTAATTTTTAACTTTTTGCTGTTCAGAGCTTTGAGAAACCAACAGTTGTAAAGCGCTTATATAAATAAAATGTAATTGATTGACTGAAAATGATGTAGTTTGACACAATCATGTATAATAAAATTCTACTGTGAAAAAAATTGAACAATTTTGTAATATTGTCAAAGTAAAACAAGTACTTGGTAAATAGTGTCAAATAATTATCTTGAATAAATCAGTTTATTTTACATAATTACCAATGTATATCTAGGTGTACTACAAGATGTATTTTATAGCACAATATAATTAAATGATTATGATGATTACGATAAAAAAAGCTATAAAACGATGGCGTATTTATTTACTCGTGAAAAATCAAATATTTTGTAATATTATGTAGTTACCAAAAGTATCAGAATGCAATTATCTGATTGTAAAAAGGTTCTAAAAATGATAATTGAGGACCTATTAAATAGCAGAAATTGTAACAATTTGACAAGATTACATAGCTAACAATCTAGTTACATGGAAATAAGAGCTGGTTATTTCATGCCAACAGCAGATTTTTTCGCCCACATACTGATATGAGCTTCTCAAATGATGTTAACAATGGAGTAATTACTTAACTATAAAAGTTAAATTACTATGTAATTAGCAAATTTATTAGAATAAGCTGGTATTAAATGGCTGCAATAAAATACTGATAATGGATCAATTGCTTTATTCTGGAAATGTAGTTTGGTAACGTGAGCTTCAGATGTAATCGTATTCACCCCAAGTTAGCGCTTCCAAGGAATTATTACAATGCAAGTTATAAGAAATGTACCATAGAGAAATGGTTTTATTGTTTAAATACAGTGGCTTGCAAAAGTATTCGGCCCCCTTAAACTTTTCCACATCTTGTCACATTAAAGCTACAAACATGAATCAATTTTATATGAATTCCACGTAAAAGACCGACACAAAGTGGTGTGAGAAGTGGAACGAAAATCATACATGATTCCAAATTTTTTTTACAAATAAATAACTGAAAAGTGGGGTGTGCGTAACTATTCAGCCCCCCGAGTCAATACTTTGTAGAACCACCTTTTGCTTTAATTACAGCTGCCAGTCTTTTAGGGTTTGTCTCTACCAGCTTTGCACGTCTAGAGACTTAAATTATTGCCCATCTTCTTTGCTAAACAGCTCCAGCTCAGTCAGATTAGAGGGACAGCGGTTGTGAACAGCAGTTTTCAGATTTTGCCACAGATTCTCGATTGGATTTAGATCTGGACTTTGACTGGGCCGTTCTAACACATGGATATATTTTGTTTTAAAACAATTCCATTGCTGCCCTGGCTTTATGTTTAGGGTTGTTGTCCTGCTGGAAGGTGAACGTTCGCCCCAGTCTCAAGTCTTTTGCAGACTCCAAGAGGTTTTCTTCCAAGCTTGCCCTGTATTTGGCTCCATCCATCTTCCCATCAACTCTGACCAGCTTCCCTGTCCCTGCTGAAGAGAAGCAACCCCAGAGCATGATGCTGCCACCACCATATTTGACAGTGGGGATGGTGTGTTCAGATTGATGTGCAGTGTTAGTTTTCTGCTACACATGGCGTTTTGCATCTGACCAGAGCACCTTCCTCCACATGTTTGCTGTGTCCCCCACATGGCTTGTGGCAAACTGCAAACGGGACTTATGGTTTTCTTTTAACAATGGCTTTTTTCTTGCCACTCTTCCATAAAGGCCAAATTTGTGCAGTGCACGACTAATAGTTGTCCTATGGACAGATTCCCCCACCTGAGCTGTAGACCTCTGCAGCTCTTCCAGAGCCTCTTGGCTGCATTTCTGATCAGCGCTCTCCTGTTTCGGCCTGTGAGGAGGATGGTCTTGTCTTGGTAGGTTTACAGTTGTGCCATACTCCTTCCATTTCTGAATGATTTGTTGAACAATGCTCTGTGGGATGTTCAAGGCTTGGGAAATCTTTTTGTAGCCTAAGCCTGCTTTAAATTTCTCAATAACTTTATCCCTGACCTGTCTGGTGTGTTCTTTGGACTTCATGGTGTTCTTGCTCCCAACATTCTCTTAGTGAACCTCTGAGGCCGTCACCGGGCAGCTGTATTTGTACTGACATTAGATTACACACAGATGCACTCTATTTATTAGCACTCACCTGGCAATGTCTATGGGCAACTGACTGCACTCAGACCAAAGGGGGCTGAATAATTACACACACCCCACTTTTCAGTAATTTATTCGTTTTAAAAAATTGGAATCATGTACACCATTTTGTATTGGTCTTTCGCGTGGAATTTTAAAAAAATGGATTCATGTTTTTGGCTGTGATGTGACAAATTGTGGAAAAGTTCAAGGGGACCAAATACTTTTGCAAGATACTGTATAAAACTATGGCAGTGTTTTTCAAATGAATTCAATGTAATTCACTAGATTTAAGAAACCTATTATAAGATTGAAAAACTAATGTGTTTGGCAGTAAATACGTGTAAATACTAGGGGTGTAGCGGTAAATGTATCCATATTGGTCAGTAAGGAACATTCGGTACGACACTGAGTGTCACCGCTACGCCGGTAGGAGTGACAGTGACATCACTGTAAAAGACCTATCAGTCCATTTGTGGATGTGTTAAGTTGCTTCGGACTCACTTAGCATGGGTTGACTCGGCCCGGGGTAGTATAAACCGCTCTGTAACAGGGCAGAACCAACCCGTACCAGACCGAGTAGACCCAAGTGTTAAAGGGCTACAAGTTTCCACATGGAAGCATAACTTGGTTGCACTTTAGCCAGGAAGTGTTTGCTGCTAGCTGTCATCGACGTTAGTGACCCTGACGACGCCACTTAGGCCTAGTTTATGCTTCTCCGTTTTGACGGAAACAGATTGACACAACGCCATTATCCGTCAACGCAAGGGCTCCCAGTCACCTACGCAAGGACGCACGAAGTAGAGGCCCAAATTTTAACTATCCGTCTCCGTCGACAGAGAGCGTATGCATCCGATTTGTCAGTTTCAGCAACAGCCATAGATCGCATCATCAGAACGGGGCTCTGTAGTCGCAGTAATCAGTATTTAATGCAGCGTTTGGCCACTATATGCTTTATATTGAAAGGATAATTTATCTTACCTGTTCTTTTGGCGATTTTGAACACAAGGAGGTGTAGGAAAACAACAAAAAAACGGCTGCTGTGTTTTGTTTCCATGCGTTTCTAGAATATTCTATGACCTGCACTTCTAGTAAAAGTTTTACAGCTTAACCAAAACTTTCTTTCTGTCGTTCATTGCTCCTTGAGGGAAAAATGCATTCACAAGCCTACATAAAAACAAACTACGCCAAGAGACGCCATGAAAAGTTAGCACCCCCTGCTGTCCTGGTCGAGCAACGCTGAACAATAGAGAGTGTAGAGGAAAAAACTGACTACTATAAACAAAAAAACATCTCTGTTAATACATCTGTGTCTGAGTGCAAATTTGCGGTCGAAGAAGCATAAACTAGGCTTTAGATGCCCTCGTTGGTGCCATTCTCTAAACGTAGCAATAAAGCATAAGAAGACTGGACATCCGACTGTAAAAATGTGTGTTGAAAATGTTTCTTCCAGGAATCAGTCAGTGAAGGTCGCGTTACTTTGCAGCAGCTGGTAAGAGCTTAAAGGCACAGTGTGTAATTTTCGGCCAGTAGGGGGCAGTGCATACCTAAATTATCACAAGCATGCGGTATCTGTGTCTTCGAGTAAGAAACTCAACAACGGAGGTCCAACTAGTGCTGTTTTCAAACGCCCAATTCCCTGAGAATTATCTATTTGCAGCAACATGACGAGCACATCAGTCTCTCTTTCATCGCTTGGAACTAGCGAAGAGG
This sequence comes from Apricaphanius iberus, assembly GCA_028564705.1. Classification (NCBI taxonomy): domain Eukaryota; kingdom Metazoa; phylum Chordata; class Actinopteri; order Cyprinodontiformes; family Aphaniidae; genus Apricaphanius; species Apricaphanius iberus. The sequence continues at coordinate 20,476 of JAPXFQ010000355.1, read as the reverse complement.
TAAAAATGCATTTATGGTGATACTTTTTTGCATTTTCAGGGCAAATCAATGTTTTAATAGCGGGCGTGTTCCGTGCGCTTTGTCCATCCGGGCTCTTGTAGAAGTAAGGACGTCATCTAATATGGATTTTCCCCTGAAAAGAGGCCTATGTATTTTAAAACGGATTTTTAAAGTTGTATTTTACATTATCGCCAATATTTTGCAATTAATGTGCTTTACATAATTATTATTACATAATATTTTAATGGCTATTTCCAAAGATGTACTGCAAAAAAACTACACACTCACTCTAAAGAGCTCTCCCCCAACCCTTCTGCAGTCCAAGCCAGGGTTAAGTTTTAAAACTGAAATATCCGGGAGGTTTATATTTTTTTCTAAATACTGGGAAATATCTTCACCTAACATTCAGATCTTTGAATGGATAAAGTAACCATCGTAATCCTAAATTTACCCAACACTGAACTTTATAAAAGTTGTTGAGAATTACTTTTCTCTGTAATTACCACATGTTACGGCTGTGAAGTGAAGGATTAGGCCCAACCTTAACCTGAAATTAGATTTTATGCAAAAATGCTGAGTGGGTGGCTCTGTAGTTGAGAGAAAAATGAACCATTTTGACTCTTAAGAACCCAACATGGTGGTAAAAAATAAGGACCAAAATGATCAGAAGTATTATGAAAAAAAAGTCGCTTTCCTTCACTGCCAGACTCACCGGAGACGGCGACGCTCAGCTGTAGTCCTCAGTGAGGGGGGAGATTTAACATGCAGACTGCCTCTTTTTTATCTTCTCTGTGGAGTTTCGTGACAGAAAAAACACAAAGCGGAGAGGCTGACACCTGAGAAATGCCACGACAGGCGTTGGAGCGTTTTATCATGGTTCATGGATCAGTTTCCTGCATCTTATCCGAGATGGATCCTACCAAAACCGTCAACTGTCATTTGTCACCGGAAACAATCAAAACTTTGACATAATCGAGCTAAAAAAAAAAAAAAAAGATCTGGAAGCTGATTTTAGTTTGGGATGAATCTTAAAATATGAAAGTAGTCCAAGGACAAGGGCTTTGCAGGAGGCGGAGAATAAAAGCGGATTTAAATTCTTCACTGGACTCTAAATGAAACCTCTAAGGCATCCTGAGGAAACCTTTAATTACATCCTGATTTTAATCTTTTAATGTTCCTTTTGTCCCTGAGAGAAGAACGGGCCGAGGTTTCATTAAGTGTCTTCCTGGTTGGAGACCCCCCACAACAGTTATCTCAACCAAGCCTGGGACTGAACCAGTTCATGTTGCAGTTCCATGCAGAAGTATTCACACCCATTAAACCTGTAATTGCTTTGTAGGCTTCTGATTGGTTAATGCTCCCCATCAGAGTTAATGTGGATGTATTTTAAGGAAACAACTCAAACTCATTTCCTGCTTCTAACCGCGAAAACAAATTCCAAAGAAATCCTCTTTAGGGTTTCCAGAAGTTGCCGATCGGTAAAAAAAAAAAAAAAAAAAAAAAATCACATGCAAGGAGGCCTGGGCGGTATACCGGTTCATACCGAAAACCAGTGTTTATTTTCGTGATATGAATTTTTTATATACCCCTATACCGCTGAATAGCTCTGACAACTTCCGGAACGTTTAATGAGGGGAAGTGTTTCAGCCAGGACCGATTTCACTGCTACACACTCACAGTGTAGAAAATAACGTTTTTAACTAAGTACAGCTGCTGGCAGCAGCGAAAAACACAATTCTGATGAATTCCAAAAAACGAGGATCCTCATCTACAGTTTAAAAATGTATCGGCTTTAAAATGTCAAACTAGAACCGAATGGCATTCCTTTTACAAACGCTATTGAGAGTAACCAGTAGGGGGAAGTGTTGAGCGCTATTTAACCGTCTGTTGGTAAACGCGGTCAACGGCGCCAAAACCAGTAGAAAAGAAATCATTAATAGCGGTAAATATGTTTTACATACCATCTACGATACTTCTGTCGTCTTTTTTGCTGTCGTTATCTGAATATTAACCAGCTAATAATCACTAATGGTCGCCATGTTTATTTTTCCCCATTTTTTGCAAAATCCGATCTGAGTCTATACTCTGCCCCCTAGCGGGATTCTTCAGTACTACATGCAAAGCAATTAGAAGATGTAATTTGTTGCTAGCGCCAACGTGAGGTTTAAAAAAAAATGTAACTTTCAGCCTTAGAACATCAAGAATGGCCACTAGATTCATAATTATTTTAATTATTTTCATATCATTCACCTGTGTCTGGAAAAAACAACATGATGCAGTCTATATGGCAGTAAAATGGGCTATTTAAAGCACATTTTTATATTCTTCATTCTTATAAGATAATGTGGATATGAAAGGTTTAGTATGGAAAAAAAATACCATTAAATACCCTAATACCGATATGTTTTTTAAAATGCCGTGATATGAAAATTTTGCTATACCGCCCAGCCCTACATGCAAGTGAAAAGTGTCCAGCTAGCATAGCGTTCTGGAAGGGAACAGATTTAGTGACCTCAGAAATAAGTTAAGGCCTGGTGAAGATGGACTAAAGCTGGCTATCATTCACTGAGATGCCGCTCGGAGAGGAAGAAGCCAAAAGCAACTTTGCAAACCAGATTAGAAACTGTAAATGGACAATTAAAATGGCTGTCTTATCAGACCTCCCCAGACGGTTGGAGCAGATGACCGCTTGTACTGAGCCAGGTTCTGATGGAGGTTTCTTCCTGTTAAACGGCAGTTTTTCCTCTCCACTGTCGCTATATGCTTGTTCAGAATGAGGGATTGCTATGGTTGGACTCTGCATCAATGACTCGATGTAATCTGATGGGATTGCTTAAAACAGAAAACCTTTTAAACTGATTTGATTGTTTGTATGCTTGAATTAAAATTACTTTTATTGTAAAGTGTCTTGAGATGACATCTGTTGTGAATGGGATGAAAAGCCTGAATAGTTTCAGATCTTACTACAGCAACCTCAACCTCTGACTAATCTGCTATTTTGACATTTCCCCAGAAACCTTAAACTGTGTTCAAACAAAATTCATCCCACTCTGATATTGAAGTTTATTTGATTTAAAATAGGTTTCTCCTCCCTAGTGGATGATGAGTCGGTAGATAGAGCGTCAAGTTGAAGTCCAGCTAAATCCATCCAGAACTCTGGAAATGTGTCAAGTTCTCTCCGATAATTAAGACCAGACCTTTGACCTCTGGTTCCATGTGACTGGATGACCTCCAGCCTGATGGGAGATCATTATCCCAGCAGCCAGAAAAACATCCTTTTTCCGGTGGGGCTCCTGGGGGGCCTTTGCACCTCACTCAGTAGGTCCGATCATTATTTTGTTGGGGTGAGTGTCCAGTAAAGTTCAGCGCCGGGCTCCGTGCTGCGTTTTGGTATTCATCCAGCTGCCTCCGGTCGGCCCGGTTCGTGCTTTGTCTGGATTTTTTGCATCTCAGAAAATGAGCTTATCTCCACCGCAGAGACTGAATAAGGAGCTGCTCTGGCGCTCTGAGTCTGTTTGTGTTTTCCTGCTCGCTCCACCGACGTGTGATTGCGCTGCGAGGCAAACAGACGGCGGCGGTAACAGAGATCGCCGTCAGCGATATCTCTGCCTGCGGTGCCATCCTGGGAACCCCCTCCGGTGCTCGGGCGGATTTGATTTCATCTGCAGTAAACGTCGAGAGTGAAGGTGAACGGAGTTAAGGGTCGTCACCTGAGGACGTGTTTCATGTTTGTTTACAGAGGAAACGGTGACTGGATCCGGACAGACACGTAGGCTTCAGCTGGCCGATCCTGCTTATCTGACCCCGTCAAGGACACCTTCACTCAGGGTTGGAGGGAAAATCCCCAGAGGGGAAAAACAGCAATGATGAATGTGGTGGAAAACTTTATTGATTTCAAACGGACCACATCAAGTTCATCTCTTCTTCAGCCGAAATTCCTCACCAAGCTGACAAATCAGAACGGAGAGTATTTCCTTATTAAAAGCAGTATACCTTAAGTTTATTTTATTAAGTATACCTAAAAGTACATTTCCCAAAGTATACTTTCATTCTCCAACTACACTGATACAAATATATTTGCAGATTACTAACAAGTATGCTAAATTGGCCAACTTTAAAGGGCATTTTCCGTCATTTTTCAACCTGGACGTTATTTTTTAACAAGTTTTATGTTTCTTACTCACCCTGAGAATTTTGGAGCCAGTCTGAGCCGTTCAGAAGTATTTATATCTACTTCCTCCATCAGTACATCTGTAAAACGGGAGTAGGAGGAGCGCTCCACATTCCGTTTGTAATAAGGTTTAATCTGCCCCACACGCCTTAATTTTAATACGTTTATTATCCACTTGGACGAACGAATGCCACTGAAGTGCTTCCGTATTTTTTTTCCCGGGCTGATTTTCAGGATTGATCGGGATGTGTAAGGAAACCTTTAAAATCATAATGCTCCATAGGTCTTTATCTTTCTTTAGCTGCGTTTCCATTACTCATAAAAATTGCTGAAATTGAAGTTGCGAAAATAAAATAGTTAAAATAAGTTTTTGCGCTTGGATGAGGTGGTTTTTCGAGCGTATGGAAATTCGTTTATTTTAAAAACAGCAATGGAAACACCATTTCCGCGTCACACGAGTCACGTGATCATCAACCGGATGTTAAAACCGGCCGGAAGAAGATAAATGGAGAAAGATGGCGCGGCATGTTTGGGTTCACGAAGAGACTGAGTTTATTTTGCATTTGGTTCGTGATAAAGGAGTAATTAATATATTAGGTTGAAAAAATAAACATTTACCAAGACCTTGAAGCTGTGATGAAGGAAGATGCCATGGCAAAACTTACACTCAAAATGGAAAACAATCAAACAGAAGAATATGGCGGATAATATTGAGCGCTAGTGCTGTGCCTCTAATATGAATATATCGACTGTAAATGTTCACACCCGTCACCACTTTTTCAAATAACTTATCTCGTGAAAACTTCGACATTTAGACAGCATCGACAAAGTTCTGCGCATACTTGTAATGGAAATGCAGCTAAAGTTAAGATGGTTTTGGGTTCTGAAAAGTTGTTGATTTTGTCACCTACAGTCTTTCATCAATGGTCCACCTCTTCGTTCTTTTATGTATTGCGCTCTTTTTGGATTGATTTAGATTCATATTGTTGCCTTTAGCTTGGGTTTTTCAAATATTCTTTTGTTTAGTTTCATGTGAGTTCGTTGCTGTTATTCAGTCATTTTCCTTTAGCTTTAGGGGTCGTGTTAACCAAATATATTTTTTTTAGAACAGTGACTGAAAAATCTGAAGGCTATCCATCCTTTTTACATATAAGCATCTATAAGTCGTACTACCTGGTTTACATGTGCAGTCCAGGTAAATAAATCAATTAAAGAACTCCTGCTGATTTTCCACAAGGAGTTTACCGTTCAAGAAACGTTTATTTTCAGTATCATTGACTTCTGAAGAAATTTCTCTTCATTTTATGACATTGAGGGAAGTGGGGCGCAGCAGCTGAGCACAGATTCAGCCTCCAGAAAAAAATCTGATTCTCATTGGTCTTTGGCCGGTGATCACAGGCAAGGCTCTTAAAAGGACTGTGCTCAAAGAAGCCATTGTCTTTCCATGCCTATTGGCCGACGGGGACACTCAAACCTTTGCTAGGTAAAATCTCCCCTTTTGGTTACAACCTGCGGGCCAAGAGAGGACAACGTTCCTAAATCTCCGGAGCGTTTGTGCCTGCTTGGCATCTGAGCTATATGAAGATACCCACTAAAGACAGGATCGACTGACGGAAGTCTGAATCTGAACACGTTCTTTTAAAAATCAGCTGTGCACTGCTGTTCCTAAACGGACCTTTGCCCCCGTTTGGATTGTTCCTCCTCCCTTCATTGTTCCTCTTGGACTGGCAGCGTGGATAAAGTCATCACCGGTAAGATACATTTCGTTTGTTTAGACAGGGTGTAGGCTTCTTTAAGAAGTTTTAAAACACGGTTTAGACTTCTGTTAGTATGGTTTGGTTGCATGTCTTGCTAAAGGTGAATACTGTTCACTCTGTTTTCTGACTCCAGATCATCCCCTGCGAACTCTCAACACACACACACACATCCTTGTTAGTTATGTTAGTGTTAGTTATTTGGTTGCATAGTGCGTTATTTAGGGCCAGGATCGCTCATCTGACCTTTGCCAATAGATGGAATTATGAGATTAAGAACCAGGTTCGGCTATGTAGCCAAAGTGTGTGAGTGAGTCGAGGACACCAATAAGTTTCAAAAAGTGTATTACAATTTAATACAAAACACATACAAAACATAAAGAACTGTTTAAAGGAAAAACATCCAGGGAGCACGGTGGCGCAGCTGGTAGCACAGCTCACCTCCTCCATATCATCGGCAACCACACTTTGGGTGGGGTTGGCAAAAGGGCCTTTCTGGGTGGAGTTTGCATGTTCTCCCCATGTTCCCTTAAGCAGCTAATGTGAGCTACTCCTATAAAACATGCACCAGTCCTGGGCTTTATACTGCCTCCTTCTGGCTGACCGGGATGCCTGAAGGGAAGGATCTGGCTGGAATAACGTGATCCTTCCAAGCGTTATGTCCAGCTGGGGAAACCCTGCTCCTTCAGGTGAAAAGAAGGGCCTGCTCACTCCTCAGGCAAGAAGGAGGCTTGAGCTCAGTGCAGGGCCCTCCCACAGTTAGCAGAGGGAGAGCAACGCCTAGGACTGGACTTTGGTAGTGACACTGGGTGATAAGTAATGGGGGAAAAAAAACATCCAACAAACAAGGGACAAGCACACACGTAAGTGTGTGTGGTTCAGGAAATCTCTTCTTTAGGATTCAGGTCAATGAGTAGTCAGTTCCAAGGTTCGTGTCTCCTGGTAACCAAAATTAGTTATTTTCTACTTTTGTAGTAGAACATGGGGAGCTCCAGTTTAAAGAATCCAGCTTAAGAGTAGGGATGGGTACCGATATCCGGTGCCATTACGGCACCGGTTCCGACATGAACGGTAGTAACCAGACCGAAAAGCAGGGCAAATTTCGGTGTCTTATTCCCCCCCCCGAGATTTTAAACACTGTGGATTCTGGGCGTGCCACCAGTCAAGAGCAATAAGGTAAACATGGCCATCTCTGTGCAAAAAAACTGCTAAAAATAAGGGCTGTGGAAACCAACGTACCGACACGGGTGGATTATTTCCTAGCATTACATTTTTTTTTGTGTGTGTGTTTGTTTTACGCATTGAACGCATACAAAGAACAGCGCCCTGTTTATAATTCAGCCCGCACCACATCAGCTCTCCCTCCTAACCAGCCAAATGGATTGTTGTGCAGCAGCATGTGTTTGTGGTCCTAAATGACATGGGAGTATATTATAATTGGCGTATTGGCTTTGTGGTGATATAAGTTTATAAGTTGTCTGTGGGAATTATCCGTCCGCTTCGGATATCAGCTCTGGTGTGTGCGTTTCAGTGTTTGCTGTGTGTGCAGTCAGAGTTTTTGGGGTGTGCGGTGCTTAAGGTTTAAATGCTTCGCATTTAATTATATTTATGCATGTTGGCTCACTTTATAGGTTCAGTTCATTTCATTGTGAGATACCGCTGCGTTACAAATATGAAATTATGCAGTTAAGGTGATGTTTTCGGACTTAAATTAGTGCTAAAATATTAGCGGAAGTAGCTGTGTCCATCTTCACAATAAGAGTGTTTATTTCCTGTTGTGTTGAACTGAAGAATCTGCTGTTTACTTTTGGAAAATTATCAATTGCGTTATTTGATTACTAAGTCCATATTACATTTTATTTATGTGATATTTATCACAGACTGCTGATATCCAAATATTATGTTTATTCATATATTTGGCTTAGTTCTGCCTCTATTTGTTATTATTCACACCGGACCAAAAAAAATAAATTGTGAATGTGACTGTGGAGTTCAAAACAAAAAGTTAACTGATTTCTCCTATATTATTTTTTTTAAAGAGCAACTGCATCTAGATTTGTCCCTTTATTTACACAGAAAGTTGTAGTTAGTATTTTTTGGGGTCATATTTAGCAATGGGGATTGATTCACAGCTACTGTGACTAATTAAACAATTTCATTGTTTGACAGACCTACTAAATAAAAATTATAAGAGGGTATTTGGACCATTTTTGTATGTTTTACATTCTTTAGGCACCATTTCAAGCACCGGTTCAAGCAACGTTTAGGCACCGGCACCGTTTCAAAAGTACCGGTTTGGCACCGGTATCGGATAAAACCTAAACGATACCCATCCCTACTTAAGAGTCCACACATTGAAAAAATAAATAAAAAGAAAATAGACTAAAAGAAAAAATAATAAATAAACTCCCAAAAAACACCTGACCTAAAATGAGGCCAAAACAAAACAATACTAACAAAAAAAGTCATACATACTAAACCAAAAAAAAACCTAATTTAACAAACAGTTAAATTAAACAATGAAATACTACAAAGTAACTGATATTCAAAAGGAATATCAAAGAAAGTATATACATATGAAAAAAGGTTTGAAGCTTCACAAATTCAAAATAAATTAAACTGAACATTCTTAAATTTTATCTCATTAGCATAAAGCTAAGAGTCGGTCCATATTCCAATGGAAACAAAAAACAAATCAAATGTTGCACAACTAATTGGTGGTGTTAAACCAAATCAATACCACACTACTATTGATTATATAGTGTGAAATCAAAGTGCAACCAGAATGGTAAAAATCAAAGGATTACTAAAAGTAAAACCAAAGTATTAACCATTCAGCTCAAATATCAAATCAAATGAAGACCAAGCACTAAAAAAACATCCCAATCCATACGGACCATGTGATTTAATGTTAGAGGCTTGGTTTCTATTATGCAGCACCAGTGGGGGAAAACAAGATCTGCTTGACTCAACGGTGAGTAAAGAGATGTCAAAAATTACACAGTTGAAGTCAGGGTTTATGGAACAGGAATCTATGATATTATTTGGTCAATAAAGGTAATGTAAGGGAACTTGAGTTGAAGAAACTGATCTGTAAAACTCACCAAGATATCAATCCTTCCTATTTCCACTCCCAGTTTGCTCTGAACAGTTTCTTTATCTCTTAGGTTGAATTTTTAAACAACCACAGCAAGGGCAGCAAAGAGCAACCTCCTGAGTGGAAAGCAGCAGCTGAATGTTTGAACTGCAGCACTACCTGAAGCAGCAGGTGGTAATAAGCTGCAGAGCAGCAGCTGCTGATTAACAGGGGAGCTGAGCATTAAAAGGACAACCCACAAAACTAAGAGCACAGCTCATGACCCCGAGGTCATGTGGGTTACAGTTTCATACGTTATTCCCTTTTTAAAGGGTTTGTAGACTGCATGCTTTAGGATAGATTGACTGTTGTCACAGTATTCCTCCATAAGATTAAAACAACTATGTTAATAAGCCGTGTTATATTTTAAAGAGAAGGTCCCCTGTTTTATTCAGTGTGTGTGGAATTATTGTTACTGCGTCTGAGTTCACCCTTTAGAAAAGAGACTGAATTTATCTGGCTTACGTTAACATTCTCCTTGAATTCCAAGAGTGGTGCCCCATTAGATTTAATTGATTAATTAATCAATTGAATCTCATTAATAGCCATGTTAATATTAAGTTATTTTTCACGATTACTGCTGTTGATGTCAACCAGACAAATTGCGTGCATTTCCACAAGTATCGCCACAACTAATCGTATTTTAGGTGCAATCCTTTAAAGACCTTTTTAAATGAAGTTCTCTGTCCAGCTGGTCTGAATATTATTTAAAATGAATATAAAATAAATTAATACCATTGAACAGGTATTAACTCATTAGACGATACGTGTATATGCACGCCTCATTTCAAAATTGACGAGTAAAAATAGATTGTGACCGAATTTTATTGACCTTGTCGGTCAAATAAGAAGAAAAACAAAAAATAGGTCTAGCGTGAAATCAGGTTAAGAGATAAATATTTAGTCAGCAAGATAAAACATTTTTGGTAATAAATCAAATACTCATTTCACTTTGGCTAATAAATGAAATATTTACTATATAAATTAAATATGTATCTCCAAACTAAATATTTATGTAACAAGCTAAATGTTTAGTTTGCTAACGGGATTGTTTATACATTAGTGAATTTGCCTATTAACTAAATATTTAACTTTAAATGATTTTTTTTAAAGCTATTTATTTAGCTAGCCATTTTAGCTTGCTAGCTAGCTATCGGTCTTCATAAGATGACGTATCGGGTGCTGTAGGCGCGTTGCATGATTGGATGTATAGGGGTATGAGCAAGGAAGCTTCACTCGCTTTGAATGTGGAGGGTCTAAACTTTGCAAAGAAAAATATTACACTCGTTTTGTGTAAAGGGCTGCCATGCCAGGTCACCAGAAATCTTGAACTGGACAACAGCGCAATATTTTGGTTTACCGCTTGGACACGAGGTTTCGGACAGAAAATGGGAGAGCTAACAAAGAGACGTTGAATGGCCTCTGCTCATTAGAGACCCATAAAACTTTAAAATACAACATTTTTTAAAGACCTCATATGGCTTTTTTATGATGATAGTAAAAGTTTAGCGTTTGTCTGAGAAAACATGATGAATTGTTGCGCACTGCTCTCTATAAACTACAACTGGAGGACACGTTTCATTGGTTGGCTTTCATGACAAACAGCATCAGTAAAAAAAAAACATTTTAAAAACATTTAGTTGCAAAAATGTGATTTCTTTTTAGGGCCGACATAGATGCCAAGTCATAGGTCTGCAAAGTGACAGATGAAGGACTTCAGAGGTTCAGAAACAGGTGCCAGGAAGAGGTGGGTCTTGATTTAGGTCCGTGTTCTTACGAGACGTTACTGCTGACCTTGCATCTCTGCTCTGAATTACAGCTCAGAGCAGCAGCAGAGACTGTGGTAGTCCTGTATGATGGACGTTCACTTTAGACAGGAGACAACCAGCGTGAGTGGGGACGTTCAGAGATCCCAGCGCCGGCCCGTTTTAGCAGCTCTGATAAATTAGACTGATCCGGTCCTCCCTGGGGTATTTTGCGCCCTAGGCAAGATTTCATCAGCACCCCCACCCCAAGCAACCAAGGGGCAAATGTACTTCACGTGCTTCCAATTTTGAATCTTTTTTAATTTCTTTTTGTAGATAATGCTTTATTGAACAACAATAGATAGAAGAGACAAATAACTAATTAATTTATGGGTTTTATGTATTTATGTTGAAGCACATCTTTGTTTGACGCCATGGTGTGACTCAGGTGTTTGTCACTCAGTCTAGGCCCCGCCCCTTTTGTATTTCAGTCCTGCTTTTATTTTGGTGGGACACCCCAAGATCATAACTGGGCCCCTTTAAAAAACTTTCTAGATACAGCCCTGCTCATCACTCAAATTGAAATATTTTTTACTCTGTATAAAAAATGTGCAAACATTTAAAAATAAATAAACAATATTTTTGTGCCATTATTACTTAAATCATTGATTTAATTTATTTATTTAGCACAACAATATGCATTACAGTGCACATTATATATATTAAAGAAACAATTTTTTCTAGAGCAGAGAGGAAACAAACCCATATGGTATTGTCTGATGCCTCAAAAAACATGAATTGTATTCTCCTTAAGACCGACTGATTCAAGGAAAAAAACTTTGTACTCTTAATTTAAAATCTGTTGTCATTCTTTATTCTCTTAGCCATTTTGAATATGAACAAGGCTGAATTAAACTAATTTCAAGGATAAATACAGCAGGTCTGACTCACATTATTAAATACAATTATTTATTCATACTCTGATCCAAGGAGAGACGGAGGCAGATGGAGTACCTGTCATTTAAGATTTTTTAAGTGGGACTTTATTTTCTTCTCCGACAATTTCCTACCTTCGTCACTCATTTCTAACATGTTTTAATCTGCCACTAGTCACTGAGTGAACAGAACCGCGTCTACCTGTGTTGATGCTGCGCCCCGTCCAGTTCCTCTGGAGGGAAGGAAACTTACTGTCCCATTTCCCCGATATATTTCTATGTCTTATAGTTGGTTTTTGAGCGACTCTATCTTCATCAGGTGCATCTTATTGTTGCTCCCGTTCTAGAAGCTGATCTTTCCAGACCTGCCACTGTGACGGCAGCAGCTCACGCACTTCTCTAAACTGAGAGGCAGAGGATTTCCTGATGATGATAAAATGCGGGAAATTTACAACTAAACTTTAATACGGCAAGACGGCGGGAAAGAAAATACCCGTAACCCCCCCCACTTTGTCACAACAACCTCGCCTGCTCCTGCTGAGGGAGAGCAGACACAGATCACTGCTCTCTCCCTAAATTGAGCTTCCACAAACCGGACACTGCTCTGTCATTTTGCAGCACGGTGGCGCCCCCCCTCCATCAGGCGCCCTAGGCAACGGCCTGTCCCCTATGCCCAGAACCGGCCCTGGGACCTCCTTCCATCCATCCATTCTGCAGTGTGAATGTAGCCAAAGACCTGGACTTAAACTGAACACAGCGGACTGCAGATATCCTTACTTACAGTCCCAACTTTCGCTTAACCAGATATCGCTGTTTTGGCAGCCCTGACAGAATGGCATCCTGTGCGATGATGAGCCATACTCTAAAAACAGCCACACAGCTTTAAATGGCTGTTTTATCTAATCAGATTGTTTGATGGTTCCTCCTGATAAAAAGTTTATTTAAAACAGACATGCCAAAGAGGAAAAACATCTAAAACATGCAGTACTTTCCTGTCAAAGAGCTTTATACTTTTAATCATGGAACCGTCACAAACTTCTTTCTGACTAATCCCATAAAAATGGGAAAGGACGCCTGCATGGTAAATTTTCTGCTATACATCCTGTTATTCTTCAAGGACAAAAAAGTTAAGCTTCTGTGTCATCTGACCGTTTCTCCTTCCCCAACGTGTCTGCTGTCTCATCCGTCATGGGGGGCTGTTTGTAAAGTAACACAGGCAAAAGTTAGCTAAGCTAATTTCGGTTATTTAGCCTGTCATAAGAGATCTTTTATATTTATTTATTTATACATGTCCCAGTTTCAAACTAATTATTTAGTTTTGCAAGCTAAAAATTTAACATACAAACAAAAAATTTGGTTCACAATTTAAATATTTAGCTCCAATCTAAATATTTAGTAAGCAAGCTAAAAATTTAGCTTACATGCTAAATACTTAGCTACGAACGAAATACTTAATTTACAAATGTATTATCTAGTTCCATCTAAACATTTAATTTGCCAACTAAATATTTAGTTGACGAACTAAATGTTTGAATTCGTATCTAGTTAGCTACATAAATATTTAGCTAAATATTTAGCCAAACTTGCTAGCTAAATATTTAGCTTCAAATTAAACATTTAGCTCACTGCTAAATCTTTAGCTAATATGCAAATGTGAACCTCTATATAGACTGCAGCCGTCGTTCATTTTTCGTCCGTGCATGTCCAACATTTGATCTTAAAACGCAAGATGAGCCATTTTAACTGTTTTACCGACGTTTACCGATGGATTAAAGCAACAGTGATGGATCAGCAGCGGTTTATAAGGAGGTCCGCAAGACCCAGCTTTTGTTATGACTGTATATTTCCACTTCTTCACAAGTAACTTTGCATATTAGCTAAATATTTAGTTCAGAATTAATTATTTCAGTTGTAAACTAAATATTTAGCAAGCTAATTAAACAATTATTTTGTTAGAAACAGATTTTTATAAATGAACAAACCATACGGATGCAAATACTACTTGGGGAAAAAAAATAACCCCCATTTCTTTCTCTTATTACAGCCTAAATAACCCAAATTAATTAATATTGCTGTTAAATTCAACTGTGTAATTTTACCAACGACACTTCATTCCCCGTGGCTGGCGGTAACCTGGACCTTTAGTAGCTTCCTTCCTCCCACTCCTCCATATTGACCGCCTGATCTTGGACTAATAGATTTCTCGTCAAATGATTCTGCATCTGAGCCAACAGGGTTATTATGGTCAGATGTAAGTAATAATAGTATCTTTATAATAACGTATTGGTATGAATTGAGTTTTTGTTCAGAACTAAACATACATGGTTTTTTTTTTTCTGTTCTGCTACATCAGAGATTTTTGGGTGAATCAGAGAGAAACTGTCTCACCGTGAGACGAAGGATTTGTCCAAGGATTAATCATTCCTGCCAGGCTGCACTTGAAACCAGCAGTGGGGCTGTAATCCTGGGCTGGGGTGGGTTCAGGACATTCAGCAGCAGCAGCAAGGCTGACTCTCGGGGACAGCAGGAGATGTGGCCAGTTTGACACCCGGTTAATGGAGTGGAAACCTCGTTTACTTGAGATGACTCCTTGAAAGAGCCGCCTGAACTCCAGGCACACCGTAAAACTCTCCCCAGGCCACTCTGGCTGCTCTTTCAGGGTTTTGGAAGGTGGAGCGTCTGACTGACAGAAGCTCCACCGGCACCAACAGGAAATGAAGCCTGCGAGGTGTGATGGCAGCGAGAGTTAACATGTCGGCTTTACGGAGACAGCCTCTAGTGATTTATGGAGCTGCTACGATAGAGTGAAAAATTGAACAGGAGCAGAGGGAGAAAACAGCAGAGGTGTCGGAGTGACGTCCAGAAATCGTGTCTGAGGTGCAGTTTGTAAAGTTACACAGTCAAAAGTTAGGCTATTTAGCCAGTCATAAGAGAAATACAGTAATATTTAGTGTATTTATAATTAACCATGTTTTTATACATTTGTAATTGTGTAAGTTTTAGACTAAATGTTTGACTTAGAACTAAATAGTTAGCAAGCTGACTAAGGGAGTTGCACTAGCAAAACCAGGGGGGGCCCATATCTGATGCTGCGTTCAGACAGCGTGAAGTTTTACGCATGTCCTAAAAAACATGCAGCGCTTTTATCTGAGGAAAAAACAACGCATTGGGCGGGGCTTCTTCTATTGCTGTACGTTCTGAACTATGGCGGATCATATCGAGGGAGTGGCTTGGCTTTATTTGCTAAATAAAGCTAGACGTCGACTTCGGCTACATCAGCGCCGTTTCTGGGTTCATCCCATTATTCAGATGCTTTCTGAGTTTGGGGAGTTTAACCGTTTGCTCCAGGAGCTGCTTATGGATGAGGTTCGCTTTCGGCGCTACTTCCGTCTGTCCCGTGCCTAATTTTACGACCTCCTGGGCCGCATCGGAGTTTAAATCTCCCACCAGGACACCAACTACAGCTTCTCTGTTCCTCTGTA
Organism: Apricaphanius iberus; assembly: GCA_028564705.1. Classification (NCBI taxonomy): domain Eukaryota; kingdom Metazoa; phylum Chordata; class Actinopteri; order Cyprinodontiformes; family Aphaniidae; genus Apricaphanius; species Apricaphanius iberus. Next base: position 5,253 of record JAPXFQ010000355.1, on the reverse strand, counting down.
GGAGCGCCTGTCCATCTGACTTTGGTAAGTGTTATTTCTAGGGATGTCCGATATTATCGGCCTGAAATCATTATCGGCCGATATTGGCATTAAAATGTAAGATCGGAAATTATCGGTATCGGTTTTTATTTTTTTAATAAGATGAGTTTTTCACACCATACACATATTATATATAAAACTCTTCAGCTACTTATTTTCTCTCTCAGAATGTAAAAATACGACAGATTTGAGATTTAGTTTTTGAGATATTATTCGTTTGAGACAACTTTCAATTTATCAAAAGGCTTCTTCTGGGCCAACCTTGACCGTCTATCGGGCGCACTTGGTGACGTCATCAGCCACAAAGGTATAATGTTGTTTACATTTTCTGAAAGTAGAAATTTGTCCTGAGTGATGAGCCTTTGTCAGTATTCTCTCATTGTGGTTACCTAAAAGGTTTTAGTAGTTTTTGTTTTTTATGAGGGAGGGTCCCCACATATCGGTATCGGAAATTATGAGTTAGGCTATATCGGTATATCGGCAGAAAAGCCAATATCGAACATCCCTAGTTATTTAAGAATTTTTTAAATCTGCGTTTGTTGAAAATGTTTTCACTGGACCCGCGCATCATTCAAGATACGTGTAATGACATCACTACAGTGAGACGCTCGGATTGGTTGCCACCATAGACTGTAAAAAAGAATAGACAGCGCCTCCTCATTCCTCCCCGTTTACCAGAATGACTTTCATGGGGGAATTCATGGCGGATTCACAGACTCCTCCTCCCCAGCTCTGACGAAGCATGTTCCTAAAAAGGGCATAGGGGCGGGATCTTCACTGTAGACTCTGCCATCGCAGGGCGTGTATGGGCGTGTAGTTCGGTCGATGTTTGGGGCGACTGTGGCTCGGGAGTTGGGTGTTTGCCTTGTAATCGGAAGGTTGCCGGTTCAAGCCCCGGCTCTGACGGTCTCAGTCGTTGTTTCCTTGGGCAAGACACTTCACCCGTTGCCTACTGGTGGTGGTCAGAGGGCCCGGTGGCGCCATTGTCCGGCAGCCTCGCCTCTGTCAGTGCGCCCCAGGGCAGCTGTGGCTACAACGTAGCTTGCCATCACCAGTGTGTGAATGTGTGTGTGAATGGGTGGATGACTGAATGTAGTGTAAAACGCTTTGGGGTCTGTAGGGACTGCGTAAAGCGCTATACAAATGCAGGCCATTTACCATTTAATCACGCCCATTCTGCTCCCGCGTCTTTAGCTCTGATGTTAAACTTGGCTCGGCCCCCTCATTAATTACGCTAGATTTCAAAAAAATTATCTTACGAAAGCCAGCCTGGTGCCCAGGTTTTTTATGAGCCCAGCGTTATCTCAGGAAGAATATGTAGCCATAGAAAGTTTTAAAAAAAATTGGCACCAGGCATTAAAGTTGTTTTTAACGTGTCTAAAGTCCAATGCTTTTCAATGGGGGCCTAGCGGCCAAATGGAGGTACTACAGCAAGGAAGGAGCAATGGCGGCCTCCATGGTATGCGGTCACAAAGCAGAGCAGCCAGCGGCCATTGGTTGCCGCACTGCATTAACTGCGTTGGGTCCGTCAAAAGTTCAGCTTGCTGAACTGCTGCGTTGCTACGTTGCCGTATGTAGGTGAAGTCGACGGAGCCAACGCACACGACGCACCGCAGAGACTTTGAGGGACCTCTGACGTACTCTACCACAGACTTTACATGTAATCTTGCCGCAACTGACGCTGACGTATGGGGTTGGTGTGAACGCAGGATAGGACTTACAATCACGGTTTCCTGTGTAAATGAACATATGACTGACAATTAGCAAAAATCCTGGGAAAGGTGGACACTTTCTTAGCCAGCAGACGTTCCTTTTAGGCCCACGAAGAAAAGCAGCCCTCGCCTGTGGGTGGGTTAACAGCAGCAGGAGCCAGGGGTCAGTACGTCTGATCATCAGGTGGGCCTCGGCCTCGTCAAACGTTAATGCGCTGAGAACGGCGAGTATCTGGGTCAGGTCTCCGCAGGAGCCACGCTGAGATGTCAAACCACCCTCCCCTCCTTACGCGGCCATTTTACTGTTTCCTCATGAAACATTTGTATGCTGTGTGGTCGCTGCTTCCAGCTGCTGTCGGCAGATAAAATAAATGTGTTCGGGGTGGGCCGTGTTTGATGAATGGGTGTGTCGCAGCGCTCCGGAGCCCAGAGGCTAATGCTCCAACCGTGAGAGCGGGAGGTGTGACAGATCGTCATACGAGTTACACAACGGCTGGAATAATCAGGAACATGTTGCGTAACGCACAGTCTTCAGTACAACAAGAAACTCTGGAGAAAGTACTGATGTGGAGGTTTCTGAGCGTTCTTTGCATGTGAATTAAAATGACAGAACAGAAAAGGTTGGAACATACTGAGAGAAGAACCTTAGGTCTTTATCTCTGTAGATCCTCCTAGGTCCTCTCTAATGCTCACTCTCCATGATATACAGTAGCTCCATACTGAGCTACACATGGAAGAATGATGATTTTACATCTGATGAACCTTCGTGCGGTGAATTATCCTACATGACGACCCACTCTCAGTTTCCTGCCAAACGACTAAAATGTTTTTGAAAAATATTCAGGTATTTTAAAAGACTCTCCGATGCCAAGAACTCTACCAAGGATCCCAGCACCCCCACAGCATCATGAATCCTCTACCAAAGTTAGGAGTGGACTTGAGATGCTTTTCCAAGAGCCAGAACCAAAAGTGAAAAGTGAGAGCAAGAGGGCTTATCGTCTTTTTGAGACTCTTGCTTTTTTTTAAAGATATTTGTTTTCTCCAGTGTCGGGAGTAATTCATTACAAAAGTAATGAGTTACAGGAATAGATTACTTTTTTCAGTAACAAAATACAAAATACACAGCAATATATTACTATAGTTACAATTTCAGTAACTCAAGTAACAAATGCATTTTAAATAGTTTTTTTCTGGCCAACTAATGCAACAGACCAAACCAAGTCGGATACGGTAGAAGAAGATCCACTTCCTGTTGCTCCAAACTAAAACATCAGAGAATCAGGACGGCTGAGGAAAAGATGGACTGTGCATTTAAACAGCGGCATCATTCACACTGTTTTCCTAACCATCTGTTTTAAGACTCATCTTTGTGATGAGCACTTTCAGCGCCTCCTTTTGATTAGAGTTAAATAACATTACCATGAAATAGAAGGCATGCAAAGGAACTTGAGACTTAATTTTAATAAAATACTGTTAAAAATAGAGTATTTGTGGGGGATCTGTAATGGCGGCTTAGGGGACAGACGTGTTTGCAGGAGCTCCGCACGCGCCCAGATATTTTGCAATATCTTTCTCAGGAATTTTCCTCATTTTAGCAAATGCTGACATTGTATTATGACTCTGGAACACTTCTGGACTAAACTAAACGAAACAATGCCCAACTCTAAACGCAAAAACATCAGGCTCGAGCAAGAGGCTAACAACGCTTTGGCTGCAGGCTCGGCTCAGCATGGCGAACAAAATGACGGGAACAACAGCAACCTGTCCGAACCAGAGCTGGAACCAGGACTTGCTAAAGCACTTGAGATCATGACAAATAGGATTATGTCGAAAATAAGCGAGAAGCTGGATCCCCTGGCGAAGACAGTGGCATCGCACACAAACGAGCTAAAGAGGGCTAATGAGCGCATGGACGAAGCTGAGGACCGAGTGCTACAGCTAGAGGCGGCTAACGAGCCCATCACTGCTAACATACAAGCTCTGGAAGAGAAAGTCAAGACCCTTGAAGACCACATCGACGATTTGGAAAACAGGGGACGACGAAAGAATGTGTGTATATTTAATATTCCAGAAAACACAGAGGGCGAGAATGCTTTGGACTATTTTGAACACTGGTTGCCAGCTTTTCTCGGCGTGGATATGAAAGGCGACCGCGTCAAGCTTGAACGAGCACACCGCTCCCTCGCACCAAAGCCCGGGGATGGCCGGCGCCCGCGCCCGGTCATTGTCAGGTTCCACTCGTTTCCAGACAAGCAGAGAGTGATGGCGGCAGCGCGGCGGAAAGCGGCGGAGGGGGACATCACCCTGGATGGCAACAAGATTTCGTTCTACAACGACCTTTCTGCTGCTGTGCTGCGCAGACGAAAGGAGTTCGCTGAGGCTAAGAAGCGTCTGAGAGAGATCGGTGCAGAATATGCCATGCTCTACCCCGCAAGGCTGCGGGTGTCGCTCAACGGGTCCAACAAAATCTTCCTATCGCCGGCGGAGGCTAACTCTTTTGCGGCCAGCGTTACAAGCAAGGAATGAGAGACGTTGGCCTGATGAGAAGCGGTGGGTTATAAAACTTCACATGACGTTTGCAAAGACCGGAGTTTGATATACGTGCGATTTTGTTTATTTGTTTTTTTTCTTCCTTGACGAAATATGTCCGTATGCAACCCGCTTTTTCTGTACTAATACTAGTTTTCGTTCCAAAAGAGAAAATGTGGGTAAAGGAGGGGGAAACCCAAAAAAAAAAAAAAAAAAAGTCAGCTTTATTACTTTACAATTCAGTTATTTAATTTAGGGCGCTTGCTCTGACCCCTGCCACGGTTTGTATCACTTTTGAGTGTTTGTGCAGGATGCATTTTGATGAGGGAGCCCCCATACAACCTGGGGGAGGTCTTCCCCCAACTGAATTCTTATTTCTTTGTTGTCAGACCCCAAGTTTAGTGGGTTTTCTGTGTTTTTTCTTTTTTTCTTTTGGTTGGTGGTTAGGCTCAACACTGATCTGGTTAGATGTGTTTTGTATTTTGTGGTGCGACCATAGTTTATTGAAACTGTCTGATCTTCATGGTTTAAGTGCATGTCCTATTGACAACCTTGCTCATGTCATATAACAATGTAAAATTTTGTTCATGGAACATAAGGGGTTTTCGGAGTAAAATCAAACAGAGAAAAGTATTTACTCTATTAAAGAGGGAAAAAGTTGACGTGGCACTGCTTCAGGAGTCTCATCTTAATGATAATGAGCACCTCAAACTAAATCATGGCTGGGTTAGCCAGGTATACTTTTCCTCTTTTACCACCAGCAGTAGGGGTGTTGTAATACTCATAAGTAAAAGAATACCATTTAATCTAACGACCTGTATCAAAGACACACATGGGAGATACGTTATTATTAAGGGTGTTTTACAGGGTGAAGAAATTACTATTATGAATCTGTACTGCCCACCAAATTATTCGCCTGATTTTTTAGCCAAAACATTTTTAAAATTCACAGAAATATCATCTTCTGTAGCTT